>JAQQTO010000045.1:2400000-3000000 GCA_029884595.1 Ormosia semicastrata
TACCAAGCTCATCTTCAACACTCTTTGCATCAAGGTTCTTTATCTCAACCTCCACCTATTGAGAAGAAGGCTTCTTGGGAAATAGCTTTGGAGAAACTAGCTTCTCAAACCTCCTTTTTTGTCCAAAAGACTACTGATTTCATGGATGAGACAAGAGGTATGTTTAGAAATCAAGATGTGTCAATCCGTAATCTAGAAACTCAAGTGGGCCAGCTTGCAAAACAGATTTCGGAGAGACTTCTAGACAGTCTGCCTAGTGATACTGTGGTAAAGGGAGCAATGTCATGCAATCACTTTGAGAAGTGGTAAAACTTTAGACGAAGACAAGTATAAAGCATCTGGCTCTACAGAAAATCAGAGTGAAAATATTGAGGTTCCCAGTGAAGAGATTTTGTCTCAGAGTGATAGTAAAGAGGTTGAAGTTAAGGAGGAACAATCGAGAGTGCAGAGAAGAAAAAAAGACTTGGAGCTGAAGCAAATAGTTGATCCTTCACTCTATGCTAAACTTCCATATCCTCAAAGATTTAAGAAGGAGATTCAAAAAAGACAATTCTCTAAGTTCTTAGATGTCTTTAAAAAGTTACAGATTAACATCCCTTTTTGCTGAAGCACTTGAATAGATGCCCTCTTATGCAAAGTTCATGAAAGACTTATTATCTAAGAAGAGGAAGTTGGAAGAAGATAAAACTGTAGCACTTACTGAGGAGTACAGTGCTATTATCCAGAGGAAGCTACCACCCAAGTTAAGGGATCCTAGAAGTTTTAATATCCCTTGCACTATTGGGGAGTTGAGCATTGATAAGGCTTTATGTGACTTGGGAGCTAGCATTAATTTGATGCCATTGTCTATCTTGCGCAAGCTGGGAATTGATAAAGTTAAGCCTACAATGGTTTCTCTTCAACTAGCAGATCGATCAATTAGACATCCGTATGGTATTATAGAAGATTTACTGGTAAAAGTTGACAAATTTATTTTTCCGGTTGACTTTGTGGTTTTGGATATAGAAGAGGATGCTGATATCCCACTTATTCTTGGGAGACCATTCCTAGCAACATCAGGAGCATTGATTGATGTACCTAGAGGAGAGCTTGTTTTGAGGGTGGATGAAGATCAAGTGATTATAAATGTTTTTAATAAGTCTACCCCAATATCAGATCTTTATGCCCCTGTTAATTGCATTCAAAATAAATCTCAAAAAGGGTTGGTTGGTAAGAACTCTTCTTCATCCAATATTGTTGACTCTCCCACTCCCAAGATTTTTGATGAAAAAGAGAAAGGTCCTCCTCTCTCTGAGACTGCTGGTACAGAGAAAGGTTCTCCCCTTATCCATGGTTCATTGAAAGCTAATCACTTATCTGTTGAAAAATTGAGACCTCTATGGCCTGATGAGATTTTGCATGCTAAGGTGTATTCAGAACAACCAGGTTCAAGTCAAGTTCCAAACGCCTTTGGAGGGGATTGTAAGGTCAATGACCAAGAATGGTGGCAAAGATCTGAGAAAAGAAAAGTGTCATCCTACTTCTCCTGTTTCAAGCCACCGTGATGAGTTGAAGAGGCAATGTCGAGCTAAGGACATTAAACAAGCGTTTCATGGGAGGCAACCCATGCTAGGGAGTTTTCCTAACTTTGCTTTTGCATTTATTCATGTTTTTCTAATATTTCTTTTGTGTTGTTAGCTTTGTTGCATCTTTAGTGTGTTGGTTAATTTTAGAATTGTGTGTGTAAGTGCTTTTATTTAAGTTTGGAGTGTGTGAACTCAATTTATCTTTCTACTTTTCTTTTCATGCATGATTTGTAATTTAGTTAGATGCGTTTTCCAATTGATGTCTTTGAAAAATGGGGGGAATGAATTGTTTAGGCTCTTAAAAAAAAGAATAAGAGAAATTTTTTTTTCTTTCTGCATAATTCTGAAGAAGAGTCTAGGCGCTAGGCGCCTACTCCTCAAGCGCTGGGCGTTATCTGGAGGTCCAAAAAAAAATTGGACTCTGTGAGATGGGCGCTAGGCGCCCTGTACCCAAGCGCCAGGCGCTGGTTCCTCCCAAGAAAAGAGGCCTCTCGGCTTTATGAGCGCTAGGTGCCCTGTACCCAAGCACCAGGCGCTGGTTCCTCCCAGGAAAAGAGGCCTCTCGGCCTTATGAGCGCTAGGCGCCCTGAACCCAAGCGCTAGGCACTGTGAGTTGAAAAAAAATGGGAAAAGAAAATGAAAGAAAAAAGGGGGGGCTCTCGGCCACCCAAGCACTGGGTGCCCATTGTGTAGCGCCAGGTACTACTTGCTAGAAAAGGTGGAGGGCCTCTCGGCCCATCAAGCGCTGGGCGCCTGATATATGAGCGCTAGGCGCTCAATCTCTGTTAAAAAAAATTTTTTTTTGCTGAACTCCTCTACTTCTTTCACTCTTCACTATTCTTTTTCACTTTCTCACACACACAGAACAGAGCCCCTTACGTTTGGCTTTCCTTCACTCTCACCATTTTTCTTCTCACTTCTTCTCTTTTCATATCTCTCTCACACATTCTCCCTCACACATTCTTTCTTTCCTTGTGTTTTCTCCATTTTCATGCTCGCTTCCTCTCCTCTATTATTGCCATTTTGTAAGGTATGCTCTTTTGCCCAAAATATCTTTCAAGTTGACCCATAGATTTGTTTAGCTTTTGCTCATTCCTTTGATGTTTTTGGATGATTAGTGTTTTCAATTTTTGGGTTAATTGCATGCTTAGGGTTTGAATGTGTCAATTTGTGGGTTTTGTGTGAAATGCATTTTATGATAAATTGATGATTTAATCTTGCAATTGAGAGCATTGTTAACTTGATTCCATTGTTAGATTCTTGAGATTGATTGTAAATGAGGTGGAATTGTGTTAACTTGCATGGTTAGGGTTAAGATTGGATAATTTGGAGATCATTTGAGGAGGACCAAGCTGAGGATGACCAAGCTGAGGGAGATAAAGAAAGAGAAGACCAAGAAGAGGAAGATGAAGGTGAAGAAGGAGAAGACCAAGAAGACGAATCTGCTGAGTCTGAAGAAGGAGATGATGACTAGTTAAGAAAGCCTCAAGGAAGTAAAGAGCAGTGGGGGAATTTGGAAAGGGCTCTTCACAGAGCCCATCAGATAACTTTGACTTCCTTTTTATTTATTTATTTATTCATTTTTGTGTGTGGTAGATTTCCTTTATGTTCGTAGTCCAATTATTTTATTTTCTTTTATTATGTAGTCGTTCAGTTGAGTCAAGCCAATGTTGAACTATTTGGAGTTTACTGTTGTGGGTCCCTATGTTTGATAGTATCATTGTAATGTGAGTCAACCATGCATGCACTGCCTGTTAGGAAAACTTGGAAGCTTTATGAACTTATTTCTTAGATTGTGGTACTTGAATGAGGATTATGATTTCCATGCATGAATCTTATAGCTTATTGTTAATGTGCTTGGTGATTTTTGTGATTGGATTTTATAATTCATCCTTGGGAGTTGTTTTGAGCTTTCAACATTTCTGCTTTGAAGAGAGGTCACTTGTGAGTTTCTATTCTCCTAACTTTGCTTGAATCTCATTTGCATGCCGTGACTTGCGCAATGCATCAACATGATAAAGGTATTTTTGTTGTTATGCCAGATAGCCATCTAGCCAACCAAATGATGTTTGTGTCTATTGTGTTGCCCCTTTGAGCCTAATAAATTGAATTCTTTGTTTGACCCATACAGCATGCCTTAGCCAAAATAATTAATATCTTATCCACCCGAAAAGAGTAGGTGAGCATTGAATTTATTGACTCTGTGGGTTAACAATGTACTAAGTTTGGGGTTACCATTATGGAAAAAAATAATATTTTGATGGTTTTGAAGACAGATTGTAAAAAAAAAAAAAAAAAGAAGAAGAAAAGGAGAAATATAAGAAAAAGAAATGAAAAGAAAATTTGTATGGGAAAAAGGGAAAGAGAATCAAGAGAAGCGTAAATTCATGAGGCGAAGTGTAATGAAAGTCTTAATGCTCACTTATTCTCTAGGGTTTTAGCCTGTCAAATCCTATTTCATCCACCTTTAACCTTGACCCCATTACAACCCTTAATAAGTCCTTTTGATTGTTGCATCTGTGAGTTGCGTGCATGCATGTTTGAGATGAAAAGCAAATTCAAGGAGGGTGAGCTCAATAAGTGATGACTGAGGGAAACACAAGCCCAAACACGAGTGACTGAGGGTCTCTTTTCACTTACAGAAAGTTTGAGTGACCTAATTATCAGGTGTACTTTATTTTCATGTTCATTAGCTTTCAAGCTGTAATTGATCAGTGCATGGTTGCGATGATCCCTATTCTTGACCCTCTGAGTTTCAGTTACATAGTTGAGATTTCTAATTTCAGGAATGCATGTATGAATTGATTTACTGTCACTTGGATGCTTTTGAATTGTGGGACACTCTTGGTTTATTCTTTTCAGTTTAGCGTTGGTGTTTGAGTTGTGGAGTCGTCTTTTTGTTTGGCTAGTTTGTTCTTCTATTTTGCTTAAGGACAAGCAATGTTTTAAGTTTGGGGTGGTGATAATCTACTAGATTATCTATTTTTCCATTGCTTTTTGAGTGGATTTCACCGCCTAAGCCTAACTTTTGACGTTGTTTTAATCTTAAGACAACTTTATTTTTTATCTTTTAAGTTAATCCATTCTAGCTCATTAGATTGAGTCATTCTGATTAGAATTATTAGTGTTTTATCTCATTTGTTAATGTTTTGATTGTAGGCACCAAAGGAAATAGGATGAAGCTCAATAGGGTAAAGGACATTCACTGAAGTCCAGGCGCCAGGCGCCCAAATGCTGAGCGCCAAGTGCTTAGTATATAGAAAGCTTCATATTCTAGAGTCTAGGTGCCAGGTGCCCAAATTCAGAGCGTCAGGCGCTCAGCATACAGCAAGCACATTTCCTGGAGTCCAAGCGCCAGGCGCTCAGCATACAACAAGTACATTTCCTGGAGTTCAGGCGCCAGGCGCCCAAATTCTAAGCGTCAGGTGCTCACCTTCCCGAGACTCAGTTTTAAGTGGACTCTTGAGTGCCAGGCGCTGGACTTTTGAGCGCCAAACGCCCTGCTTGCTCCTGATACATATAAAAAGCCTGTTCTTTCCAGAAAGGGGATCTCTTGGCTGCTGGAAACGGAGGATACTTGGAGAAAACCCTATTTTGGGCAGCTCTACGGTGGTTTGAAGGGAGAAGACGTGGAAATGACTTGGACCTTCATCAACTCATGGAGTTTTCTTTGATTTCCTCTCTTATTTTAATTGTTGTTACTGTTTTTATGTCTAGCTAAATTCCCTTTGTTGGGATTAAGTGGATTTTGATGGATCTTTACTATTTTTGACATTGGGTTCAATTAATATAAGTTGTTATTTCTATTTTGAGTTTATGATCCCTTTTCTTATTGCTTTCTAAAGATTGATCAACTTTGGAATGATTTTTAGGGTTATATGTTGAATGGAAATTTGATGTATAACTATGCTATGAGATTATGAACCTTGCTTATCTCTAGGCTAGGAATGGTCATTGATTTGCTCGTTACCTTCTTGAATTCTAAATCCTAATGCTTGTTTCTTTTTAGAATCACTTAAGGAATTAGGGGTTTTATTTGGGAATAAAGGATCAATTGCCTAAGGAATTAGGATTTGATTATTTTTTAAAGAATTCAATAACAAAATAGGAATTTTAACTTGTGTTAATCCCAATTGATTTGCAGCAAGTGAACTCAGATGAAGCTTGATCCCAACTCTTTCATTAATTGAACTTTTTGTCGTATCGCATATTAAGTGTTTGTTGAATTGCCAAAGATAAAATCCCAAAAATATTGTTATTGCTTTTGTTCTTTCATTGCTATGTTAGTTTCATTAGAGCTCCCTTTGAACCAAAGTTATGTTTAAATAGTAGCTAAGTTCATAAATTGGTAATTGGTTATTGATCCCTGAGAATGATATCCGGTTTTCTCACCATTTTTATTACTTGACGATCCGGTACACTTACCGTGGTCCCATCAGTGGGTAAAGAACAGAACATAAAGGCTAATCTCATTCTTAAGGCTCAAAATAGGTACTAGGGATATTCATGCATACAAAGGTAGGCTTGAAATGCTCAACTAATCCAAAGAATGCCCTAATCATTTCATCAAACATGCTTAGCCTAAAATTTCGCCTCGAGAAAGAGTCGTGCATTCTTTCAGAAATTAAATCTTCATCATAACAGGGCAAGTCATAGGTTTCTTTAGATATGCACAACTATTGTTATTCCAAGATTACTAATCATATAAAGAGAGATGTATTTACATATCAACAAAATACTATTAAATTTCAAATAGCATGCATCCTTTACTAGAATCAACAATTAATCCAACAGTAAATATATCATGGATCCAATCAGCCACATCAGCATTTAACTTTACATTAGTGTCATACAAATATTTCAATGCAACGCACACAACATGCACTGATATGCAAACCCCCCAAACCTAAACACAACATTGTCCCTAATGTTAGATACTACTGAAATTAAAATGAGGACAAGGATAGAAACAGCCTGAAAGATGGACATCAAGCATCTGCATCCTCAAGATCATCTTCAGTTAGCAGTGGCATGTATAAAGGAAACTGATCCATAGGCACTCCGCTATGGTCGGCCTAAAAGCACATCATTGACACCATATAATCAAATTGGACTTGCATGGTGGTAGATAACTGTGCAAGCTGTTGCTCGATATGGTCAAGGCAGTATAAAGTAGATTGAAGTGCACGTCTGGGGGGCGCGACTGAAGAGGATAGGGTGGTGCCTCATATGGAGTGGCTAATTGAGATAGAACTCGCAAGTTTAGGTCCGCTTTGGGGTGAATCAAGTCCTCAGTTGAGGACCATTTGACACCAGCCTGCTTGCATAGTGCAGTAATCAAAGAAGGGAACCATAAACCCTGCTGATTTGAAGTGGCGGGTGTAATGTTCTGGTTGTTGATCAACTTGCCAATATCAATCTAGAATTTTGCCACAATAGTATATAGAAGAATGACCCTCACCGTAGGAACATGTGACAAATGAGTGGTGGGGAGAAGGCGACAAACAATAAAATGATACCAGGCTTTCACATCGGAGCACAAAGATGCTCGAGGTACTGAGACATATCGATCACCTATCATCTTCTATCGCGTGCTCGGTACAAAAAGTCGGATGGTCAAATTTTCTATATCAACATCACCATCGATAAAACGCTGATAGTCACACACTTCAGGATGAACATGTATACCATAAACTGCACTTATAGTAGCCAGCTCAAAAGACACTTACTTTTCGCGGACATGTACAATGCTATTATCATGGAATACGACATTAGCATAAAACTCCCTTACTAATGGACTTCCATCGGCTTCAGGGCAAGCACAAAATGTCTCCCAGTGGTGATAGGAAATAATAGCATAGAATTCTCTAAGTCGCTCGGGCAATTTAAATCTGCACTCCAGAATAAAAATCTTTGAGACCAATGATTGCTCATGACGTGCTTAAGCCTCTGCTGATACAAATCGGTTATGATCAAAAGACGATTGCCCTTAGGAATGATTGCGCTAAAGTGCTATCAAACTAGGAACTCCAAAAATAGATGCAATAAAGCAAAAGAAGAGTACAACCACGACTTGCTAATCAAAGAACAAAGACACCACAGCCTCCCCATGAAGTATAAGAGACTGAGTCATATCAAGAAAGAAACAAAATGGAGGAGGCTTGAATAAGGATTCAAGGAAGATGGAACTAAGAAGAGGAATTAGAAAGAAGATGGAGAAATAGAGGAACTGGAAATCAATTTTTGTTAAAGAGATAGAGAAAAATGCATAGTAACCGTGCTATAATTGGGAGGAGAATATAGGGTATACAGTTATAATGACCATTCAAGGGAGTGGGGGCCATAACGCATTTTAAATTTCAAATGAAACAAATTTATTTTTATATATATAATAGCCACACATGAAACGGGACATGAAAATGAAGCCGCGGCATCAAAGCTTATAGATGCCGCGACCTAATGGATGGAAGGAATTCACGGCTTGTGCGTGGTTTGTAAGGCCGCAACACTAAATCTCCTGAAACCGCAGCCTTACACTCTCTAATCACTAAGTGTTTGGGACCTGCGAGCTAGGAGTCACGGCTCTTAATTATGGAGGCCGCGGCACACCTGTTGCTCCTAAAAAATTCCATGTTATCACACGTCACAAACATGCTTTGGGTGGTTAAGAATTTTCTAATAAATCATGCATCCACCTTTCCAGACCGCTCTCTAAACAAACACAAACTTATACTAAGATAGGAAAAATCAAAAACCTAACAGAAATCAACAGAAGACATATAATTATACTATAAATGCAAAATAAAACAAACAAAATAAAGAGAGGGTATAAAACTTGGGTTGCCTCCCAAGAAGTGCCCTGTTTATAGTCTTGAGCTGGACTTTCTTTGAATATTCAAGGTTCAGCCAAGGTGATGGAGGACTTGTGTCAAGCTATTTCTCCTCCCCAGTAATGCTTAAGTCTTTGCCCATTCACCTTGAAACTTGATGAGGAATTTGGTGAAGCAATCTTAATAGCTCCATGAGGGAATGCTTTAATTACCATGAATGAGCCTGACCATCTCGACTTCAATTTTCTCGGAAACAATTTGAGCTTTGAGTTGTACAGTAAGACTTGTTAACTTAGCTTAAACCTCTTCTCAACAATATGCCTATCATGCCATCTTTTGACTTTTTCCTTATAGAGCTTGGCATTTTCATATGCTCGGTTGGTGAAATTCGTCTAACTCATTCAACTGGAGAAGTCATTTTTCACCTATAGCTTGAAGATCAAATTTTAGCTTTTTGATAGCTCAGTAAGCATGATGTTCCAACTCTACCGACAAGTGACAAACTTTCCCAAACACAAGATTATACGGAGACATGTTAATAGGAGTTTTAAAAGCAATGTGATAAGCCCACAAAGCATCTTCTAACCTTTTGGACCAATACTTTCTTGAATGACACACAGTTTTCTCCAATATTCTCTTAATTTTCCTGTTAGAAATTTCAGCTTACCCACTTGTTTGTGGGTGCTAGGCTGTGGCAATCCTGTGAGTAACTCCATACTTTCTCAAGAGCTCTTGAAAATGCTTATTACAGAAGTGAGAGCCTTCATCACTAATAATAGCTCTTGGAGTGCCAAAGCAAGTAAAAATGTGCTTCTTTAAAAAATGCACTACCATCTTAGAGTCATTCTTGGGCAAGGTTACTGCTTCAACCCATTTGGACACGTAATCAACCGCCACCAGGATATACAATTGACCGAATGAGGGTACAAATGGCCCCATAAAATCTATCTCCCATACGTAAAATAGCTTAACTTCCAACATAATGTTCAGAGGTATTTCGTTTCTTTTGGAGATGTTGTCTGTTCTTTGGCATCTGTCACATCTAGTCACGAAAGAAACAACATCTTTAAATAACGAAGGCCAATAAACACCACTTGCAATACCTTAGCGGCTGTCCTTTCTCCACTAAAATGGCCATCGTAAGGGGAAGCATGGCACTGCTCAAGGATATCTTTAGTTTCCTCCAATGGCATACATTTTCTGATTATATGATCAGCACACTGCTTAAAGAGATAAGGTTCATCCCACAAGTAAAACTTACCATCATACAAGAACTTTTTCCTTTGGTGATGGGATAACTCAGAAGGTATCAATCCACTCACAATGTAGTTTACATAGTCCGCATACCATGGATCTGAACTAGCAATCACAGCAAATAATTATTCATCTGGGAAGGTCTCATGAATCAAGGCTGGTTCATGTTGATAACTCTCATTTTCCAACCTAGAAAGATGGTCAACAACTTAGTTCTCAATACCTTTCTGATCTCTAATCTCCAAGTCGAACTCTTGTAGCAATAAAACCCAATGAATCAATCTCAGCTTGGCATCTTTTTTGGTCACTAGGTACTTGATAGCCGAGTGATCCATGAAGACAATGACTTTAGCACAAACCAAGTATGCCCAGAATTTGTCAAATACAAAGACGACTGCAAGGAGTTCCTTCTCCATAGTGGTGTAATTTAACTGTGCGCCATTCAGTGTCCGGCTTACATAATAAATGGAGCAAAAAAAAAAAATTCTTCCTTTGGCCCAATACCACTCCAATTGCATAGTCATTGGTGTCACACATCAGCTCACGTGGTAGAATCCAATCAGGAGTATTAATAATAGGCGTTGAGACCAGTATTTTCTTTAACTCCAAAAAGGCTTTCATGCATGATTCATCAAACTTAAAAGGCACATCTTTTTCCAAGAAGTTACACAGTGGTTTGACAAGCTTGAAAAAATCTTTAATAAACCTCCGGTAGAATCTAGCATGCTCAAGGAAACTCCGAACTCCTTTTACTAAAATTGGTGGCGAAAGTTTCTCAATCACCTCAATCTTAGCTCTATCCACTTTCATTCCTTTTTGCGACACTTTATGGCCAAGTACTATGCCTTCCTGGACCATAAAATAGTACTTCTCCCAATTAAGTACTAAATTTGTCTTTTCACATCTTTGCAGCATAAGAGTCAAATTATTAAGACACTCATCAAGAGAATCACTGAAGACTGAGAAGTCATTCGTAAATATCTCAAAACATTTCTCCACCATATCGGTGAAGATTGCCATCATACATCTCTGAAAAGTCACCAGGGCATTGCACAACCCAAAGGGTATCCTTCTGGAAGCATAAGTACCATATGAGTAGGTGAAAGTAGTTTTCTCTTGATTATTTGGGGCAATAACAATTTGATTGTACCCCAAGTACCATCAAGGAAACAATAATACCCATGACCTGCTAACCTATCCAGTATCTGATCAACAAATGGTAATGGAAAATGATCCTTCCGGGTTGCAGCATTGAGATTCCTGTAATCCATACAAATGTGCCATCCAGTGATTGTTCGGGTGGGAATCAAGTCATTATTCTCATTGGATACCACCGTCATTCTGCCATTCTTAGGCATACACTGAACTGGGCTCACCCATTCGCTGTCAGAGATAGGGTATATGATGCCAGCGTCAAGCCATTTGATAATTTCCTTCTTCATCTCTACAAAGAAGAAGTGTCGCGACACTTAATTTAAGAAGTGCCTAGGCACTAATTTTTGTGAAGTCGTGGCACATATTTTTGTATCACCACTTTGAGGAAGTGACGTGGCACTTAATTGAGGAAGTCCCATGGCACAAATGTATTCATCCATCTTGAGCTTCTCTTTACTTCTTTGCAAGCTCCTGAAAATGAGCAATTATTAAACTAGTCAAACATTCATATAAGAAGCAAATGTATGTTTAAATTTATAAAGATGTATGAATAAATATTTCCTAACACTTTTTATCAATGATTGAATAAAAATAAGGTATAACTCAAAGGTCTAGCCTATGAATACACCATAAAATGCTTAAGTAATAACTCTATTTCATAGAGTTATCAACAATATCTATAGAACCATTAAAGTCAGGTTTCTAGTTGTGGATTGTCCATCATCATACAATATTTTTTTGGGTCACCCTATGTTGAACGGCATTTCCGTTGTAGTGTCTACCATTCACCAGGCCACGAAATTCCTCAATAAGAATAATGAGGTGGTCACGGTTAAGGGCGTTCAGATCGCAGCCCGCAAATGCTACAATGAAAGTTTCAAAATCTACAGGAAAACCAAAATGCACACATCTAGCCCGGCCCTAGATTAAGTCAACATCCTTATGACCGAACTAAACATACGCGAAGAGATTCGGGGTAACAGACCTCAATTAGAGGGAGAGTTGTTTCCACTCTAACTGGGTGACAAGCCTAATCAAATCACCAAGATTGGTGCAAATCTAGAAGAACAAGAGATGCGCCAAATTACAGAGCTCTTGTAGAAAAATAAGGATCTTTTTGCCTGGACATCCTCCGATATGCTTGCGTTAGATCTCGCTTTCATCTGTCATCGTTTATCTATTAAACGAGATGCAAGCCCGGTCTCCCAGTAGAAAAGAAAAGTTGGCCCTGAAAGACAATAGATTATCGAAGAGCAAGTCAAGGAGCTACTCAGTGCCAACTTCATTAGAGAGATTTCATACACCACACGGCTCTCCAATGTGGTCTTGGAGAAAAAGTCAAATAGGAAGTGGAGGGTGTGTATGGACTACACTGACCTAAACAAGGCTTACCTTAAAGATCCATACCCTCACCCTAATGTTGACAAACTGGTTGATAGCTCCTCCGACTTCCAGCTGCTGTCTTTCATGGGCTCTTACTCCGGGTACAATCAGATCCCAATGTACCCCGAAGACGAAGACAAAAACGCTTTCATCATTGAGAAGGTGAGCTACTGCTACAAGGCAATGCCCTTTGGTTTAAAAAATGTAGGAACCACATACCAAAGAATAATGAATAGGGTTTTTGAAGATAAAGTAGGGAGAATGCTCGAAGTCTATATCGATGATATGATAATCAAAACCCCACTATTCAGATTACACACCTCAGACCTTGAAGAAGTGTTCGCACAATTGAGAAAGCTCATGAGACTTAATCTAGAGAAATGCGCATTCAGAATCCAGCTCAACAAATTATTGGGCTTCATGCTCACTCACCGTAGAATCGAGGCAAACCTAGACAAATGTTAGGCGGTGCTCAACATGCGTAGCCCTCAGAACATCAAAGAAGTACAACAACTGACAGGATAGATTGTGGCCCTTACACGGTTCCTCGTTAAAGCTGCTCACAAATCTCTCTTTCTCTTCAAGTTATTAAAAAAGGGGACATGTTTTGAGTGGACTCAGGAGTGTGAGGATGTCTTCATATCTTTTGAAAACCTTATGTCTTCTCCCCTCATTCTGATAAGGTTAGAACTAAGTGAGATATTGTACTTGTACCTATCAGTTCATGAGGAGGCTGTGAGTTTAGTGCTTATCCAGGAAATAGTTGAAGCTCAAAAGTTAATTTATTTTGTGAGCAAAGTGCTGCAAGGTCTCGAGCTCCATTATCAGAAAATAAAAAAGGTTGCCTTCACCCTTATCATCATGGCCAGAAGACTTAGACAATACTTCTAATGTCATCTGATGGTGATAAGGACGGATCAGCCAATCCACTAAATACTACATAAACCAGACTTAGTTAGAGGAATGATCGCCTGGTCCATTGAGCTTTCTGAGTTTGGAATTACTTTCGAGCCCAAATTAGCAATCAAGGCATAAGCGTTTTCAGACTTCCTTGTTGAGCTTACTTCAGACCCCGGTGATCCCAAGGGAATGTCGTGGACTGTGTTCATTGACAGCTACTCGAACCCTAAGGAGAGTGGCGTCAGGGTAATCATTGAAAATCCTGTAGGAGTAACCATTAAGAACTCCCTGAAGTTTGAATTCCCTACTTCAAACAATAAGGCAGAGTATGAAGCATGCATCGCCATACTAGTAATGGCTAGAGAATTGAAAGCAATAAAGATTACTCTTTGTAGTGACTCCCACCTTGTGACTTCCCAAATTCAAGGTGATTATTAGGATAAGGAGCCCCTCCTTCAGAAGTACCTAACGAAGGTACAAGGGCTCCTCAAAAGCTCCCAAGTAGTGAAGGTGGAGCATATACCCTGAGAACAGAATTCAAGGGCAAACTTTTTGTCCAAGTTGGCCAGCTAACAACTATTCAGTGATCCAAGAGACCCATTCGCAACCTTCCATCAAGGACACATCCATTTTTCAGGTAGAAGGACAAGAGCATAACTAGATCACACTGATAATGAAATACTTATAGTTCAGTGCCCTTCTTGAAGACCCGAATGAAGCCTCCAAATTAGTCAATATTGTAGTCTGGTACACCATCTATGATGCACAGTTATACTAACATGGATTTTCTTCGCCTCTCCTTAAATGCCTCATGCTAAAAGAAGCAGAATATGTGCTGGCTGAGGTCCATGAGCGGAGTTGTGGACACCACTTGGGAGGCAAAACTTTAACTTTAAAGACACTCAAGACTGGATACTATTGGCCAATAATGGAGGTCGACTCTATTGTGCCTGTCTAAGTCTGCGACAAATGTCAACGACACTCAGACCATTATCATGCTCCAGCTGAAGAGATATCTACGACATCCGTACCCTGACCATTCTACAGGTGGGGTATGGATATTCTGAGTCTGTTCCCTCAAGCACCCGGATAGCTAAAATTCTTAGTGGTAGCCTTAGACTACTTCACTACCTGGATTGAGGCAGATGTTGGTGTATACCCTAGAGGCCATTTTATTTTGATTGTATTTACATACATTATATTATGCTATTTATTTAATACATGAGACATTTCATTTATTGTGTTATTTATTATAAACATAATAAAGTCCTTAGAATAGTAAGTTTAATGTCATATGACATCAAGTGGATGACTTGATCATGAGATCCTATTGGATAGAATCAGAACACTATTCTTAAATGTCCCTAGTCAAGTATTATTGTTAATTAGGACAACAATAATGCATTGAAACTAGTATGTGCGTAAATTTATAGCCACATCTCACGGGTCATGGATATGAGATATCAAGTCTTCACATGGATACATATTAGAGTAATGATGTATTGGACTGACCCATCATGAGAATACTGCGTGGATCGTTACGTGAGTCTCATAAGTGATTCTCAAAATGACAATGGTATATGTGGTCCTTTGACATGAAATCACTACGATTCTCACATGAGGAGTTTTATGTTTTAATGCCATCAAACATCATTTGTAACAAGGTAATTATAAAGTTAGTTATTGGGCATACCACAAATCATGCAGAGGGATGTGAGTGATCTAGATGAGATTTGTCCCTCCTACATAATAGGAGCGATATCTTCGGGCTCTCTGATTGAGTGAGACTTCGAAATGCATGACCATGCTCAAATGAATCAATATAAGATATTGATCTTATTTGTTATTACTAAGTCTACTCAAGCATTAGGAAATGGAAGATTGAACAATATAAGAGTGTCACATTCCATGCCTTGTGTTCAATCTAGATATCTGGACAAATAGACTAAAATATACGAAAACATTGGTTATAGAAAAGTTATGTCAAATCACTGACATTCTCATTACTTGGGTAGCAGTGATGTGTTGCTAGATACCGCTCACTACTTGTAATATAAAAATGATATTTTAATATTACTTCCAATGTCATGAGAACTTGCAAGGTCACATACTTAGAACAGATTAAGTTAAAGCAATTAGAATCCAAGTTGGACTAGGGTTCTATCGTGGGCCAGAATCATAACAGATGAGTCCATGGTTGCACTACTAAACCTATTGCTACTTTCATTTGCTTAAGGCAAACACTATTATAAATAGAACTGCTAAGGGGCTGCCAAGGAGCATCAGTTGCAAACCCTAGTCACACCCTAACAGAAACAGTGAGTGAGAGAGTGACAAGTTTCTCTTCTCTTCGTAGCTAGCACTGTACAGGAGACGTGAGACTCCAAGATCGCAGACGTTGGATGTTTGTGAATCTGTTTTGTGGACAACATAGAGGTGTCATCGTTGCTGTAGTGCTAGTGATTTGCTTGATCGTCTTTCGTTTAGCTTCAATAGGTAAACTTGAAAAATCACGTTTCATGGCTCTCTTTTTCGCACAAATCCTTAGTGAAAATCCTTTTTTCGTTGTGCTTTTGTTCACGGATTTCCCAACAGCAGAGCCCTTTCTCACTATCACCTATGCCCAAATCCAAAAGTTTACTTGGCACCACATCATTACCAGGTTTGGAGTCCCGGAATCCATTGTGATGGACAACGAGACACAATTCAAAGATAAGAGGTTCGAAGAGCTACTTGTTGACTTAAAAATTAAGCATCACTGCAGCGCCGTTGAGAACCCCTGGACAAATGGGCAAGTTGAAGTTGCTAATCAAGTACCGTTCATAGATTAAAGAGAAGGTTGGACGAAACCAGAGGAAACTGGGCTGAATAATTAGACCATGTCCTTTGGGCCTACTGGACCACGCCCTATTCTTCGACAGGTGAAACTCCCTTTAAGCTCACTTATGGGTGTAAGACTATGATCCCGATGGAGATAGGAGAACTTAGCTGGTGTCTCTAACACTTCTCACTCGATAGTAACCCCGGATTTATCAGGGAAGACCTAGATCTTCTAGAAGAAAGAAGGTGCGTTACTTATATACGCGACGCCCCATCAAGCAGAGGACGACAGGACGATACAACCTAAAGGTCATTCCTAGGAAATTCAAGCCAGGTGACCTAGTTCTTTGCAAAGCTGACATCGAAGGCAGGTATGTCTCCTAAGGGAAGTTAGCTTTTAACTAGGAAGGCCCCTACCATATCGTGGTCAGCACTGACAAAGGATCATACACCTTAGAGACACTGACAGGCAAGCCGGTCAAGAACTTTTAGAATGTAGACAAACTTAGAAAGTACTATAGCTAAGTGTCTTCTAAGGCCTAGTCTCTTAGTTTACTTCATGTTTGATCTACCCTAATCATTATGGGAGTACTTTGTATGGACCTTATTCATTTACCAAATCAATAAAGCAAAGTGATTTTTACACATCTACTCGCATTTAAAAAGTCTCGAAGGACCCTCAAGGCTATAGATAATGATGAAGGTGTCCACTGAGCCCATTCCTGTTGGGAGCCAGATTTTGAAGATAAAAGGCCCTCAAGCCGGACTCCACCTTGAGTAGCCTTAGGAGCCTGTTTCCAGTGGGATCAGAGAGTGCCTTAACTTCCAGGTAAAGAGGACAACCCACCAAACCCCTCTCTGTGGGTTGGTCATAAGTTATAGGGTCTACACCTAAAAACCTTGACACTTGGCTAACTGTTATGTGGTTATTGATAGTATGGATAATGACATTTGTGTCTCACCATTATAGTACCTATCGTGAGTTGTCTTATATTAAATAGGTTGTGTAGTAGAAAAATCCTAAGTCTTAGGATTTTTCACGCACTAAACCATAAACATTAAAAGACCCTAACTACGGGCTACTTAAAATTATACTTAAGTCAAGTGAGATTCTAAATGCCAAAGCGATTGGCGATGGACCCTGGACAATGTTTTGATTTCAAAATAATACCTAAGTCCTAAATGGAATTCTAAGTGCTCAAACATAAATGGTGTTGGACCTCGGACCATGATTTCTCCCATCATAAATATTCCTAAGTCTATGAAATGATTGTTGAAAAAAAAACACTATAATGGGCATTGGACCCAATATAGACTGTGGAAAACAAGCAGGTGTACAACGCTAAGTAAATGGAAAGAGGAAATAAATTAAACACCCCGACATCCAGGGCAATTATCTTAACAAAATTAAAACATCCCTTGCAGGGTACAAAAGCAAGAAATAAAAGGACTTTTCCAAGTCCTCGGCAATATCCAGACCTCAAGCGGTGGCAGACGGAGCTTCAGTGACACTTTGACCTTCTGAAGCAACACTGGGAAGCACAATACGGCCGTCCCGAATCACCCTCCAAGGGTCCAACACATCCAATGCTAAGGCCACCCCAAGATTGAAGAGCTGGACTTGGTCAATGGCGTTTTGAAATTGTTCTCCACTGATATTCGCGCAAACCGTGATAAGCTACTGTACATCACCTTGCAGAGAGGCCATCCGAGTTTGAAATTCTTGATTTTGAGCATGGAGGTTCTCGTTATCAGCCTGGAGTATGGTGACCTCCCTCTGAACTTCCACCAAGTTGGCTTTCCTCTACTTCAAAGTGCCATTTAAGGATACCATTTCTTTCTCTAACTCCTGGGTCTTGGCTTCAGCATCATTCTTAGCCTTCAAAGCCTCTTCTTTGGCCTCCATAGCCCGCTGTTTCCCCTGCTCAACTACCGACACCTTCTCTGCCATCTCCTTATCGTAATCGTCATAGCACCTCTCTAGAAAATGAGATACGGCAGCCAGATGGTGGGCATATGTTTGAAAGGTCGATAAGATATTCATTGCATTATACCGAGTGACATGATTCAACACTTCATCGTCGAGGATGTTGAAGTCTGTAAAATGACCGGGATCCGAGTCTTCTGTATACAGGCTGATCGGCCAACTTGTCCAGACTCTATGACCACCCTCTTACCCTGATCATCTGATTTGCCGTCTTCTACATCCCTCCTCTTCTGCCTCTTGAGCGGTCATTGGGGAAAATCATCTAGCTGAATTGGTTCCCCCTCAATCATCGAAACCTCAACTGGTGGGGGTAGAGGAGCCAAAGCAGCAACCACAGGGGCATTAGAAGGACCAGCTGCATTCTTGGTCTTCAGGGCTTGGAGAATCGCCAAAGCATTTTTGGATGCCATTGAAACCAAACTTTCTACAAAATGAACAAAGAGTCAGAACAAGAAAATATGTAACAAAATATTATACCGAGCATATAACTAAATGTGGACGGTGGCCTACACTACCTAGAATGGCCCAGAGAGTTTTGTCATCAGGGGTATCCAGCACATCCTTAGAAGGAATCAAACCAATTTGTTGAACCCACATTATAAAAAAATCAACACACTCAATCTCAGCGTCATCCAGGTGGTGATTTTCCTTTTCAATCCAGCTCTCTGTTGTTGTCTATACAAAAAGGACGAGTTCTAGGAGTCGCCATTAACTTAAAGAACTTTCTTTTAAAGTCTTTGTAACTTTCTTAATAAACGAGAAAGACTTTCCAGTCAAGTCTTGACCGGACTGAAAGTCAGGTCTTTTGAAGAGCGTTACCACCTTGAAGACTCCATCGAGTGTGGAAATAGAAAAATGTTCTCTCCGAGCACCGCAACCCAACCACTTAGTAAATTCTCTCGAAGGCAACGATGTTTGCCTAGTCGTTGGGTTGAATCTGAGTAGGGACATCCTGGAGAGTACGGAGGATGGAAAGCTGAAAGTCATTGAAAGGGATCTGGAGTCCGAACCATATAAAGAAATCTTCATACATGAACATGTACTGTGCTCTCGTCTGTTGGGAAGAGCACACCCTTTTGTTCTCTGGCAATAAGATTTGGAACTCATAATCCCTACTACCCTTCTCAGTCAGCATCAAGTAGCCCTGAAGTCTATCGAGCTCTTCCCTAGGTTGGAAAATGGATATTAGATCATAGGCATCATCCCCAACCCATGGGTATGCCAACCCTAGACTGCACCAAATCCTAATGGGATCTTCCTCAACCAGTACCCGAATTTCAGGAGCAGGTGCTTGTGGTCCAGCTCTTCTTCTTCTGGCCATCAAGTTCCTAGAAACACCCATAGAGGCTGATGGTCAATTATTAGAATCAGTTAACTTAAAATATTTAGACACGGAAGGGGATAAACAGAAAAGATAGTTCGCACTCATATACCGGCCTTTGCGCCCTCCAAGACACCTTTGTTGCTTATGGAACGGCAGAGGAGATGCTCTAAAGGGTAATGCCATTGAAGAAACTCAGAAATTATAACTTCCTAACTCCTTTTGTTGAAAAAAGGAGAAAGAAAGTGCGCTCCAAAAAGGAGTGCATGACTACTTAACGACTCAAAGATGGCAGAAACAAATGAATGAAAGAAGAAGTACCTTGAAGGAAATGAAAAGAAAATGACAATTGAGTGTTTGAACTACCGAAAACTTGTTGGGAACTGCTTTCTTCCCTCGTGAAAAACTACCAAAAATCGTCTCAGGCCACCGGATTTCAGAAAGGAATAGTAAAAATAAAAAAATGGAACTTTAACCTCTATTTATAGAGGCCAAATTGTTAGAGGGCATTTTCATCTTGAAAGTACATATTTTAAAGGACACCTATCATGGCGCGCAAAGCACTAAGCATGACTAACTAACTAAGGTGTGCCACACGACCCTCACAACTGTCACGGAAGTTGAAGGGACAGTTGCGTAGCAGACCAAGAGACACGCAACCTCAACAAGTTGAGTCAGAAATTTTTTTATGGACCACATATTTTTAATACGGATCCTGGTTACATCCAGAATGCCCATCCATGATACAAAGACAAAAGATCAATTTGGATAATGGCACCCTCGAAAAAGGTCCAGTGGTTGATTCTGAACGACCAAGTTAAAACTCTCAGCCCCACACGGAACATGGACTTCGAGGGCAGGAACTCAAGCTTGCCACTTCGCTATATCAACCAAGTACTAAGCTGGGGGCAAAGTAGCATTATTCTAGGGCGAGCATTGGACTCACCCCGGTAGAAAAAGAACACTGTAAATAGCGAAAAACGGAAAGAGAAAAGAAAATATACAAGACAAAATTCAAAAAAGAAGAATTTTTATTCGTTGTTCTCATTTCATACATCGTCTTTTACATTAAAAAGAGAAGGAAAATTACATCAAGGAATACATGAAATTGACTCCAAGAAAAAAATGTCAAGAATGCTCATTGGAGAACTTGGTGAAGGTAATTGAAACGAAACATTCGTTGACGACGATGACGGCCTCCGAAATCATTACCATCCAAATTCTTCTTCACTGCCTCCTTCACAGTGATAATAAAGGTCAACATCCGCCTTTTCCCTGTTGAGCATCCCCAGGAGAACCTATCACCTAAGTTGCTCCAATAGGGTTTTTCCCTTCCAAAAGAGCCGCCCTCACCCCAGGTAGATTAAAAGTGTTCAGAAAAAAGTGTCCAGGAAAGGATACCAACATCACGTCATGACACCCTAGGTCACTGCCACCTCCATGATCCCTCCAAACCAGCACCAATTTCTTCCTTGTTGAACAGGATGCTCCACCCTAGGTAGCTCCGAGAGAGCTTTCCTCAAAAGAACCCTCTTGCACATCCAACCACACTTAGAGGACCTACCAAAAGACCGGCCTGGTGCCTCCAAATCACTCTGGAAGAAAGATGGACAAGGATGGAGCATCTCAGAGTGTCTCCATGCGCCACGGCAAAAACCTTACTCCTTCCCAGCAAGAGCAGGTAGATCAAACACTCTTATGTACGCCGAGAGAGAAAAGCTTCTGTCGCCCAGATGCATGATGACCCAGATAGGTAGAGCAGTTATTTGGTCCTTACTGAACTATTACGTCGTGAAAGAAATGCCTCAACCAGAGAGATTGTTTGCAGAAAAGCAAATGCCTTCAAAGACTTTGGAAAGAGCAACAAGATGATCTTCGCAGGGGATAAACTCTCCATGTATGTACAAAAAATGAAAGGGAAACCACTCTCTGAAAGACGATCATTCTCAAACAAAATGACAAAGCAAAAGGAATGCAACGAAGGGAATGCCAACCTTAATGCAAACATTCCCTATTTATAGAGAGAATGAAGCACTATGATTGGACCCGGGAAAAGTGAAGTGATTGCACATTGGAAGTCATGCTTTAATGCTCCCTCCTTATGATTCATCACGAAAGTAGCAGGCAGTTGGGAAACAATACGAAACTGATATCATCTTAAAGGATCTTTAATTCCTAATAAAGTTAAAGCAGCAGTTTCCCAAAAAAGCTCAAACGGTTACAAGCTATAGAGCAAAAGCTACAAGAAAAGAAAAAACCCATTGAAACTATTCACAAGGGCAACAAAGGACACACCTTGAATAACGGGAGGGTAAAAAAAAGCAGTGATCTACTGTAGATTCCAATTTCACATGCCAACCCCGGAGGTACGCCAGAAAGTTGTATTTTCTCTTCAAACTAAGTATCTTGACACTTAATTGTTCCACTTAAGCCCTAGCTGGAGGCAACTATTCTAGACCATAATCCGGACTCTTGACCCGTGGGACAACCCGACATGCAATACACCGGAATCCGGCATCAACACCCTCAGCGGGAGTACACTTACCATGAGATCCCAGTAATATATGTCAAACCCCAGTAGTGGATGTTAATAGCTTTACCGTGAGATCTGCGCAATAGATAAATCATTATGATATCTCTTATTGTCAATCATGATCTTACAGAATAATAACATTATAACTACAATATCAGTATTATGATATTATAGGAATTCTCTACAATTAAATAAGGAACATATCTCCTCCTGTTACTATTATGGGAACGTATCTCTCCATTATGGGAATGCATCTATTCAACCTCTATAAATACCAGGTTAAGTAACCTTAAACATGTATTAGTAAATTATCACTCATAGCATAACCCTACTTGTGCATAGCCTGACTTGAGCATTGAAGTTCCTTTGCAGGTACCAACCTCCATCTCAACACGCTCTGCTGCTGTTGCGTAAGGAAAAAACTATCGTGATGTACCTATCTCAGGTACACTTCTGAATTCACTTCATAACAATATATATTATTTTTTTATCTTTATATATTTTTTAATTTAAAGTTAAGTGGGTCCCATTAGGAGTAAACCCACCCAACATGCGTATTACCCTAAAATCCACCTTCCATAAGCATCTCGCAACAGCCCCCTGTATCCAGAATGCCCTGGGTTCCCCATGGAGGACCCATCCATATTAACTTTTGCACTCTGAGTTGGAGGAGGCTGCCAAGCCACCCAAATGACCTCATTACAACCACCCAACACCTTGTCTTACAGAAGCACCCTACAAAACTCTTCATTCATCCTTTGGATTCTCACAACCATAGTATGCCAATGTGGTTATTAAAGCATTTTTAAGTCATTGCAAAATACAATAAGAAGGGTGAGAATCGAGTGGTTATAATTATATATAGAAGGCATAAAAACTAATCCCATGCGATGCATGAGCATACAATTAGTTAGTCTAACACCCAATGGGTAAGAGACAACTTGTAATATACACACAAAAAAATCAATTTGTGTTTTTTTTTTTTGTACTTAATGCTTGATTCATAATAAAAAGAATCAGAGTGTAAACACTCATTTTGGCCCGCCTAAGATATATGCACCATCGCCATCACATTGGTTCTCCATTTATCAGTGACATCAAATTGGTCATTCAATGATAATTAATGTCATCAATATCATCCTTCAAAGACTAATTCGATATTATTTTAAGGACTAATTTAATGGTAGAAATGTAACATTTAAGACTAATTATGTGGCATGTATTTTTAGAGGACTAATTTGATATATTTATAAATGGAGAACTAATGTAATGTCGTGCATATCTTTAAATGGCCAAAATAAATGTTTATTCAAACAATTACGTACTCAATAAAAGAAAAAATAAAATTGTGGGTTTAGAATGAACTCCCCTCTTTGATTGCCGTGATGTTTGTGGTATGCTTGATGAAAGTTAAAAACTGAAGTAAATAATAAATCAGAATTAATTATTAATTCATTCCATTTAGTAAGAAATAACCATTCCTACCACTATAACAAGGAATGAGTATCTCTTTCATGCCATTTGATAATAAAACCAAATGAAATCAAAATTATAATATAACTGATAAAAAGAACAGTTTAATTTTAATGTAGTATAGTGTAAAGTTTTTTACATAATCACTCGATTATCATTAAAAGAGTATGAGACTTTTGACATAATTATTGTGAAGGTTAAACTTTTTTAATAACATGACAATATATAATTGAATGATAAAATAATAATGTAAAAATGTTTACATTAACAATTCATCAAAATTAAATCTTAAAATCAAATCAAAAATCAAAGTAAGTAGTAAATTTTTCAATATTTATAAAGAAATTATCGTTTTTCATCTCTCTAATAAGGAATAACCAATTTGGTACATAGAATTATTATGAAATGGAATTATTATTATAACTTATTAAAACAAAAGTTTATAAAAAAACATTAAAACAAAATAAAAATAAATATTAATTTATTATTAATTAAAATTAATGAAAACATATAAAATAAAATAAAATAAAATAATATATTTTGTATAAAAACATTTTCCTAGTATTCTTTTTAATAAATAATAAAGTAAGTATTAAATGAAAAATAAACTATTTAATATCTTAAAAACATAAAATGTAGATAACACAGTTATGAGAGATCCCTACTTAGATGTCTAATCATATATTGAAAGATTAGTCTCTCATCTATTGAGTAATGAGATACTCCAAAAAATCCAAAAAAGATAATATTATTCATCATGAATTAGTTTTAAAAGAATTTCACGAACAACACATCACATGGTGTCCATTCTTTCAACCGTTACAATATTATAAAACAAAAAATAACCATCTCACAAAACTCAAGGGATTTAATTCATATTGTGTTTTTGTGTGTCGTTTTAGAGAAAAAATATTTCTTAGAATTTAGTATTTCCTTAAAAAATATTTGATAATTACTTCATTCAATACTTAGGAAAATTAGTAATGTTATATCTTTATAAAATACTCTCATAATCTTACTAAAAACACAAAGTGATTTTAATAAAAAATACTCTCATAATAATTTTACTAAAATAGTTAATAAAAAAGTGTTAAATAAATAAGGTAAATGCGTTTAATATTTTAATAATTCATTTTTTTTAGATAACATTAATGTTGCTTTATGTTTTGTTGATGTTTGATCAATTAACTATAGAAATAATATTTTATGCTTGAATGTTTATGGTATGCTTGATGAAAGTTAAAAACTAAAATATATAAGAAATCAGAATAATTATTAATTCATTCCATAATAAGAAATAACCATTCCTACCTATATAACAAGGAATGAGTATCTCTCTATGCAATTTGATAATGAAATTAACAAAAAAATCAAATGATAATATAACTAATAAAAAGAAGAGTTTAATTTTAATATACTTAAGTATAATTTTTTTTACATAATCACTCAATTATCATTAAAAGAGTATGAGAATTTTGACATAATTATTGTGAAGGTTAAACTTTTTAATAATGTGATAATATATGATTGAATGATAAAATAATAATGTAAAAATATTTACATTGACAATATATCAAAATTAAATCTTAAAATTAAATAGAAAATCAAAGTAAGTAGTAAATTTTTCAATATTTATAAAGAAATTATCATTTTTCATCTCTCTAATAAGGAATGACCAATTTGGTACATAGAATTATTATGAAATGGAATTATTGTTATAACTTATTAAAACAAAAGTTTATAAAACAAACATTAAAACAAAATAAAAAATATTAATTTATTATTAATTAAAATTAATGAAAACATATCAAATAAACTAAAATAAAATAAAGCAATACTATATCCTTATAAAAACATTTTCCTAGTATTCTTTTTAATACATAATAAAGTAAGTATTAAATGAAATATAAACCATTTAAATATCATGAAAACATAAAACGTAAATAACATAGTTGGAAGGAATCTCTACTTAAACGTCTGATCATACACCGAAAGATTAGTTTATCATCTATTGAGTAATGGAATACTCCAAGAAATCCAAAAATAGGTAATACTATTCATCATGAATTAGTTTTGAATGAAATTTCATGAACAACATATCACACAGTGTCCATTCTTTCAACTGTTACAATATTATAAAACAAAAAATAACTACCTCACAAAACTCAAGGGATTTAATTCCTATTGTGTTTTTGTGTGTCCTTTTAGAGAAAAATATATCTTAGAATTTCGTATTTCCTTAAAAAATATTTGATAATTACTTCATTCGATACTTAGGAAAATTAGTAATGTTATATATTTATAAAATACTCTCATAATCTTACTAAAAAACAAAGTGATTTTAATAAAAAAAATACTCTCATAATAATTTTACTAAAATAGTTAATAAAAAAGTGTTAAATAAATAAGGTAAATGCGTTTAATATTTTAATAATTCATTTTTTAGATAACATTGATATGTTGCTTTCAGTTGACATTTTTGTTGATGTTTGATCAATTAACTATAGAAATAGTATTTTATGCTTGAATGTTTATGGTACACTTGATGAAAGTTAAAAACTAAAATATATAAGAAATCAGAATAATCATTAATTCATTCCATAATAAGAAATAACCATTCCTACCTATATAACAAGGAATGAGTATCTCTTTCTGTGCAATTTGATAATGAAATTAACAAAAAATCAAATTATAATATAACTAATAAAAAGAAGAGTTTAATTTTAATATGCTCAAGTATAATTTTTTTACATAATCACTTTTATCATTAAAAGAGTATGACTTTTAATATAATTATTGTGAATGTCAAACTTTTTTTAATAATGCGATAATATACGATTGAATAATAAATGATAATGTAAAATTGTTTTAATCAAAATTAAATTATAAAATCAAAATAAGTAGTAAATTATTTCAATCTTTAGAAGAAATGATCATCTTTCATACATCTAATAAGGATTATAGTTATAAAAATCACCCGGTCAGATCAGTGAATGGGTAAATTAGTCATCTGGCAGTCTGAGCAACCTATCAAATTGGATGTGTCGTTGACTCGGTGTGAATTGGAGTGAACCAGCGTGAGCCGACCGAGTTTGGAAAACTCGATCAACCCAGAACTCGTCGAGTTTGCAATTGGACACAATAGTCGTATCATCTTGCAACAGACAATAGTGCAGCCCTACCTCAAAGGCCAATCTCGCAGCCCCACACAGCCAACCGCCAGCAAGCTCATAGTCACTACTGACAAGAGCAAAGCATTGCTTAGTTTACTGGCCATAAGGCTAACCAAGCGCCAGTGCAGAGTTGCTTGATTTGCTTGTTGATTAGAGATTTGAATTTTGGAGAAATCCTACTTCTCACTCTTTATGTGGAGCAGAAAGAAAACCCATTCACTAGCTAGGTTTTGCTTTCTTATTTTTATTATTTGATTATATTATTCATATGATAATATATATTGTATTATTACTTCTCACTTTTGCCCTTTCATCTTTTTCCTTTTGTTGTTACATGTTTTCCTAAACTGCTCTTAAGTTCAGTTGCATAGGGCTATTTCTAATATACACTTTGTAAAGGAAGGTGTATATATACATTATAATCTAAATTATTAATTTATTTATAAAATAAATTAATAATTTATATCAATTACAAAAAATTTATTAAGTAAATTTTTTTTTTATTTTTTTAATTTTTTTAGTATTATATTTTATCGAATACATTGTTTGTCAACTACTTGTTTGGTCATCTTTAATTTTTTTAAATTATATAATTATATAAATATTATTAGTTAAAATTTATAAAATTTTTCAAAATATACTGATTATAATTTTAGAAACTCGATTACATCTATTTTTTAAGTTATATAATTATATAAATATTATCATCTAAAATTTATAAGATTTTTAATAGTAATAGTTTTAAAAAAAAAATTTCAAGATATACGCTGATTATTTATAAAAAATATAAAGATTGACTCGATATAATTTTAACTATATTATTTACAAAGTTGTATAATTTTAAAATATGTAAACAAACTTTTAAAGAGTAAATTTCTAGATATTTTTTAAACAATATTTTTTCCGAGTTTTTTTTGAACAATGTTTTTTCGTCATCATATTTTTCCTGGTGTGAATAGTATTTTTACTACTTCTAAGACTACATGGTCGAAAAAAAAAAGAAATATTTTTTCGATATAAATAATATTTTTTAATATCTAAAAAATTTTTTTGATATGAATGTATGATACTGCCTAAATTTAATATTTTTTTTAATATGAAACATACCTTTTTTTTGTTTAGAAAATGAATTAATTTCATACCTTTTAAAATTTCATTTAAGAGGCCAGGTCGACCTCTTTGAACTATTAGCGCAAAGTAATTGCATATTTATATTTATTTATAAAATTATATTCATGAGGTCTTGTTTAAAAAAAAAAAAAAGAAGCAATCTATCTAAAAAAAACTTGTTCTTATAAATAAAAATTAAAAGTATATGCTACACCCAAATTTAATAAGGTATACCATACAATGCCCATTGCCTAGATGTTTAACGTAGCATTGCTTACTTTTTTGGGCCAAAAACCTCAAACCCTAACGCTGTACGTACAGCACCCTGTGTTATAACTTTTATTTGGATTATAGGATTCTATTATTTTAATTTTATATATTTTATATGTTTTTTTATTAAAATATTTAAAGTAATAGTTACATATATTAATGCTACTTTCTATCTATAAAATATGTTTATATATAATTTTTATGTAATTTTTATATTAAATATTTATATATTTATTTTATTTATATAATTCGACTAATAATTTACTAATTTAATCTATAATTTATTCATTAATAACTTGACTGAGTTGATAATTGGTTTATTTTTAATAACTATGATAAGGAATAAGATGATCTGTCTAATTTTAATATCTATGATAAGAAATGACCAATTTGGTACATAAAATTATTATTAAATGAAATTATAATTATAACTTATTAAAATAAAACAAAATTAAATGTTAATTTGTTATTAATTATAACTAATGAAAACATATCAAATAAATAAAATAATACCATATTCTTAACACATAAGCCTTACCTCAGCTGGTGCATTTGATGTTATGGATGCTCGGTGAAGAGGGTTCAATCCATCCTTGATGCATCTCTCCTTCCCCATTACCCTTACCATAAGTTATGTATTTTCTTTTTTAAATTATTTATTATATTATATTATATTATATTATATTATATTATATTATATTGATTATTGTTACTAAAATGATTAAGGGGAAGAATTAGGAGGATATAAAATTATTTAATAAACTAAAATATTAGTTGATTCCATGCTGTCCCGCACTTTCAGTGTTTCGGAACACAGATTCTGTTGTCCAGTGTACTATCTGCTTCTCTCCCTTCAACGTCTCCGCCGTGTCTCCACCGCCACCGGCAGTAGCCCTCTTCACTCAAACATATATAGATGTTCGGGGCAAAGGTTTTCGGCACCTTCTCTGTACACTTAGAGGCTACTCTAGCAGTTGCAGCCACCAATTGCTTCAAAAACGCAGCTTTGAAAGCACCCAGTTCCTGTTACACTTTCAATGTTGAACCCATAAAACACGCTTCAGCGGTTTGTCTCTGCTCCGTGGTGGACCCCAAGTCGGTCAGTGACGATGTTTTCTTGGTGACACCGTCCAACAATTACGACGTGGACTATCTTGGAGAGAGCACCAAAGGAGACTTGAACGTCAAGTTGGAGCATCTTGAAGCTTTTGGTAAAAAAAATTCACAACTTTTTCATTCTATTTATCAACCCCATTTGCCTTTCAATTCCATATATTTTCATGTTTGTGTGGTGTGAGTGATGCAAATTTTGTCCTTGTCATCGTTTCTTGCTTTTGCTTTTGGGGTGTTATTCTGTTATTGGTGAGTTGGACTTGTTGTTCAGTTGGAGCTATATGTTTAAATTCCGTTTAATATGATGGACCCTTATTCTCTTTTAGTCAAAGACATGGGACTTTTCAATTCCATATATTTTCATATGAAAACCAGGTTGGATGGATTTCATATGTTTTCTCACAGACTGTTGAATTTGTTTGTAACATATTTCTTTGGTTGCTACTAACTATCAGTCATTTCTTTTTGTTAGAATTTGTTCTAAATTGATCGGACCTTATGTTTTGCAACATGGGTTGATGAATAGGCTGATTATAAATCTTGGCCGCAGTTGAATAATGGAGTAGCGTCGCACAGTAAGGAAAAATTTGCCAGAATTTTGACAGAATTTAGTTAGGTTCAAGGGTGGTTGTTGGATAAGATTAAGTGGTAAGAACCACTCCTCCATCCAAGAGATAAGCATGCCAACTCATTCTGTCAAAACAATTTGTTAGTGTGATGAGCCATTAACATTATGAATAATTCTAAATCCTCCTTACCAATTCTCCTAATTATTAAATAAGGGAATAATTGAATGTTTTTTATGTTATCAAGATATTAAAAATGCATTTACTTTTTCATTTAATACTTTCTTTATTCTTTATTAAGCATTAGGAAGATATTTTAGGAGGATATAACAAAACTCTATCATTGTTTGGAGAAATTAAATCATGCTGATGGAGCAGCAACAAATGCATTCTCCAGAGAGATCTTCACCATTGATTTTATGCACATTCACATAAATTTTAAATAAACCAATTTACATCAATGGTAGAGATTATCCTGGAGTATGCATTTATTATTGCTCTAAGAGCATGAAATGATTTCTACATTATATGGGTTAGTTTAAAGCTTATCCTTAATTAAAAGAATGTGACTGGGTTTGGTGTATCACCCATTCTATTGAGGCCCATGAGGTGGTCCAGGATAAGTTAGCTATATCTAGGGCTAAGTCCCCTCTCCAGTATATAGGTAATTAGTTTCCTATCAAAATAGTGATACTAATATATGTTTTGGTGGAGGAAGACTTGGTTCAAGTCTTATACAATTGTGTGTGTGTATCATCTTCAACAAGTAAGGTTTTAATTTCTAGTCATGGGTTCAAGAGGTATGTATGATTTGCAATAAAATGTTCTCTATCTGGTGTTCTAGATATGTCCTATGTTTGAAAGTTTTTGAGTGGAATGGAAGGGAAGGGCGGGGATGGAGGAGGAGCCACTTTCCCTTGTTTGGCTGTTTAAGTAAGGAAAGGATGGGAACTCTTTCCATTGTTTGAGAGTTAAAGTTAAAGTAGAGGGAAGGGGAGCTAATTCCCTTATTTAAGGATAGCCCTTTCTAAACGCCTAAAGTTGTTTTTTCAGCAGAAGGGAAGGGAGGGGATGGAGGAGGAGTCACTTCCCCTTGTTTGGGTGTTTAAGTAAGGAAAGGATGGAACTTCTCTTCCCCTTGTTTGAGAGTTGAAGTTATAGTAGAGAGAATGGGAGCTATTTCCAAGGGCGGAGCCCGACAATTTTGTTAAGGGGGGCCAAAGAGAAAAACAACGTTGATTGGAGGGGCCAAGTTCCAAATATTTATTTATTTTTTAAAAATAATATATTGAATCAATAATTTTTTCAAAATTTTTTGGTTTGGGGGGGAAGGGGGGCGTCCCCCTTAAGCAATACAAGGATCTGCCCTTGGCTATGTCCCTTATTTAATATAGGGTAAAATACATTTTTCCCCCTGAAGGATAGCCCTTTTCTCAACTTACCCCTGAACTTTTTTTTTAATCACTTAACCCTCCTAAAGTTTGGTTTTAAGTGAAAATGTACTTTTTTAATCAAATCAAACGGAACATACACCACACACACCATATGACCTTATCGTTAGAAAAATGAAGTTTTTTTTTTTTTTTCACTTAATCCCACCTACAATTTGGTGTAAGTGTCTGCAGGTTAACTTCTGTTTGATTTAACTAGAGTAATGTTTTCACTTATAACTAAACTTTAGTTGGGTAAGTTGAGAACTGGATATACTTCAAGGGGGTAAAATGTAATTTACCGTTTAATTTGAAATATACTCTTTCCCCTGCTTAAGCCCCACTTTGGGGAGGAAGAATTTTGGGGCTTCCCCTTCCCTTCTCCTCCTTAAAAAATTCTTCCAAACAAGGATATAGTAATTATGAAATAATTAACACATTTGTCACAAATTATTGATATTGTTTGCAAATATTTCTCTTCGTTTACTAACAAATATCAGACATCATTTTATTGATTATGGTTGCAATAAATTTATACTAACAAGGACAATCTTGGTTTCCCTTGTAGGAATTGATGGTCATGCTGCGTTAGAAGGTCCAATTGAGGAGGTGGCCAGAATAGAGGCTAGAGAAGCTGAAGGTTTACTGAAAGACTTGGATATTCCGGTGCAGTAGACCTTCTCCTTTTGCTTAGTTGCTCATTTTCTAGCTGCTTATATTTGGCTTGAAAGAATCTGCGGTGTCCCGTGTTCTATGCTATTAGTTGATGAATTTGTCATGATTCTCATGAATATATCAAGTGGTATCCTTGCATGACTTCATCATTATCAAATCCTTTTCTCAACACAGCCATAGAAGGATAATGGTGATTACATTGGGATAAGTTGTGACGATGTATGCTTGATGTTTTTGGAGTGTCAAAGTTAAAAGTTATAGAGTAAATTACGTTGACCTCCCCTTAGGAGGTTTATGAAGCCTATGCTAACAACCCATGTAGTTTCAAAAATTGCACTGGCCTCTTCTATTTTAATTACTTTCATGAAACAAATTACTCCCTTTATAATTTTTTGAATAAATCCCTACTTTAGTCCTCGAAAGATACAAATGTCATCACTTTGGTCCTCCAAAAAATTTTGACATCAATTTAGTCCCTTAATAAAAAAAACATCAATTTGATCCTCCAAAAAAATTGACATCAATTTAGTCTCTCAATCATAAAAAATGATATAATTTTAGTCCCTCAGTCTACAAAACTGGCATCAATTTAGTCCCTCAATCTTGCAGTCCATACATAGAAGGATGATGTCATTTTCTATGATTGAGGGGCTAAATTGATGTCAAAATTCTTTGAAGGGCAAACTGATGACACTTGTAACCTTCGAGGACCAAAATAGGGGTTTACTCTTCCCTAACCCCCCCCCTCCCCCAAAAAAAATACATATACTCCCTGCACAACTTTTTCTGGACACCTTCTAATACACAACTAAATGCTGGCCTTGGTATAATATGAATCCAGAGGGGGTGTTTGCATAGGTTTCATAAACTTGAGACTTTGATGTAATTTACTTATATTATCATTTATTTATTTGTTTATGATTCAAGTCCCTAGCAGATGAATACTATTACTATTTGTTTTTTGTCATGGGATTGTCAACCTTGCATGTGAACAGCGTAGATCAATATCAACCTAGCTCACGAAGGTGTGCCAGATTTGGGGAAATTGTATATAATGTTGATATTTTCCAGTTTTCTCATAAATTAATTTGGTGTCATTGAAATATTTGCACCTTTCCTTTTTTTTTTTGTCCTTCTCAATTAATGTACTAGTTAACAGTGAACTGACATGTCTATTTTAACTCAAGATTTGGGCCTACTACATCTTTCACCGCTTGTTATTTTCTTCATTAATTGTTGCTGACTGCAACACTGATTTTGTCTTTCTCTATTTTTATTCTTCCACTCTACTCTATTTGGATTTTTGCTGGGAGGTTTTTTTAATGGACATCATGTTAATAACACAGTTTTGTGTCCTCATGCAGAGTCCTTCTTCATCAAGAAACTCACCTCGTGGAATATTCTGCACTCGTACATTGAATCTACGGTCAATTAGTGCCATTGGATATGACATGGACTATACCTTGATGCATTATAATGTGATGGTAAACATATGCTCCATGTTTGTAATATCATATAATTTTATGAACCATTACAGTTTTGACTACTAAGCTTGCACATATGACTTTGTTCAATCCTCAATTGTATTAAATGTCATATATATAAACAAAAAAATTACAAGTACAAGATCTTTGTAATTTTAGAATTTGGTAATACAGACTGTTACTGGGTTATCACAAGAGTATTTTTATGCACATTCTTTCTTTGTCGATTTATAATTGACATTTTTACCACACAAGTAAAAGTACAAATTATTTTCCCCTTACTCTGCTTTAAGTTTTTACTTGTGTATGTTGAAATCATTGGCATTGTACTTCAAATCATAGAAGTATATAAGTATGAAAGAGCTTATTTATTGCTTTGAAACTATAGGTTTGTGTCTATTCAGGTAAATGGATGTCTCTGATATGGATATGTGTTCTTACAGGCTTGGGAAGGGCGGGCTTATGACTACTGTATGGAAAACCTCAAGAATATGGGTTTCCCTGTTGATGGACTTGCATTTGATCCAGACCTGGTAACATGTTATCTCTGGCTAGCTGAAGCATTTGGCAATTCATTAGATTAGTATTATACTATTGTCTCTTTTTTGTCCAAGTGAGCTTTGCATTCTGTTGGAATCCATGTGGATCCGTATGGATCCATGTGGATTCGTGTATTGTTTCTTAGGAATGGTATTTTAGGAATGTATATATTTTTGTGTGTAATTAGGAAATAATAAATGTAATCTCCTATATCAAGGAATTACAGCCTAGGAGATATTTTGTTTGCTAGGATAGTATTAGGGCAGTTAAGTTGTTTACTAAAATAGAGCTATGACCTTTTGTGTATATTCTCTGTAATTGACTCAAGGAATATACAAGACAATTAGACAAAACCCTATTCTCTGATATGGTATCAGAGCAGTTCCGATTAGGGATTGCTCCTGGTTTTCGCTGAAACACCTTTTTTTTTTTTTTCTAGACCGGTTGGCCTTCATTGCCAACAGTACTCGGCCTTCATTGCCATTGTTCCTCTGATTGGCCTTCATTGCCGATCCTTTCTCCATAAGCCGCCACCAGAGAAGATTCAAACCCTGTTTTTTCTCGTTCCTTGATTTTTCTTGGCATAGCTCACAAATTCATCCAGTTTACTACCGTCGCTGATCGTTTTTGGTGTTCTTGGTGTTCTGAATATATCGCACGAAGAGGCAAAAGAAATAGGAGATGTCCAATCTCAACATCCTGGAGAATTGTAGAATATCCACTCTGCATATCGGTTGAATGGGAAGAATTACCTAAAGTGGTCTCAACTTGTTCGTACAGTGCTAAAGGGAAAAGGTAAGTTGAGTCACCTAACAGGTACTGGATCTAACAAGGGTAGTTCGAAGTTTGCAGCTTGGGATGAAGAAGACTCCATGATCATGGCCTGGCTATGGAATTCAATGGTTCCAGAAATTAGTGACACTTGTATGTTTCTCAGCACTGCCAAGGAGATTTGGGACGCAGTGGAACAAACCTATTCCAAAGCCAAAAATGTTGCTCAAGTATATGATGTAAAGGTGAAAATAGTGGCAACAAAACAAGGGAACAAAACTGTTACTGAGTATGCTAATTAGCTGAAGTCTCTTTGGATGGAGTTAGATCACTATAGAGTGATCAAAACCCAATGTTCTGCAGATGCAGCAGTTCTCAAGGAGTTTATTGAACAAGACAGAGTCTACGACTTTCTAGTTGGCCTGAATCTGGAGTTTGATCAGGTTAGAATTTAGATTTTGGGAAAACAGGAGCTTCCATGTCTCAATGAGGTGGTGGCTATGGTACGAAGTGAATAGAGCAGAAGGAGTTTAATGTTGGATACTCCAACTATAGAGAGTTCAGCCATGGTGGCTGAACATCTTAAACGTGGTCTAGTGAATGTGGAGAAGAGAAAGGAGGGTTTGTGGTGCACCTATTGTAACAAGGCAGGTCACATCCAAGAGAAGTGTTGGAGACTGCATGGAAAGCCTCCTAGCCGTGAATGGAATAAAAAAGGGGAATCTTCACGGAAGAGTGGATATGTTCATGTTGCTGTTGTTGAAAACACTGAAGAGACCAAATTTGGGTCTACCAGTCTTAACCAGGAAGAGATAAACAGGATGAGAGCTTTCCTCACCAGCCTTGACAAACCAACAGGTACTTGTACTATGGCATATTCAGGTAAGCTTTTATTTTCATTTGGATTAAATGTCTCAGAAACACCTCCACCACCTTCTGTCCAATTTTGGATACTAGATTCAGGTGCCACGGACCGCATGACTCCCTTATCCAAACACTTCTCCACATACTCACCTTGTCCCAACAATAAGAAAATTGTCACAGCCGATGGTACCCTTGTAACTGTAGCTGGCCTAAGTGATATCCAAATAAATTCATCTCTAACCTTGAAAAATGTTCTTCATGTCCCAAAATTATCCACCAACCTTGTCTCTATACAAAAACTTACAAATGATTTATCCTGTAAGGTAATTTTTGACAGCAGTAATTGTATATTTCAGGACAAGGATTCGAGGAGGACAATTGGACATGCTAGAGAATGGAATGCCCTTTACTATCTTGAGGAATCAAATCTGGCCAGCAAGAACAGTCTACCTCATTCCTTCATGTCTGAGTCTATTCTATCCAACAAGGAGAAGATTTTTCTTTATCACTGTAGGTTAGGACATCCTTCTTTTAGGATTGTCAAAGTCTCGTTCCCTTCTTTTTTTACCAAATTAGATGTTGAGAGTTTTCATTGTGATATGTGTGAGCTTGCTAAACACAAGCGTGTACCCTTTCCTATAAGTAATAACGAAAGCTCTTTTCCTTTTTATCTTATTCTTTCGGATGTATAGGGTCCTTCTACTATTCCAAATGTGTCAGGTGCTCGGTGGTTTGTGACCTTTATTGATGATTGGACTAGGGTTACTTGGATTTTCTTGCTCAAACACAAATCTGAAGTTAGCATTGTTTTCCAAAATTTCTTCTCTATGGTAAAAAACCAGTTTGGTGTGAATATCAAAAGACTTAGATCAGACAATGCCAAAGATTATTTCAATCAGGTTCTTACTCATTTTTGCCAAAAAGTAGGAATTATCCATGAGTCTTCTTGTGTCAAAACACCACAACAAAATGAGATTGCTGAGAGGAAAAATGGTCACCTTCTAAATCAAACACGAGCACTGTTGTATCAGAAAAATGTTCCAAAAAACTTGTGGGGGGAAGCTGTTCTTATAGCAACTTACCTTGTTAATAGATTACCCTCTAGTGTCTTAGGATTCAAAAGCCCTATGGATGTTCTTTCTTCTTTTTATCCGAATCTCTCCACTACCAATAACCTTCAACCTCGGGTCTTTGGGTCTATATCATTTGTTCATATTCATAGTCCTGACAGGGGGAAACTTGATCCTAAGGCCCTAAGATGTGTTTTTGTTGGGTATTATTCCACTCAGAAAGGCTACAAATGTTTTCACCCTTCATCCAAAAAATTCTGTGTCACGGGATGTCACTTTTAATGAGCAAGAAGACTATTTCCTTAAACCTTATCTTCAAGGGGAGAGTCTTAGGGAAGATAAGGACAACCATCTTACATTACCTGATTTCCCATTACTTGATCTCCCTAATCTTTCTGTTCAAACTGACCCTGACCAAACAGTTTCTGATCCCACGTCCAATGAAGCTGTTGAGAGAGAGAGAGAAAAAGAAAGACATGTATTGAACCGTGTGTTTCAACTACACAACGGAGGCTGAATATATACTCAATAGGTAATAAATAATTTCACAATTTACATGATGTGGGACTAACAATTGTACTACTAATTACACCTAATTACATACAGTTTCCAACACTCTCTCTCAAGTTGGAGCATATAGATCATATGCACCAAGCTTGCTACACAAATAACTTATTCGTGGACCTTTTTGGGACTTGGTGAAGACATTTGCTAGCTGATCATTTGAGTTGACAAAGTTTGTGGTGATGTCTCCTGATAGAATCTTTTCCCTGATAATATGACAGTCGATTTCAATATGTTTGGTCCTTTCATGGAATACTGGATTGGAAGCTATATGTAAAGCAGCTTAATTGTCACATATGAGTGTCATTTTCATAACCTTACCAAATTGAAGTTCTTTGAGGAATTGTTTAAACCAAATGAGTTCACAAGTGACTGAGGCCATAGCTCAGTATTCTGCTTCGACACTAGATCTTGCAACTACATTTTGCTTCTTACTTTTTCAGGAAACTAGGTTGCCTCCAATGAGTACACAATACCCAAAAGTGAATCGTCTATCAGTAGGAGAACCTACCCAGTCAGCATCTGAGTATCCAACGACCTGAGTATGTCCCTTATCTTCATAGATGAGGCCTCTTCTGGGAGCTCCCTTAATGTATTTGATAGAGTACTGCACCAAGATGTGGGGCCGAATTCTGAAAGGCCCAGGATTTGGAAAGTGTATGTCAAGCCTCACAAATTATATAGCCCAGTCCAACTCAGTCATGGGCTGTGGGTTTGGAAGACATACAACTGAAGAAATAAGAAAGAATAGGAGTAGGAGGGCAAAAAAGGGGAATTGGGGAGTGAGAGTTAGTTATGCACGTGTGTAAGCCTCTTTAGGGAGAGAGGAGTGGGGGTAAGCAGTTTTTGGAATTCCGTTAGTAGTGGGTCAGGAACTTTGCTCTGGGGTATTGCAGATTTCATCTCTGTAATACATTCATCTTCTTCAATAATACAGTACCTTTTTCCTATTTCTATTTTTTTGGTCCGACCTGCCGGATTCGAAGCCGGAGCCAATGATGGAGTTTATACCCAAACGACGTGGAGGAGCCGAAACAGCCATGGAAGGTCGTGTAAGCTCATTGGAGGTTGCAGTTAAAAATCTGGTTGAGACACAGGAGAAAGCCCAAGCGAAATTGCTGAGTTTGTTGAATAAGATGATTGCGGAAATGGAGGTTCGGTTGTCGCAAGGTCCGGGTGAGGAGGATTCGCATCAAGATGAGTCGTCCAATCAGAAAACTTCAGAGGAACAAATTTTATCCGAATTTCGTTCAGCGGTGAAGAAGGTGGAACTTCCGAGTTTCGACGGCACCGACCCCGGGGCATGGGTAACGAGAGTTGAAACTTACTTTGAAATTCAGGAGACCTGGTCCGAATTGAAGGTGCGTTTGGCTAAAATTTGTATGGAGGGACCCATTGTTCATTGGTTCAATCTCTGGTTAGAGAGTGAATCAGAACCCTCTTGGGAGAATCTGAAAGTAGCATTGCTTCGGAGGTTCGGGGGAGCGTTAGTCGAGAATCCCTTTGAGAGTCTCGCAGAGATACAACAAGATGGGATTGTGGCCTCTTATATTGAGGAATTTGAGTACCTAGCCTCTCAAGTTCCTAAGATGCCAGAGCAGCAGTTCATGGCCTATTTCATGCATGGTCTTCGTGCAGAAATTAGAAGGAAGGTCAGGATACATAAACCTGACAATAAGGCGAGGATGATGGAGCTTGCAAGGGTGATTGAAGCAGCTTTATTCGAGGAGACCCACTTGAAGCCCTTCTACAAAAGGGGTTCGGTGGGAACTGAAGGGAGTCAGAATCGTACTCTGTTTTCACGTGTGGGAACAGAGCATTCTGTGATGTCAAAATTTGGAGGAAATTCAAGTGGCCAACAAAAGAGGGAATTCCGTCGGGATGAACTGAAGAATGTAGGGCCTGGTGTGAGCAATACAAGTGTTGGAGAAAAGCGATTTGGAGGTGGAAGAGACCGTGGGGTGCGTCATTTATCTTATGGAGAGTTAATGGAAAGGAAACAAAAGGGGTTGTGTTTTAAATGTGGTCAAAATTTCCATCCAATGCATCAATGCCCTGAGCGCCAATTGAAATTAATCATTGTGGATGAGGAGCAGTTGGAAGGAAGAGAACATGAAGTGCTGGCTTTAAAGATGGCGGAGCAGCAACCAGATGAGCTCGCATGTTCGCTCCTTAGTAGTTGTAATGTGGAAAATAGGGTTGGTTTTCGGCCCAGAACCATGAAGATAAAAGGGAAGGTTAAGGGTGTTCCTGTGATAATCCTAATTGATAGTGAAGCTTCGCATAATTTTATTTCGATGAGGGTGGTGGATTCTTTGGGGTTGGATTATGGGCAGACCACAAATACAGCAGTAACATTGGGGGATGGTAACAGAAAAATGGTGTAGGGATGTTGTAAAGGGGTAATGGTGGAGTTGGATGAGTTGCAGATAATCATTGATTCTTATGTTTTTGATGTGGGGGAAGTGGATTTAATTTTAGGGGTGGAGTGGTTGGCTACGTTAGGGAAGGTGACCATTGATTGGAAGAAACAAACTATGGAATTTAACTATGAGGGGAGGAAGGTAGAGTTGAAGGGCGAGGTCAATTCTGGGAGAGTGCTTGATTCTTTGTTTTGTTTCCTAAATCAGGAGGTGCAAGAAATAAATGGGTTGATGTGGCCTAGTAATCTACAAAAGGTTGAAGGGTGTGGAGGTGATGGATTAAGGAGTGAACAGGAGGCAAGGCTGCAACATATCTTGCAAACTTTTTCAGAAGCGTTTTCAGAACCTAAGGGCTTGCCCCTTAGGAGAACCAAGGAGCATGTGATTCTTTTGAGGCAGGATGCAGGACCTGTGAATGTAAGGCCTTACTGATATCCACACTATAAAAAAGAAGAGATAGAGAAGCAAGTGGACGAGTTATTGAAGTCTGGAGTAATTAGGCCGAGCACGAGTGCCTATTCTAGCCCGTTGATTTTGGTAAAAAAAAAGGACCATACTTGGAGGATGTGCGTTGATTATAGGGCTCTCAATAAGGAGACAATACCTGACAAGTATCCTATACCAGTTATAGAGGAACTGCTTGATGAATTGAATGGGGCCTCTTATTTCTCCAAGCTGGATTTGAAGTCAGGGTATCACCAAATCTGGGTAAGAGATGAAGACATTTCTAAAACAGCTTTTAGAACACATAATGGCCATTATGAATATCTTGTGATGCCTTTTGGGTTGATGAATGAACAGCAACTTTTTAGTCTTTGATGAATGATGTGTTTAGGCATTGTCTGCGGAAGTATGTGTTAGTGTTTTTTGATGATATATTGGTTTACAGCAATGATTGGGAGTCTCATATCCAACATCTGGAGCATGTGCTGTCTTGTCTAAAAGAACATGGTTTGGTAGCAAATAGGAAGAAATGTCATTTTGGTAGGAGGGCAGTAGAATATTTGGGTCATGTGATTTCTGAGAATGGGGTGGCTATGGATCCAGAGAAGGTGAGGGGTGTCTTGAAGTGGCCTGTTCCTAAAGGTGTAAAAGGCGTTAGGGGCTTCCTGGGATTAACCGGATATTATAAGAAGTTTATTAAGGATTATGGCAAAATAGCCAAACCCTTAACAGATTTGACAAGGAAGGGAAGATTTCATTGGGGAGACCAAGCTCAAAAGGCTTTTGAGAAGCTAAAGAAGGTGATGGCAGAGGCACCAGTTTTGTTGTATGTGAACTACTTTGGCTTAAAATCATTTTGGAGGATTTGAAGATTAAGTGGGAAGAACCTATGAGGCTCTACTGTGACAATAAATCAGCAATCAATATAGCACACAACCAAGTTCAACATGATCAAACTAAACACACTGAGGTGGATAGGCATTTCATCAAGGAGAAGCTTAATAGTGGCTTGATATGCACCCCATTCGTGCCCACTCAAGGACAACTTGTAGACATCCTCACCAAGGGATTAAGTAGCTCCTCATTTGAAAGAATCATATCCAAGTTGGGAATAGAAAATACCTATTCACTAGCTTGAGGGGGAGTGTTGGAATCCGTGTGGATCCGTATGGATCCATGTGGAGTTGAATCTGTGTGGATTTGTGTATTGTTTCTTAGGAATGGTATTTTAGGAATGTATATATTTTTGTGTGTAATTAGGAAATAATAAATGTAATCTCCTATATCAAGGAATTACAGCCTAGGAGATATTTTGTTTCCTAAGATAGTACTAGGGTAGTTAAGTTGTTTCCTAAAATAGAGCTATGACCTTTTGTATATATTCTCTGTAATTGACTCAAGGAATATACAAGACAATTAGACAAAACCCTATTCTCTGATACATTCCATTAAATTGTTCAGGTTATTAGAGGCCTTGTTATTGACAAAGAGAGAGGCAATTTGGTTAAAGCTGATCGATTTGGTTATATAAAAAGAGCCATGCATGGCACCAAAATGTTATCTACTCGTGCTGTGAGGTAAGTGCTGGGCCTTGTGATTATGATTTTTGATAATGGAAATTCATGCAGAGTCTTCTTGCTAACTTTTTATATCAATATACCCTGCAACAACTTATTAATATATATATCACTTTAATTGACAATGATTCTAAAAGAGTGCATTCTAGAGAAATAAATATGTTGTTGGGATTAGTTATTTATGAACTGTGGAAGTTGATATAATGCTGTGATATATTCAATTGGCCTGTAGGACACAGTCAAAGTATCACCTTAGGGTGCTGTTCTGTCCAGTGCTCCATCTTCTGAAATAAGTTAATCCTAGATTTGTGCATTATAAGTAAGCACTAAGCACATGGTTCAGCTACTGTTTCCTTATTGACTTCCTTGTGGCACACCCTTCACATCACTAGATATATATTAACCTATTAATAACTTAGTAGCTATCATTTATCAAAAACTGGAGTAATAGTTTCTGTAGTGCTAATTAATTTTATATGCATGGAAGTGAGATGTATGGGAGAGAACTGGTGGACCTGCGGAAGGAGAGTCGATGGGAGTTTCTCAACACACTGTTCTCTGTGTCTGAAGCTGTGGCCTACATGCAGGTATGTTCCAATTGCTGTTAAAAACCACTAAAATTTCACTTGCGGAGATATATTCTGCCGCAAATTTTGCAGCAGCATTCAGATCTTAGTTTATGTGGCTTGTTTTGATCTCTTCAAAGGGTAATGGGTTGTGTTGGTGTCTTAAAATTGAGCACCGCTAGCTATGTCTTATGAATCTTAATGGGGTAAGCAGAAAGTGATGAAACTGCCAAGTCTCCTTAATTGATTCTGTGGGTCAACTAGGGATGCCAAATGTTTTACTCTTTTGAGTAGGTAATATAGTCCAAGTGGGAGTTCCGAAATATTAAGATGTGAAGTCTTCACATGAAGCAGCTCCAGTAAGCTGCCTTGGTCTATCTGACTATTATCTTGTTATTAATGGGTAACCATGTTTACAAGCATCTATCTAATTTACAAGGATGTTCCTTTTTAATTTGAATCAATCACCTTTGATTGGGATGAGACTTCATTAATGTCATATGATTTCTTTCAGATGGTTGACAGATTGGACGATGGGGCTATACCATCAGATCTTGGCCCCTTTGATTATAAAGGGCTTTATAAGGTAATACTTGATATGCTGGAATTGCTTGAGAGAAATCCTCTCAGCACTCATTCAATATATACAGTAATATACAACAAGTAATTACAGAGGGAATAAATCAATATCCCAAAATAATAGGAGTTTCCTAAACTATAGGGATATAGTTAACTAAACAGAAAAAATCAAAAATAGAATCCTAATCTAATCACAATCAGATCAAAATATGCAATCATAATATACAATAATCAACACTCCCCCTCAAGCTAGTGCATATACATCATAAGCACCAAACTTGTTACATATGTATGTTATCCTCAGACCCCGCATAGCCTTGGTGAGAATATCTGCAAGTTGACCATTAGAGTTTACAAAGGAAGTATTGATCTCCCCTGAAAGAAGCTTTTCTCGAATGAAATGACAATCAATTTCTATATGCTTAGTTCGTTCATGAAAGACAGGATTGGAAGCAATGTGCAAAGCTACTTGATTATCACAAATCAGTTTCATAGAGTCTGTCTCGCAAAACTTCAACTCTTGAAGTAAATGTTTTAGCCATATAAGTTCACATGTAGTGAGGGCCATGGCTCGGTATTCTACTTCTGCACTTGATCTCGCGATTACATTCTGCTTTTTACTCTTCCAAGAAATAAGATTGCCCCCAATGAAAACACAATATCCAGAAGTTGACCTCCTATCACCAGGAGATCCTGCCCTGCATCTGTGTAGGAAACAATGTCTATGTGGCCTCTATTCTCATAGATTAGCCCCTTCCTAGGAGACCCCTTGATATATCGTAAGATGCAAACTACTGCATCCCAATGACCATCACAAGGGGAGTTAAGGAACTGTCTTACAACACTAACAACAAAGGATATATCTTTTTCTTTTTTTTTTCATAGAAAAAAGATCATGATATTAAAATAAAGAGAAAAAGAGCATAGGGGGGCCAAATCAAAACCCATGAAGAGAAAGAAGCAATCAAGAAAACCTAAAATTTGGGAGACCAGACCTGTTGCGGTTAGAGTTCTCCCAAATAAAACTAGGTGCAATATCCCACCAAGTAAAACAATGACTAGAAATGCCATGAGAAGTTAGTTTGTCTGCACAAGAATTACCCTCCCTAAAAATGTGAGAAACTCTAAAATCCATCAACTGAGTTAAATAAATACAATTTTTCCATCTATTCTTCAACTTCCAAGGTACTAAGTTAAGATTAGAAAAGGCATCCACTACCAATTTGGAGTCACATTCCAACCACAATTTATGCCATCTTCTTTTAAAAGCAATTTCAAGAGCAATTATGGCTGCTGTAAATTCAGCATTAAGAGAGGTAGAGATGCCTAAATAATCTGAGAAGCAACCGAAGATCTCACCCCTGCTGCCCCTGAAAATACCACCACAAGAGGCATGACCCGGGTTACCTCTAGAAGCTCCATCAGAATTACACTTGGTCCACCCACAAAGAGGAGGATGCCAGCAAACTTCAAAGATTTTGGGAGATTTAGTAATATGACCCTCCACTGCAAACAACTTCAGGATTTTAAAATCATCAATAGAATTTGAGATATAACCAGCTGAAAGCTTGCCCGACAGAGAAGAGGCAGCTGAAATCAAGTTAATAACATAATTGGAAGAGATAACCTTATTGTGAAACCTTAGTTGGTTTCTGCAAAACCAGATATACCAGGAAGTATGGATGATAGCAGATTTGATGATGTCCTTAATCTGAGAACACCAGTTTCTGTTACAAACAACAAAGGATATATCTGGTCTGGTCATAGTAAGATAATTCAATTTTCCCACCAACCTCTGATATCTTCCTGGGTCTGAGTATGGCTCCCCCTGATTTGGCATAAGCTTAACATTCGGATCCATAGGAGTATCGACTAGCTTACAATCTAGCATCCCAATTTCTTCCAGAATGTCAAGTGCATATTTTCTTTGACAGATGGCAATACCTGTCTTTGATTGAGCAATTTCGATCCCAAGGAAATATCGTAACCTGCCCAAATCCTTGGTTTGGAAATGTTGGAACAAGTGTTGTTTTAGACCGTTGATCCCTTCATGATCATCTCCTGTGATTATAATATCATCTACATAGACCACAAGATAAATGAACTTCTTAGACAATGAATGTTTATAGAACACAGAGTAGTCCAATTTACTACGGACCATACCAAACTGCTGTATGACGTTGCTAAACCTCCCAAACCAAGCCCGAGGAGACTGTTTTAGGCCATATAACGACTTCCTCAGTTTGCAAACAAGACTTGACTCCCCCTGAGCAATAAACCCAGGTGGTTGCTCCATATAAATCTCCTCCTCCAAATCACCATGTAAAAAGACATTTTTAATATCCAACTGATACAAAGGCCAACAATGCATGGCAGCCAGCGACAAAAAGAGACAAACAGAGGCCATTTTAGCAATAGGAGAGAAAGTATCACCATAATCAAGACCATAAATCTGAGTGTACCCTTTTGCCACAAGACAAGCCTTCAATCGATCCACCGTGCCATCGGGACCAACTTTGACAGTGAAAACCCATCGGCAGCCAACCGTAGACTTCCCAGGAGGGGACGAAACAAGAGTCCATGTATGGTTAGATTCCAGGGTTGTCATCTCATCAAGCATAGCTTGTCGCCTCCAAGGATGAGATAGTGCTTCCTGAACAGTTTTAGGAATAGAAATGAATGATAAGGCAGAGACAAAGGCATCATGGGAAGAAGATAAACGATGATAGCTCAAAAAATTATAAATAGGATGAGGATTACGGGAAGATCGAGCACCTTTGCGAAGAGTGATGGGTAGGTCAGTTGGAGGCTTGGGGTGGGCCGGAGTAGGTGGAGACGCAGAAGCAGGAGGTGAATCACTTGTGTCTGGAACAAGGGCAGCCTCTGGAATCTCAGGACGTGGACGATGTTGGTAAGTGAGACGAAACGGCTGGATAGGATACTCTGAGGCCGGTGAATTTTCGGGCATCTGTGGCATAGAAGGAATAGAGATGGGAGTATCAAAAGAGGGAACAGGTAATACCTGAGAGACAGATTCTGGCATAACTAGTGAGACAAAATAAGGTGTATCCTTAAAGAAGGTGACATCTGCTGAGATGTAAAAACGATGGGTGGACGGAGAATAACACTGGTATCTCTTTTGGACACGAGAATAACCGAAAAAGACACACTTCTCAACACGGGCAGCTAGCTTGTCTAGACCTGGAGCAACATTATGGACAAAACAAGTAGAACCGAAAACATGGGGCGGAACAGTATAAAGGGATTCCTTAGGATATAAAAGAGAGTGAGGAATCTGATTATTGAGAACAGAAGATAGCATACGATTTATTAAATAACTGGCAGTGAAAACATCATCACTCCAAAATTTTAAAGGGACATTGGCATATAATAAAAGAGTGCGAGCTGTTTCAACTATATGACGATGTTTGTGCTCAGCTACGCCATTTTGTTGAGGTGTGTGAGGACAACTAGATTGATGAATCATACCATGAGAGGCCATGAAAGAATTGAAAGGGGCAAAAAAATATTCTTTTGCATTATCACTACGTAAGACACAAATAGTCCGACCAAACTGATTGAAAATTTCACTACAAAAGTTTTGAAAAACAGTAAACAACTTGGAACATTCTTTCATTAAGAATAACCAAGTACATCTTGAGAAATCATCAATGAAAGTAACAAAGTACCTATAGCCTAAGACAGACACGATACGACTAGGACCCCAAACATCAAAATGAACAATATCAAAAAGAGACTCCAAACGACCTGTAATCTTTCTTGGAAAGGAAGCCCGAACATGTTTTCTAAGTTGACATGACTCACTCCAAGGACTGTAGATGAGAGAAGTGAGGAATCATTTTCTTGAGTTTATTCAAACTTGGATGACCCAAACGATGGTGAAGAAGGCTAGGTGATTCTGTGGCAGCACATATGGTTGAGGACGGTGGTTGCAGATAATAGAGACCACGTGATTCAGATTTTGCTCCAATTGTCTGTCCCGTATTCTGGTCCTGGATAAAGAAAGAATTAGAAGTAAAGGTTATGGAACAATTGAGAGATCAAGTAAGTTGACTAATAGAAATTAAATTAAAGGGACACCCAGGTACAAATAAAACTGAATTCAAAGATAGAGAGGAAAGAGGTGAAGTTTAATCAATTCCAGTGGCCGTTGTTTTAGAGTCATCAGCAAGAGTAATGTGATATGGTGTTTTGGGAGAGGATAAGGTGGAAAAGAGGGAAGAATTACCTGTTATATGATCAGAACTTCAAAAGCACCAGAATCAAAAATCCAGGAACCAACAGGAGATGAATGAGAGAGACAAACCGTAGAATTACCAGTATGGGCTATAGTTGCTGAAGATGAGGCTTGTTGGCTGGCCTTAAGTTGAAGGTACTCCTTGTATTCACTGGCTGAAAAGAGATTCTGATTGTCATTTCCAAATTCAATTTTCTTATCAGTAGAACCCGATGCCTGAGACTGTGTTACATTAGCTGTTATTTCAGGGAAACCATGCAGACAATAGCACTTGTCTTGAGTATGTCCTGTGCACTTGTAATAAGAACACTGAGGGCGATCACCTCTACCACGACCACCTCTTCCACCACGCCCACGGCCTCGGCCTCCACGATCTACTGAGTTTGAGACAAAACCTGAAGATTTTGAAATTGTTTGAGAACCAATTCCAGCTGTCTCCTTCGATGAGGGAACGCGAAGTAAACGATCAATGAGTTCCTCCACCGTAGGAATATTAGGATTGGTTAAACATTGATTTCAGACAGATTCAAAATTTTTATGTAGACCGTGGAGAACGAAGACCATATACATGTTATCAAGTTTTTCTAGTACCTTTGTAAGATCATCGCCTGACAGGATGAGTTTGATGTCTTCGATGACTGACTGTGCTCTGTTTAGGTAAGAAGAAAGGTCATGGTCTGTCATCTGGAGCATGGCCAAGTTGTGGACAGAATCATAGAGGCATCGTATATCATTAGAATACACACTCCGAGCCTTCTTCCATATGTCATGACATGTTTTGTAAGAACGGAAGTGCACCAATAACTTCGGATCAATAGATTGCCATAGTAAAGGCACTAACTGATAATTAGCCCTTTTTCACTCATCACGCACATCAGCAACAATGTTTGCTTCCTTCTTGGTGAGGTGCTCATAGAGACCTTGACCTAAAAACCACACCTCAACAACATTATACCAATCTACAAAATTCTTACCATTAAGTTTCTCTGAGGTTATAGCAGGGTTGCCAGAGAAAGCAAACGAAATGAGATTTTTCTTTGCAGGTCCAGAATTGTCAGAGGTAGCAGTAGATGAATGGGTTGTGGAAGCCATTGTGGAGAGAGAAACTGACCTACGAAGTCAACAGGGGGTCAACTGGACAACCGACTACCAGAATGGAGAGAGGAGACGCCGGCGAGCAGAACGGAACAAGCGGCGAGTCAAATGGAGATCGGTTTGGTGGTGCGTGGCTTGCACGCGTCGTCAGGGCGAGGTGAAAGAAGCCGCGCGTGAGGGCGAGTGGCAAGCCACCCACTGTCAAGGTGAGTGGCAAGCCACGCGCTGTTAGGGTGAGGTGAAAGAAGCCACGCGTGAGGGCGAGTGGCAAGGGCCTCCGGCGAGCTGCTTGGAGGAACGGCTGACTGAATGCTTCTGAGACGATTCGTGCCCTCACCTTGGTAGTGGAGCGTCTGGAGGTTAGGGTTCGAGGCATTACAGTGACTTAGAACCACTATGGGGAGCGACGACGCGTCCCTGGTTTGAAACCTACTCTGGATACCAACTTGATATGCTGGAATTGCTTGAGAGAAATCCTCTCAGCACTCATTCAATATATACAACAATATACAGCAAGTAATTACAAAGGGAATCAATCAATATCCCAAAATAATAGGAGTTTCCTAAACTATAGGGATATAGTTAACTAAACAGAAAAAATCTGTAATGAGTTAAGAAGAATAGAAAACTGTACCCAATATGGGTGCAGGTTGTGTATTTATATATGTAAGATGGGCTAGCAATAAATGGGCTAGCAGTACATGGGCTAGCAATACAAAATAAAGCATATACAAAATATCTACTCTTAACACTCCCCCTCAAGTTGGATCATAGATGTTAATCATGCCCAACTTGTTACAAAGATAATTGACCCGATTCCCAAGTTAAGAGCTTTCGTGAGTATATACGCTATCTGTTCACCCCCCGACATGCCCGTAGATATGATTCCCTGTTGGATCTTCTCTCGAATGAAATGGCAATCAACTTCTATGTGCTTTGTCCGTTCATGGAAAATCGGGTTCGAGGCAATGTGAAGGGCATGTACTGGTTGTCACACCATAGTCTCATAGGTAGAGAAACCTTGAACCCAATCTCATCAAGTAAATGATACACCCATAGTAATTCACAAGAGGTTTGAGCCATTGCTCGATATTCGGATTCAGCACTTGATCTTGCTACTACATTTTGTTTCTTACTTTTCCAAGAGATCAGATTTCCTCCAAGGAACACACAATACCCAGAAGTTGATTTCCGATCTAAAGGACACCCACCAATGCATCGGAATAACCTTCTAACCTACAATGTCCATTGTCTCTATAAAGAATCCCACGACCTGGGGCTCCTTTCAAATATCTTAGTATATGTAGTACCGCATCCCAATGAGATTGTCGAGGAGATGACATGAATTGACTGACTACACTTACTGGGAAGGAGATATCTGGACGTGTCACAATAAGGTAGTTAAGTTTGCCCAATTTCCTGACCTTCGGGATCTGATAGTAGTTCTCCATCATCAGCATTGAGTTTCACATTTGGAACCATCGGAGTATCACAAGGTTTGGTTCCCAACATGCCAACATCAGATAGTAAGTCAATGACATATTTCCGTTGTGAGAGGAAAATGCCCTTTTTGCTTCTACTTACCTCAATTCCCTAGGAAATATTTTAGAGGACCAAGATCTTTTGTCTGAAATTTAGTTTGAAGGAAACTCTTGAGTTTTGAGATGCCTAAAAGTCACTGCCTGTTATCACTATATCGTCAACATACACAACCATGAGAATACATCCTCCCTCGGACTTTTGTAGAAGACCGAGTGGTCATAGCTACTTCTTTTCAGGCCGAAATTCACAACAATTTCACTCAATCTCCCAAACCAAGCCCGGGGGGATTGTTTCAACCCATACAAAGAGCGTCTCAATCGACAAACTTGCCCAGACTCCCCGAGCAACAAAGCCAGGCGGTTTCCATATAGACTTCCTCCTGTAAATCACCATGAAGAAAAGCATTTTTAACATCAAGCTGGTGGAGAGGCCAGTGATGAGAGGCAGCTAACGAGATGAATATGCGAACAGAAGCCAATTTGGCCACAGGAGAAAAGGTCTCGGAGTAATCAACACCATAAGTCTGAGCATAACCCTTGGCCACCAGCCGAGCTTTTAAACGAGCAACAGTACCATCCGGATTGACTTTAACAGTGAACACCCACTTGCACCCAATGGCACGCTTACCAGAGGGAAGAGAAACGAGATCCCACGTCTGGTTATGTTCCAAAGCAAGCATTTCCTCCTCCATGGCATGGCGCCACCCATCATGAGCCAGAGCCTCAGCAATATTTTTGGGAACTGTGACAACATCGAGAGAGGCAACAAAAGATTGGGAGGAAGGGGAAAGATGGTCATAATGAATAAAGGATGCAATAGGATGGTTAGTGACACAAGAACGTTTACCTTTACGAAGGGCAATGGGAAGGTCCGAGTCGGATCTTTGACGAAGAGGTGGATGGAGGTGATGTGTCTATTGAAGAGCAATGTACATCTATGGGTGCAGTACCGGCAGAGGGAACACAAAGCGTACACCTGTCGGATGGGTGGCCGATGTGGAGGACAAGACGGAACGGGAACACCAGAGGAAGGATGTGACGCAGAATCATGAGACCGAAGGGTGTGATAAACGAGAATTTCTTCATCTTCCTCAATAACCGGAGGAGTAGGCTGAACAAAGAACGGAGTAGACTCAAAGAATGTGACATCAGCGGACACTAGATACCGGCCCAAATCAGGAGAGAAGCATCTATACCCTTTCTGATGGCGAGGTAACCCAAAAAGACACATTTAAGTGAGCGAGGATGTAACTTGGAAACTTGAGGCCGACTATCCTGCACAAAACATTGACAACCAAAAATACGAGGAGGTAGGGGAAACAAAGATTGAGAAGGAAAAAGTACAGAATGAGGAACTTGGCCCTGTAAGAGAGAAGATGGCATCCGATTAATTAAAAACAGCAAGAGAAACGGCCACAAACCCAAAAACTTTAGGAAACAGACATAAAGCAACAAGCATCGAGCAACTTCCAAAAGATGCCTATTTTTATGCGTTCAAACAACTCCCGAGGAGTAACAAACACATGAGGATTGGTGGACCATCCCATTTTGAATCATATAGGAAGTGAAGTCATTAGAGAAATATTCTTTAGCATTATCTCGCGAAGGTTATCAGAGATACTAAATTGGGTTTTAATTTGAGCAAAAAGCGGTAAATATAGAAAATAATTCAACGAGATTTCATTAAATATAACCAAGTCATTCTTGAAAACTCATCCACAAAAGTTACAAAATACCGAAAACCGGACTTAGAAGTAATTGGACATGGACCCCAAATATCGAATGAACTAGCTCAAATTTTTATTGACTCGTGAGGGTAAGGACTCCTATGGTGTTTAGCCAATCGACACGATAACGACTCAAACTAGGACACAACTTTTTAAAGCGCAGAGATGGATGACCCAAACGACGGTGAAGTTGGAGAGGATCACCACACCGAACGAGCAACGAGTGCACCGTGCTTGATCCGGGAGAGAGGATGTACTGAGCCTACGCTCATGACCCCTACCAATCACCCTCTTCGTCCCAAGTTCCCGAAAGACACAAGAATCAAAAAAAAGTGAACACTACAATTAAGTGACCGAGTAATCCGACTAACAATGAAAGTAAATTAAATGGAAATTGATTCAAACATAAAACTCGAGAAAGAGGAGAGGGAGGAGGAGGGGAGACGCAGCACCACTCCCAATGACAGAGCGGAACCGTCACTAAAGTAACACTAGGAAGATGATGGAGAGGGGTAAAGGATGTAAGAGCGTGGCGGTCACCATGTTGAATCAATGACGACGATAAGCATGCGATTACCCGTGGCGAGGCAAAAGGGGATGGTGGAGGTCGAGAAGTGTATTGAGCAAACTCCTGGTGTCATCATTACAGCGACCGATGGGTTGGTAGGAGGAATGCCTTCATCGTAGCAAGACGAGCAAAACGCGAGGATGGCGGTGAAGTTTCCCAGCTCCCTTAATATGACCGGGTTCTTACAATAACGACAAATAAGTGGTTCGCCAGATCCCGTCCTCCACCACTACTGGCCACCACCTCGTCCACCACGAGAACCACTACGACCACCACGGGGGCGTCCCATCGAGAATGAGAACTCACCAAAGCGAGGCCTCGCCGAAAGGGACGAGACTTGGAAAGCTCACGAGCAACTCGAGGAGGCGAGAGTACACATCCTTCGGGTCAAACTACTAGAAGGCGAGATCGGGCCGCACCAAATTCACCACGCAGCCTCGACAAAAACACATCACGCTAACCGCTCTCGCCGAGCCGCATCTGTGATAGGTAACAATGTGTTCAATTCTTCAAATAGGCGTTTGAAGCCCGTATAATAGTCACTAAGAGATTCATCCTTCGATTGCGATACCTCACGTGTCTTTGTATATAAGAGAGATAAATCATCGGCACCTGAGAACAAAGAGTGAAGTACCGCCATAATTCCTTGAGTTGTGCAATGAGGTAATATCATCAACCCGAGGATCCAAGGTCCATTCGAATCGTGAATATAAACGCATAGAATCCACATGTCCTTAGTTGTTTCATCCCGGGAGCGTCTTGGGTGAGATGGTCTTCCTTCCCGTGACCTTTCAAATACATCGAATTGCCTTCCGCATTGAGGATAGTTAGCACCATCACTATCAAGCTTTCGGTCGTAATTTTAATGTTGGAGGGAATGACCTCAGCCCGTAACATTAGTGGAGGTAGTGTCGGAAACTCCACTCTGCTGCCCGATACCAACTTGATATGCTGACAAATTGCTTAGAAGGAGAGATCATAACAACCTCTCGAGCAAACCGCGCCAACTCATTCAATATATACGGTCGCACCTCTCTCGTGGCGGGTGAACTCCACGCCAACCACCCACAATATAGGCGATTTGCCCCACAAAAGTAATTACAAAGGGAATCAATCAATATCCCAAAATAATAGGAGTTTCCTAAACTATAGGGATATAGTTAACTAAACAGAAAAAATCAAAAATGGAATCCTAATCTAATCACAATCAAATCAGAATATACAATCAGAATATACAATAATCAATAGTAATATACTGCAAATAATTTTTAAACAATATATCTGATTAGAGATGTTCTTTTCTTTACCATTGGCGTTACTTTCAGGCTGTTGGAAAAGCTCTCTTCACGGCACATGTAGAAGGTCGCCTTAAGGTGAGCACATTCATGTGTTGTCTTTGTCCCGAATGATATATTTATGCCGTGCTTTATTTGCACCTAATGACAAATTGAATTTATGCAGAGTGAGATTATGTCTAACCCTGAACAGTTTGTTGAGCCTGATCCGGAATTACCTTTGGCACTTCTGGATCAGAAGGAGGTATTGCCTGTAATGTGTTATCTTTGCATAGCATGTGATGTGATTCTACTCCTTACTTGTCTACATGAAACAGGCTGGGAAAAAACTTCTGCTTATTACCAACTCAGATTATCATTATACAGACAAAATGATGCAGCATTCATTTAATAGATTCCTTCCCAAAGATATGGGTTGGCGAGATCTATTTGACATTGTAAGTTCTCGTAAATTATTTCTACAATATGTTTATTCTTGAAGAAAAAAAAGTTATCCTCTTGACATTGGAGGAATGAAAAATACACAATATTCCCTTTATTATCATGCCCTAAATCAGCAACCTCATATTATTGTGAAATAAGCCTTGCATAAATGGATGTGACTCTTGTTCATGAATAGGTAATTGTCTCGGCACGGAAACCAGAATTCTTCCAAATGTCACACCCCATGTATGAAGTGGTGACAGGCGAGGGTCTGATGCGTCCATGCTTCAAGGCTCAAACTGGTAATTAGTACTCCCTATGTCCCATATTGTATGACTGATTTGCTTTTCCACAATGTTTAAGAAGATTCTCATTTTTTGATACATCACATATTTCTAATAAAATTTTATTTTATAGCTTAATATATCAAATCAAGTGTGTTATTTTGAATACTATACTATCCCTAACTTCTTTCATTTCAAAAGGACAAATAAGGACAAATGGGAAAAGTAAAGAATTTACTTCTTGTCTTTAAATGGAAAGTGAGTGTTTCAAATTGGGATAGATGGAATATTCTAATACTTTAACAAGGGAAAAAGGTTATATAGAAAAGACAGAGTAAGGTTTTTTTATTCTCTATATCATTTCATGAAAAAATATGTACATTATATATAGACCATGTCCATATATGGGATTGGTCAAACAAATCCCATAATTTCAGGAAAGTAAGATCAAGGATAAAGTTGGAAACAGAATATTTAGGTTGACTAATCAGCCTATTCTAGGAAACAAAAACTGACAATACAGATTATAAAGATAAAAAAACTTCCTAAACATATCTGAATTGATTTGATTCAGATTTATTTCTCCTAAACTGATACCTATGAATCTGGACAGATTCCTCTACCAGATGCGACACCTCCCCTCAAGTTGGTGCATAGATGTCTATCATGCCCAACTTGCTCACAAGAAGTTCATACTTAGGTTGAGAGATCCCTTTACTGAGAATATTAGCCACTTGTTGTGCAGTTGGAACAAATGGCATGCAAATAACTTTCTCATCAACCTTTTCTTTAATGAAGTGTCTATCAATTTCCACATGCTTAGTGCGGTCATGCTGTACTGGGTTTTGTGCTATGCTTATAGCTGCCTCATTGTCGCAGTATAGTTTCAATGGTAGACTAACAGGGGTTCCTAACTCTTCAAGGATTCTCTTCAGCCATAACATTTCACAAACTCCTTGAGCCATGGCTCTATATTCAGCTTCAGCACTGCTCCTTGCCACAACATTTTGTTTTTTGCTACGCCATGTAACTAAGTTACCCCAAACAAATGTACAATAGCCTGATGTAGATTTCCTATCCGTGACTGATCCTACCCAGTCAGCATCAGTATAGGCCTCTATGGTTTGCTATGTAGTCTTATTAAAGAATAGACCTTTGCCAGGAGCACTCTTCAAGTATCTGAGGATCCGGTAGACAGCTACAAGGTGTTCCTCAAAGGGTGAATGCATGAATTGGCTTACAAGGCTAACTGCAAATGCAATGTCTAGCCGTGTATGTGATAGATAAATCAATTTCCCTACTAACCTTTGATACCGGGAAGTGTCAACTGGTGTTCTCTCTTTGCTATCCCTAAGTTTCTGATTTGGATCAATGGGAGTATCTGCTGGTCTGCATCCATTCATACCTGTCTCTTTAAGAAGATCAAGAACATACTTCCTTTGTGAGAGGACAATCCCCCTTTTTGAGCGTGCTATTTCCATTCCCAGGAAGTATCTTAAGGATCCGAGATCCTTGATTTCAAATTCTGAATCTAGTGCCTCTTTCAACCTGTTTATTTCTGTCCAGTCATCTCCTGTGACGATTATGTCATCCACATATACAATCAGAATAACAATGTTTCCATTTACTGACCTCCTTACAAACATAGTATGATCGGCTTGACTTTGTATATACTTTTGTCCCTTTACAAACTGTGTAAATCTATCAAACCATGCTCGTGGTGATTGCTTTAGACCATATAGGGACTTCTTTAGCTTGCAGACTTTTGAATCAAATTTCTCTTCAAATCCCGGGGGTGCATCCATATACACTTCCTCCTCCAAATCCCCTTTTAGAAATGCATTTTTCACATCCAGTTGCTGCAAAGGGCCAATCTAGATTAGTTGCAAGGGATAAAAGGACTCTCACCGTGTTCAGTTTTGCAACTGGAGCAAAGGTCTCAGAATAATCAATTCCGTAAGTTTGAGTGAAGCCTTTGGCAACCAACCTAGCCTTGTACCTTTTGATAGAGCCATCAGATCTGTACTTTATGGTGAATATCCATTTACATCCCACTGTATTTTTCCCTTTGGGCAGCTCCACCATTTGCCACGTCTGATTTTTTTCAAGAGCCTTCATCTCTTCTAGAACAGCTTCCTTCCACTCTGGAATTTCTAAGGCATCCTGTACATTTTTTGGAATCTCCATACATGACAATTAGGAGGTAAAAGCATGAAAATTTGGTGACAATTTTTCATAAGACACAAAATTAGATAGCGGGTGTTGGGTACATGATCTAACACCTTTCCGAATAGCTATAGGAAGGTCGCAATCAATCAACTCAGTGGGTTTAGAATTTGAAACAGGTTCAGAATCAGTTTCAATTAGCTGGTTAATTTCAGGAAAAGGATTACCTGGTGGGTCCTTGGATTCATGGTGGTGCAAAGGATCACAATTCTCTACTCTGAGTATGGTTCTTCCTTATATAGAAGCGTTCAAAGGGTTCCATACCTTTGTGTTTTTTCTTAGTTTCAATTCCCTTTCTGGGTTCAGCTTCATTGCTTTCTGATGGAGAAGAAACACTAGTATTCTCACAGCCTAGTACCAAGTCATGACTGGTAGGATTTTCATTACTTGGTACAAGGCAAATACCAGAATTTTCATTATTCACAGGATTTGTTCCATTATTTACCACGTTTGACTCATCAATAGTAAGATATTTTGTCGAGTCTTCTACTGTTTCCCCCCCTTGAAGATGAGACTGAAAAAATGGTTTTGACTCAAAAAAGGTAACATCCATAGTCACAAAAAACTTCTTAGTGATTGGATCAAAACATTTATACCCCTTTTGAGAAGGAGCATACCCAACAAACACACCTTTTTGCCCGATGATCAAGTTTACTTAGATTTGGTGTATTAACATGTATGAAGGCTGTGCATCCAAATATTTTTAGAGGTAAGTTAGAGGATAGTCTGTTTGTTGGAAAATGGTTGAGAAGCATACCTAGGGGGGTATTAAATTTTAAGACTTTACTAGGCATCCTATTAATCAAATAGGTTGCTGTTAAGATAGCTTCCCCCCAAAAATATGTAGGAACCATAGCCTGAAAGAGTAAGACTCTAGCTACCTTTAACAAATGTTTATTTTTCCTTTCAGTTACCCCATTTTGTTGAGGGGTATCAACACATGAACTTTGATGCACAATGCCCCTTTTCTACAAAAAATTGTTTGAGATACTTATTGAAGTATTCTCTTCCATTATCACTTCTAAAAATCTGAATTGTTTGTTGAAATTGAGTTTGAACTAAGGAAAAATGAACTGTATTTTTCCTTATTCTGAAAATGGTACAATGGTGTGTATAAATAGGGTTACAAGGCTGATTTTGTACACTAAATTGGAGCTAAAAATCAGGAACTAAAATCTCTATAATTGTGGTAACTAAGAAAGGTATAATTGTGGTAACTAAGAAAGGAAAGAAATAATAGCAAGTCCTAATTTTAGCTATACAATCAGAATCGCATGATTCTGTCTAATTTCCGCAATCATCTACACTCCCCCTCAATCTGCGTGATAGATATCTATCATTCCTAGATTGGATCTGATGTCCTCATATGAGCGTCTTGGAAGAGCTTTAGTTAGGATGTCTGCTGTTTGGTTACATGATGGAACATGGATAACAGTTATAATGTCATGGTCAATCTTTTCCTTAATGAAATGCCTATCAATCTCCACATGCTTTGTTTGATCATGGTGAACTGGATTTTTGGCCATACTTATGGCAACTTTGTTGTCACAAAATATCTTCATTGTATAGTTGGTGGGAATCCTGATTTCTTCCAATATCTTCTTCAACCAAATTCCTTCGCAAATGCCATGTGCCATAGCTCTTAGTTCAGCTTCTGCACTACTCCTGGCTACTGCTGACTGCTTCTTGCTCCTCCAAGTGACCATGTTTCCCCACACAAAGGTGCAATAGCCAGTAGTTGACTTTCGGTCAAATGCACAACCTGCCCAATCTGAGTCCGTATATACTTCAGTGCCCTTGTTTGAATTTTTTTTGAAGTAGAGACCTCTGCCTGGGGTACCTTTGAGGTATTGTAGGATTCTCCTCACAGCTTTCATGTGAATATCTGTGGGGTTTGACATATGGCAACTCGCCACACTTACTGCAAAACCAATGTCCGGCCTGGTATGTGTCAGGTAGATTAATTTTCCAACCAGACTTTGGTACCTGGTTCTATCAGCTGGGGAACTTTCATCTTTAGAGCTATTCTGGTTGGCTGGTTCTATAGGGGTGTTGGCTGCCTTGCACCCAAGCATCCCGGTTTCTTGAAGTAGGTCCAGAGTGTACTTCCTTTGAGACATATAGATCCCATGCTTTGTTCGAGCCACTTCCATCCCTAGAAAGTACTTAAGCTGACCCAGATCTTTGACCTCAAATTCTCTAGCCAGGAAACTCTTCAAGTGTTCAATTTGATTGTGGTCGTCTCCTGTGATTATGATGTCATCCACATAGACGATAAATAGTGTTACCTTCCCTTCCAATGAGTGTTTAACAAACATTGTGTGATCCGATTGACATTGGGTGAACCCCTCTTCCTTGACAACTCGGGTCAGCCTATCAAACCAAGCTCTCGGAGATTGCTTAAGACCATACAGTGACTTCCGAAGCTTGCATACCTTATTTGAGGTGCTGGCCGATTCGCAACCCGGAGGAATCTGCATGTACACTTCCTCTTCTAGCTCGCCATTTAGGAAGGCGTTTTTGATATCCAATTGGAGCAAGGGCCAGTCCAAGTTTGCTGCCAATGACAGAATAACTCGAACTGAGTTGAGTTTGGCTACCGGTGCAAATGTTTCTTCATAGTCCACCCCATACGATTGGGTGAATCCCTTTGCCACCAACCTAGCTTTGTATCGATTTATGCTACCATCAGCATTGTATTTGATAGTAAAAATCCACTTGCATCCAACTGGCCTCTTTCCTTTAGGTAGAGTAGTGATCTCCCAGGTGTTATGTTTTGCCAATGCTTGAAGCTCTTCATTCATTGCTGCAGTCCATTCAGGATGTTGGAAAGCTTCCTGAATGTTCCTTGGGACGTGAGTGCTATCAAGTGATGCTATGAAAGCCCTATATTCCTGTGATAATTTTCCATAAGACACATTTTTCAATAGGGTGTTGAGTGCAGGTTCTCACCCTTTTTCTCAAGGCTATAGGCATATCCAGATTACTTGTATTAGTATGAATAGATTCAGAGATGGGAACAGAATTACCTGCGGGAATTTCATTTTCAGGGGCCTGGTCAGATTCATGGCTCTGCATCGGAACTGTGATTGGCTCTACCACCTTCTGGTTTCTCCTTTTTCTAAAGAAAACCTTCCAGTTCTGGTCCTGGTTCCTTTGTTGAGCTTTTGGTTCTGCAGGAGCAGTTTCTACTGATACATTTTCTGTAGTCTCCATAGGTGCAGGTTCTGCAGTCTCCATAGGTGCAGGTTCTGCTGGACCCACAGGTTCAGTCATCTCATCCTCTTTTAAGTCTAAAAGTTGGAATTCTGTCATATCATTCAGAACTGGCATCTTCTCCCCCTGAATGCCAACTTTAGGATAATAAGGCTGATGCTCAAAGAATGTCACATCCATTGTATGATAGAATTTTCTGGTTGTGGGAGAGTAGCACTTATACCCCTTTTGGTGTAGAGAGTATCCAAGGAATAAGCATTTGATGGATTTGGGATCAAGTTTACTACGGTGCGGGTCTAGGTTGTGAACAAAAGCTGAACAGCCAAACACTTTCAAGGGAATTGAGGTGAGGATTTTGCTGGTTGGGTAGAAGGTTTGAAGGATGGAGTGAGGGGTGTTGAAGTTAAGGACACTAGAAGGCATTCTGTTTATGAGATAGGTTGCAGACAGTACAGCTTCTCCCCAGAATTGTTTTGGTACATTTGTGGCCAACATCAGTGATCTCGTCACCTCCAGCAGGTGTCTATTTTTCCTCTCTGCCACTCCATTCTGCTGTGGAGTATCTACACACGAACTCTGATGTACAATTCCATGTTTTTGTAGGTAGGAGTTCAGCATGGAATTATAGTACTCACGACCATTATCTGTTCTCAGCACCTTAATGTTGGTCTGGAATTGTGTTTGCACCATTGTATGAAAAGTTTCAAATATTCGTCCTACTTCTGACTTCTCTTTCATAAGAAACACCCATGTGACTCGTGTGTGGTCATCAATGAACGTCACAAACCATCTAGAGCCGGTAATATTACTGGCCCTTGATGGTCCCCATACATCACTATGAATCAAGGAAAATGGTTGAGAAGGTTTGTATGGTTGTGGGGGGTAAGTGCTACGGGTATGCTTGGACAATTGGCAAATTTCACAATGAAAATTCCTTAGTTTTTTATTAAATAACGATGGGAACATCTTTTCCAAGTACATATAATTTGGGTGGCCTAATCTATAGTGCCACAGCATTACAGACTCTTCTCCTTTTGAGGGGATCACTGCACATGAATTGGCTTTGGGTTTCCTCTTGGAATCTTCAACCTGAAGGAGATAGAGCCCACCACATTCTTCAGCATTGCCAATCGTCTTCCCCGACCCCAAAATCTGAAAATCACACAAGTTAGGGGAAAATTTAGTGACACAGTTCAAATCTTTTGTCAATTTGCTGATTGACAACAAGTTGCAGTCAAGTTTGGGTACATAAAGTACTGAATTTGGAGTTATATCTTCTGAAATCACAACTAAACCTTTACCGACAACTTTTGAGAGTGTACCATCTGCTATCTGAACTGTAGAGTGATCAGGACATGGAGAATAGTTGTCAAAAATAGTTATGTCTCCAGTCATGTGATTTGAGGCTCTAGAGTCTACAATCCAGGATTTTGTTTTTCCTTTACAGGTGTTTAAAGCATGTATAAAATTACCTTTCTGGGCTACTGTTGCTGTACCAGTAGGTTTCCCTGTGCTCAATAAGGTCTGCTGGAGAAGTTTCTGCTGGGCTTCCATTTGTTCCCTACTGAAGGGAGATGAATCAGAACTTACCTCTCCTTCCTGAGATGTATTATAGGCTGTGTTGCCTCTCGTTTCCTTATTTCAGAATGATTTTGCATCAGGTGGTTTACCATGGATGACCCAGCAGGTATCCTCGGTGTGGCCTAGTTTTCTGCAATGATCACACCAGGGGCGGTTCTTCTTCTGTGGTGGACAGGTCTGATTTCCTCTTGCTGCCAATGCTGAGTTTTCAATGGATGAGGCTGGAGCAATGTTCCCTAGCATGAGTTTTCTCCTGCTCTCTTCTCTTCTTACTTCTGAGAACACTTCCCGTAGTTTTGGAAGTGGTTTGGTTCCAAGAACTCTTTCGCGTACTTCATCAAGGTCCTTGTTAAGCCCTAATAGAAATTTGTATATTCTGTCCTTTTCCACCAGATCTCTGTATTTCTTCTTCTCATCTGAACACTTCCACTCTATTTCTTCGTAGGTATCCAGTTGCTGCCAGTATCTACTCAAGGTGTTGAAAAATTCAGTAACTGAATTTTCTCCTTGTCGCAGGTCATGGAGCAGGCTCTTGATCTCAAATATGGCAGAGGTGTTGTCAACATTTGAGTATGTCTCCTTCACCGCATCCCATATCTCCTTTGCGGTGTCATAACACATGAAGTTCTCCCCAATTTCATTTGTCATGGTATTGAGGAGCCATGACATCACCAAACTGTTTTCCAATTGCCATTTTTGAAGGTTGGGGTCCTCCTTTGCTGGTTGTTTGGAGTCTCCTGAGATATACCCTTCCTTTCCTTTTCCTTGGAGGAAGATGCGAACTGACCTCTCCCATTGGATAAAGTTTTGGCCATTCAATTTGTGGCCTGTGATAGGGAGGGCAATCCCTTCGGTTGGACTGGTCAGCAGCGTGCCAGTCTCCCCTTTGGTTGAGTTCTCTGTTTTCTCCCCTTCCATGGTAGGGCCGGCGCAGGAGTCAGGGAAGTATTAGATCGTGCTCTGATACCATATGGAAAAATGAACTGTATTTTTCCTTATACTGAAAACGGTACAATGGTGTGTATAAATAGGTTTACAAGGCTGATTCTGTACACTAAATTAGAGCTAAAAATCAGGAACTAAAATCTCTATAATTGTGGTAACTAAGAAAGGTATAATTGTGGCAACTAAGAAAGGAAAGAAATAATAGCAAGTCCTAATTTTAGCTATACAATCAGAATCGCATGATTCTGTCTAATTTCCGCAATCATCTACATGAACCATAGTGAAAAAGGTTTTAAAAATGTTTTCAACTTTAGATTTTTCTTTCATTAAATACACCCAAGATAGCCTAGTGTGGTCATCAATAAAACTTACAAACCATCATTTGCCCGCAGGGGTAGTTACACGACTCGGTCCCCAAACATCACTATGAATGATGGTGAAAGGATTAGATGGTTGATATGCTTGGGCAGGATAGACAGTGCGGTGATGTTTAGCCAATTGACAAGTCTCACAAGTAAAGAAAGATGGATTTTTATTTCTAAAAAATTCAGGGAACAAGTGCTGTAAATAATTAAAACTAGGATGACCTAACCTATAGTGCCATAACATTATTTCATTTTCCTTTGATCCTGAAACAGAGTTGAAACAAATACTTTGAGGGTGCCCACTCAAAGTAGAACCATCTTCAAAGATGTAGAGACCATCAACTTCCTTAGCACTGCCAATCGTCCTCCCCAATGTCAATTCCTGAAATTTACAACCAAAGGAGTAAAAAATAACACGACAATTCATGTCAAGAGTTAATTTACTAATGGACAATAGGTTATAAGACAAATTAGGAACATGAAGAACATTATGGAGAGTTATTAAAGGTGAGTTTGGGATAGATCCAATTCCAGCTATGGCAGAGAGAGTTCCATTAGCAATTCTGATTTTTTATTCCCTGCACTAGTACTATAGGAGGAAAATAGTTTTGAGCAATTAGTCATGTGATCAGTTGCTTCGGAGTCAATAACCCAAGGATTTTAAGGATTTTGGGTAAAAAGAGCAGTAGTAAGATAAGTACCTTTTTAGGCCAAAGAACAAGAAGGATTGATTGTCATTTTTGGAAGGAAAAAGTTTGTACAAGTGCTCTAGTTGTTCCTTTGTGAACGGGTTTGTCTATGAAGTAGGTGGAGGCTCTTGACACTCCTCAGCAGTGGTCTGGAAGGCACGCCCACCTCTGTTGGATTTCTTCTTCCAATTAGGTGGCTTTCCATGGATCAGCCAGCAAGTCTCCCTAGTGTGCCATGGTTTTTTGCAATGATCACACCAGGGTTTCTTCCCTTTATTATCTTCTGAAGAAATTCCTCTAGTCACAAGTGCTGAACTTTCATGTTCCTGAGTTGTGGATGGTTCATGAATGTTCAGCATTATCCTCCTCCTTGATTCTTCCCGTCGAACTTCAGAAAAGACCTCCCTAATAGAAGATAAGGGATTTCTGCCCAGGATTCTTTCTCTTTCTTCATCTAGACTTCGGTTAAGTCCAGCAAGAAACATGTACACACGATCATTCTCCTCTCTCTTCTTAAACCGAGCAGCATCTTTGGGATTTTCCCAATCATCTTCATAGCACTGGTCTAACTCCTGCCAAAGAGTCATCATCAAGTTGTAATATGATGTGACATCTTGATCACCCTGTTTGAACTGCCAAAGTTGTGTCTTTAAGTCAAAAATCTGAGAGGAATTCTCCAAATCTGAGTAGCAATTAGGAACTGCATCCCAAACATCTTTGGCTGTAGGTAGAAACAAATAAGGTTTTCCTATTGCTGGTTCCATGGAGTTGATTAACCAGGCAGTGATGAGAGAATTTTCTGACTTCCACTTTGTAAAAGAAGGATCATCCTTGGAGGGCTGCTTGATCTCTCCAATAAGATACCCCAAATTTCCTTTCCCATCTATGGCCAACTTCACAGACGAGTCCACTCAATGTAGTTTTTTCCATTGAGTCGATGCACAGTGAGTTGTAGGCTTGGGTTTTGTGAGAAAGTATTAAATGGGGCTGTGGAAGATCCTATTTGAGCAGTCCTCGGAGCCTCTGTTGAGGTGCTAGACTCGTTTGTGGAAGCACCGGTCATCGCCGTCTTCACCATGGTTGAAAGAGGTCAGAGCCGAAGCTCTGATACCATATAGAAAAGACAGAGTAAAGTTTTTTTATTCTCTATGTCATTTCATAAAAAAATATGTACATTATATATAGACCAAGTCCATATACGGGATTGGTCAATCAAATCCCATAATTTCAGGAAAGTAAGATCAAGGATAAAGCTGGAAACAGGATATTTAGGTTGACTAATCAGCCTATTCTAGGAAACAAAAACTGACAATACAGATTATAAAGATAAAAAAACTTCCTAAACATATCTGAATTGATTTGATTCAGATTTATTTCTCCTAAACTGGTACAGATTCCTCTACCTGATTCGACAGGTTATTTATTTATAATTTGCATTCTCTATCTCGTATACATGCATCTATGATAACCTTTAGGATTTCGGTCTGTTCCTACCTCGTCCTTTATAAAAATAGGAACAGAGGATGAGTCACAGATTGTTGACACGTTCGCGAATAGTCTGCATTGCAATCCACAAATCCAAAGAAGAAAAGCACTGATGACTTTTTTACTATGCATTAATATTTATCAATTTCTTTGTTCTACATATTTTAGGATTAATCAGAAAGTAATGATTGTATTGTTTCTGTCATGATAATATATAACGGAAATGCTAATGATTGACACCTTTTTAATTTCTTTTAATACCACTTAAGTAGCCACCATGTTAGTTTTCACTCAACATAACTGAGCTGCTAATTTTACTTGTGAATGTTGATAATGCATTGACTTTGTGGTGTGCTATATCGACAGCTATTTTAAGATGATTTAACTTTCTTGTACTTTATTTACCATATTCTGCAGGTGGTTTGTACTCAGGGGGAAGTGCACAAATGGTTGAAAATTCTCTAAATATACATGGAGATGAGATATTGTATATTGGTGACCATATTTATACTGATGTCAGTCAATCCAAAGTCCATTTGCGATGGCGAACAGCATTGATTTGTCGGGAACTGGAAGAAGAGGTTAGTACAATCAGTTTATGCTTGACTCAATTTTCTGATTGTAGAAAGTTCAATTATGATCTCTTGTTTTAAGAATGGAAAAATTATGACTGTTTGTTAACTTGAAGTAAAAATGCAGTTCTTGCCTTCAGCAATTCTTTATGCTGAACCATATGTACTGTGTAGAGAACATATGCTGCTTCAACTGGTTTCCAAAGCTGAAAATGTCCTTGTGCTTTATAAAATGTCAAAACTGCAGTACAGTGCCCTGATTCGCAGCCGGAGTCATAGACAATCATTGGTGGAGCTTATAAATCAAAAAGAGGTTGTAGGGGATCTCTTTAACCAACTACGGCTGGCTCTGCAGAGGCAAAGTAAAAGGCGTCCTGCTCAAGTAAGTTTTGTCCTATACGTGTATTATATATTCTATCTTTTATGGCTTATTTAGACGAATACTTCTTCCCATGGTTAATTAAGAATTTTCTTTTGCTTTGTTATGTTATCACCCATGTGGTCATGCTTTGCTTCTGCTATTATTTTGTTGCCTCATTCAGTTCTCTTTCACCTTCTTAAGCTATTTATGATCATCCATTGCAGTCATTAATCTTCTCACATTAACTCTAATTAAGCCTGGTCTGTTCTATTAGTATTAGCCTATTTATAACTTTCTTGGATTTTGGAATGATTTTTCCTTCCATATCTTTGAAGCCTTATTACTTTTCAAATTTCTACTTAGCTTCTCATGTCCATGATACTCAAAACATGGTGGAACTTATCCCAAGGTTAACCTTTTCTACTTGCTTAGTTCTCGATTTGGAGTTATTGAAAATGCCATTGTGTTACATGTTTTCTGAACCGAACCAGATAAATTTAATGAGTAATTATTTAAGGATAGCAATATGTTTACCTTAATATTGATTCTAAGATTTTCGATGTACTGAAAGACCCTTGCTGCAACTAACATGGATGATGAAAACCTTACTGAAAGAATGCAAAAGCTACTTATTGTTATGCGAAGACTAGATGAGAAAATTGCTCCAATGCTAGACGCAGATGGCGAGCTCTTCAATAAAAGGTAAGCTCAAAGTACTGACCTATTGTTTTAGAAATTTCTTTATTGTACTCAGCTATTATTGATTTCTGCCTCATGGCTGAATATATAAAGCATAGTGTATTTTTATTATTGATTAGCCATGGGAAAGAATTTGCAACTGATGATTGAGTTTAGTCAAAATGTCCCGGGTGGAAATAGTACCTTCCATTTTTAATGGCTCAAAGATCTTCTGTCACGAATCTGTCTTAAACCTCTTTTTTTTTTACCTCCTTTTTTTTTTTCTGTTGCCACGGGGGAGTGGAAACTTGTTATATTACAGTTAGCATGCCATGAACATCAAAATGCAAAATTGTCATGGAAACTAAAATGGCATGCGAACTACAAATCGTAATCCTGATTTTGTGCATTTATAAAGTTGCAAACTGTTGGGCTTTATTGTACATATTTAGATTTCATTGTACAAATTTATTCTTTTATTAGGATAGATCTATTTCCTGTAATTTAGCTCTATTTTAGGCAACTAATTAGTGTCATTAGCCTATATAATGTGTATCGGCCTGTACAGTTTTGATTAAGCAATATATTATTCAAAAATTACTCTTCCAAGTTGGTATCATAGCTCTCGACCTGGGAGCCTCTGTCGTTTCCACGGTAATCAGTCTTCATTGCTGATCAGACTAGCCTTCATTGTTGGGTCTTTTTTTCACTCAACCTTCATTGTCTGTTCTTCTCGTACGTTCGTATTGTGCCACAGCCCAGACCTTGTCCCGCATCCAGATCACCAGAGCAAAGACACCAGACGTTGCTCAGATCTTGATTGGGCACTTCCAAGCGTCGTGCCACCAGAAACCCAGCCATGCGTCTCCACGCCCACGCACACCTGGCGCGTGTAAGCCACGCGCCATCGTCCAGGCCTCTGTTCACCTCACCGGTGATCCCATTCTGGTCGCCGGCGTCCCTTTGTCCTGTTTCACCCCCTGTCACTGCAACCTATCAGAATTTGAAGAATATGAACACTGTATATGTTGTTAGTCACGTGTGGTTGCAAAAAATCATTTCCAGATTCCATCATATCTGGTTTCCTATTATTATAATATGTATTGTCAGTTTTTTGTTTCCTAGAATAGGCTGTCAGCTTTTGTTCCTAGAATAGGCTGATTAGTTTTGTTTTTTAGTCAACCTAAATATTCTGTTTTCAGCTTTTTAGTTATCCTTGATCTTATTTTCGTGAAATTATGGGATTTGATTGACCAATCCCGTATATGGAAATGGTCTATATATGTTGTACATATTTTTTCATGAAAAGATACAGAGAATAAAAATCTTACTCTGTTTTTTCTATATGGTATCAGAGCCCTCTTCTAAGGGCCTGAACAGAAGCTCATGCTTCGTTTTGGCACCATGAGTGCCTATCAAATGACATCGCACACCTCATCCACCTCCGACAGTCAGCCAAACAGTACCCCAACACCTACCATGGCTGCCGATAGCCCTCCATTTATGATTACAGGACACCGGTTCAATGGGACCAATTATCTAATATGATCCCAAAGTGGCATGATGTTTATCTGCAGTTGTGCAAAGGAAGACTACCTAATCGGAGATGCTGTTCAACCAGCCAAGTCCGATCCAACATACAAGATATGGAAAGCTGAGAACAACATGGTGATGTCTTGGCTTGCGAATTCCATGACAACGGAGATTGGAGAAACTTATATGCTGTACACTACAGCTAAAGAAATTTGGAATGCTGTACGTGAATCTTACTCCAAAGTGGATAATACCGCTGCTTTGTTCTAGATAAAGGGCATCTTGAGGGATCTGAAACGGGGGGATAAGAATGTTACTCAGTATTACAACACCTTGGTGAAGTACTGGCAACAACTTGACCTTTATGAAGATCATCAATGGACCAACAACACAAATGCAGCCACATATAAGAAGATCGTGGAAAAAGAGAGGATTTATAATTTTCTTTTGGGCCTTAACACAGAGTATGATGCAGCCAGAGGAAGGATCATGGCCACACGCCCATTACCCTCACTTAGAGAAGTGTTTGCTGTAGTTCAGTGGGATGAGAGTAGGCACCAACTGACTCATGGGCCACAAAACTCAGAACCAACTTCAGAGCCCTTTGCTCTTGCTGTTAGGAGCAACTTTCACTCTGAAAATAAACCTAGGAGGAATGGTAAACCATGGTGTGACCATTGCAATAGAACAAGTCACAACAAAGAGGGCTGTTGGAAACTACATGGAAAGCCTGCCAATTGGAAGCCTCGGCAACCAAGAGAGAATCAAGGACTCATGATATCTGCAGAGGACCAGCGACCCACTACCTCTCTTGAACCTGCCATGTTTAGCAAGGAACAATTGGAGATCATCCAAAAAATGATTACTGCTTACAAGCCAGAGAAACCCACGGGTACTGGTGCAATAGCACAAGCAGGTAATCCTATGACAGCTTTGCATACTCAAACTGGAAAATCTGATATCTGGATTATTGACTCAGGAGCCTCTGACCACATGTCTGGTAATGCCTCCCTTCTAATTAACTTTGTTCCAAATTCTGAACAACAAGTTGTGAGAATAGCTAATGGTAATCTTGCAGAAGTTAGTGGTACTAGCAGTGTAAAACTGTCAAAGGACTTGGTCCTAAAAGATGTTTTATTTGTTCCTCAATTGACATGTAATCTTATATCTGTTAGCAAGCTTACCAAAGATTTAAAGTGTGTTGCTCACTTTTATAAGAATGGGTGTTATTTTTAAGATTTGGAATCGGGGAAGAGGATTAGCAATGCTAGGACAAGTGCTGGATTCTACCATCTACAAAGTCCTGAAAGGTTGAAAAATGTGACACACTATGCTTCAGTCACTGAAAATAATGATATAATGTTGTGGCATTATAGACTAGGTCATCCAAATTTTCTTTACATGAAACACTTGTATCCTGAATTACTGAATAAAAATTCTCTTTTTCCTCTATGTGAAATTTGCCAATTGTCCAAGCATGTAAAGGCTTCTTATCCTAATCACACATATCACCCTTCTAAACCTTTTTCTCGTAGACACAGTGATGTTTGGAGACCAGCCAGTGTTAAAAACATTAACGGGGCAAGATGGTTTGTCACCTTTATAGATGACCATACTCAGTTAACCTGGGTATATCTCTTACAAGCTAAGTCCAATGTCACCCAAGTGTTCAAAACCTTCCATAAGCTAATCCAGAACCAATTCCAAACTCAAATTTAGACCCTAAGAACTGACAATGCCCGAGACTACTTCAACCTTGAACTTACCTCATACCTACAAAATCATGGAATCCTCCACCAAAGCTCGTGTCAATACCCCCCAACAAAATGGGGTGGCTGAAAGGAAAAATAGGCACCTATTAGAAGTGGCCAGATCTCTCATCCTTACTTCTAATACACCTAAGCACTACTGGGGAGAAGCGGTCCTTACTGCCACCTATTTGATTAACAGAATGCCTTCTCGGGTCTTAAAATTCATATCCCCGTATCAAAAACTCCTCGACACCTACTCAAACCTACAAAATATATCTACTCTTCCTCTTAAAATCTTTGGGTGTACCGCATTTGTTCACAATGATCATGGTGGTAAATTGGACCCCCGTGCAATCAAATGTGTTTTCATTGGATATTCATCCACCCAAAAGGGTTATAAATGTTACCTCTCCCACCACCAAATGTATCTACACCACTATGAATGTCACTTTCTTTGAAACCCAACCTTTTTACTCCCAACCATCCATTCAGGGGGAGACACATACACAATACAAGGAATGGATGTTTGGTATCACACCCACACCAGAATCTATAACAAGTAACCAGCATAGTCCTGAAATTATCCCTACCTCTTACCAAAACAGACCTGAACACAGCCCTGAAATCCTCCCTACCAGTGACCAAAATAGACCTGAAATCACCCCTTCCTTTGAGCCAAGCACCACCTCTCACCTTAAGCCAACTCAAACTATACATCCTAAAAAGCCTGCACCTATCAGTAATGCCTCATAGCAGAAAGAATTGATTGTGTATACTAGAAGACAGCAAGGTAAGAAGATTGATCTGCAGTAGAGAGCAGAGTAACCTACTTCAAGAGATTTTCAAGATGCTGAAGATAGCACTTGTTCTGCGCAAAGTCAGGTCACTTGTACTAAACATGCAATTAGCAATTTTGTTTCCTATGACAAATTACTCCGAAGTTGCAGGCATTTGTGAATAGTGTGGCTCTTGAGAAAATTCCCAACAACTTCTATGAGGCAGCAAATAAGGAAGAATGGAGGAATGCCATCAGAGAAGAATTAACTGCTCTTGAGAAGAATAAAACATGGGATATAGTAGATCTTCCACAAAACAAGTCACCTGTAAGATGCAAGTGGATTTTCACAATAAAATACAATCCAGATGGAAGCATCAATTGGTACAAAGCTAGACTTGTAGCCAAAGGGTTTACACAAACCCATGGAATTGATTATCAGGAAACCTTCGCCCCTGTGGCCAAATTCAACACCATTAAAGTGTTACTCTCTATTGCTGCAAGCCTGGACTGGCCTCTTCATCAGTTAGATGTAAAAAATGCATTCCTAAATGGAGACTTGGAAGAAGACGTCTACATGGAGATTCCACAAGGGGTGGAGTATGGAAATGGCTCCAAAAAGGTATGTAAACTTCATAAATCCCTATACGGTCTCAAGCAATCACCGAGGGCTTGGTTTGAAAAATTCACTACTGTTGTTAAAATTCAAGGGTATAAACAATGTCAAACTGATCACACTTTGTTTGTCAAGATAGGACCAAATCAAAAGTTAGCAATCTTAATTGTCTATGTAGATGATATAGTAATCACTGGAGACCATTTTGATGAAATAGACAGATTAAAGAAGTCCCTAGCAAATGAGTTTGAAGTAAAAGATCTTGGCAGCTTAAGGTACTTTCTTGGCATGGAAGTGGCACGGACCAAAGAGGGCATTTCTATCTCTCAAAGGAAATATACTCTTGACCTTCTTGAAGAAACAAGTATGTTGGGGGTGTAAACCTGTAGATACACCCATGGAAGCCAACTACAAATTGGGTCTCAAACTAGAAAGTTCTCCTGTTGATATTGGAAGATATCAGAGACTTGTAGGGAAATTAATCTACTTAACTCATACCCGTCCAGACATCAGTTTTCCTGTCAGTGTAGTGAGTCAGTTCATGAACAAACCGAACGAGGAGCATTTAGAGGCAGTGTATAGAATTCTGAGGTATCTTAAAATGACCCCTGGTAAGGGATTATTTTTCAGAAAGGGAAAGTATAAAGGTGTAGAAGTGTACACAGATGCAGATTGGGATGGATCAGTAGTTGACAGAAGATCTACTACAGGTTATTGCACATTTGTGTGGGGGAATTTAGTAACTTGGAAGAGTAAAAAACAACCAGTGGTTGCCAAGAGTAGTGCTGAGGCAGAATTTCGTGCGCTAGCTCTTGGAATATGTGAAGGAATGTGGATTTTTAGGCTACTCAAGGAATTAAACTTCAGTAACGACTTGCCTATGAAAGTGTTCTGTGATAATATGGCATCAATAGGGATAGTTAAGAATCCTATTCATCATGACAGAACCAAGCATGTTGAGATTGATAGACACTTCATTAAGGAGAAGATTGATTCAAGCCTCATTGAATTACTTTATGTGTCTACTGGTTCGCAAGTTGCAGATGTGCTCACCAAAGCCTTGTCAAGGGTTAAATTTGAAGAATTGAGTTACAAGCTGGGAATGATCAACATCTACTCCCCAGCTTGAGGAGGAGTGTTGTTAGTCACGTGTGGTTGCAGAAAATCATTTCCAGATTCCATCATATCTGGTTTCCTATTATTATAATATGTATTGTTAGTTTTTTGTTTCCTAGAATAGGTTGTCAGCTTTTGTTCCTAGAATAGGCTGATTAGTTTTGTTTTTTAGTCAACCTAAATATTATGTTTTCAGCTTTAGTTATCCTTGATCTTATTTTCGTGAAATTATGGGATTTGATTGACCAATCCCGTATATGGAAATGGTCTATATATGTTGTACATATTTTTTCATGAAAAGATACAGAGAATAAAAATCTTACTCTGTTTTTTCTATAGTATATTATTGCACCATCGAATGTTTACAATTGAGGTAATATATAGAGGAAGCTGTACATTAAACTAGCCTAGAGAATAAGCAACAATAAAACACTAAAAACAATGTCTACACTAAAAACATGAAAACATGGGAACAACGAGGCCACCGTCCATCGTCTACCGTCCAACACTCCCCTTCAAGCTGGTGAATATGAATTCTCCATTCCCAGCTTGGATACAATCGTCTGAAATGCTGGACTACTTAACCCTTTTGTAAGTACATCAGCAAGCTGACCTTGTGTAGACACATAGGGTGTACAAATTAAACCACTCTAGGTTTTCTTTGATAAAATGTCTGTCAACCTCAATAGGCTTTTCCCGATCATGTTGTACCGGATTATGAACTATGCTGATTGCATACTTGTTATCAAAATAAAGTCTCATCGGACCATCCCACTTGATCTTCAAATCTTCAAGAATAATATTCAACCATAGTAGTTTACACACACCTTGAGCCATAGCTCTGGCTTCTGCCTCCGCACTAGATCGTGCTACCACATTCTGTTTTTTACTTCTCCAAGTCACCAGATTTCCACCAAGAAAGGTGCAATATCATATAGTTGATCTTTTGTCCACCGGTGATCCAGCATAATTCGCATCAGTGTATGCCTCAAGTACCATACCTGCATTTCTCTTAAATAATATGCCTTTTTCCTGGTGTTCCCTTAAGGTACTGTAATACTCGATATGCTGCTCGCAAATGAGATTCTTTTGGATTGTGCATGAATTGACTAACCACACTTACTGCATATACTATATCAGGCCGTGTGTGGGATAGATAGATAAGTCTTCCCACCAGACGCTAATACATTTCTCTATCAACTACAGTATCTTCCTCTGCCTGTCCAAGTTTCATATTGGGATCTATAGGAGTACTTGCCGGTTTGCATGCTGTATGACCTGTCTCTTTTAGGAGATCCATAACATGCTTTTGTTGGGAGATGAATATACCTTTCCTAGAATGAGCAACCTCAATTCGAAGAAAGTATTTTAACCTTCCTAATGCTTTAATCTCCTTGGCTAAGCACTGACTCAGAATATGTTTCTCCTTAGCATCATATCCTGTTACTATTATGTCATCAACATACACCAAGAGAACTGTGACTCCCCCTGAAGGAGAGTGTTTAACAAACAGTGTGTGATTCCTTTGGCTTTGTTTGTACCCCATAGCCAACATGATTCTAGCAAACCTTCCAAACTACGCTCGCGGTGATTGCTTGAGGCCATATAAGGCCTTTTTTAACTTACACACAGTATTAGCATGCAAATTCTTCCCATATCCTGGTGAGACCTCCATGTAGACTTATTCTTCGAGATCCCCATGTAAGAAAGCATTCTTGACATCAAACTGTTGTAAATCCCAACCATAATTAGCTGACAATGCCAATAATACCCGAATTGTGTTCATCTTTGCAACTGGTGCAAAAGTCTCCTGGTAATCAATTCCATAAGTTTGGGTATACCCTTTGGTAACTAATCGTGCCTTATACCTTTCTATGGATCCATCTGCTCTATATTTCACAGTGTACACCCATTTACAGCCCACAATTTTCTTCCCTGCCAATAGCTGCACTAGCTCTTAGGTTTTATTCTTTTCCAGTGCCTCCATCTCTTCATTCATGGCTTGTTTCCATTTTTCATTAGACAAGCCCTCGGGTAGGGTGGTAGGGATGGCAATGGTATTTAGGCTTATAAGGAAGGCTTTATGGGATGGTGAAAAATTCTCAAAGGACAAGAAGTGTGCAAGAAGATATAGTGGCCGTTTTGTGCACTCTCCAGTTCCTTTCCTGATGACTATAGGAAGATTTTGGTCACTACTATCAACATGAAATTCAGTTTCATCTTGCAATGAAGGGTTAGAAACTATTATCTCATTCGAAGGCTCCGAGTTTGACTCTTGGGCCTGCACAGGTTCAGGAACAGCCATCGCCATCTTCCTTCTTGTGAACACCTTGCCTTTGCCATACCTTACATTCTTAAGAGCAGACTCAGCCACTGGGTCAGCAATTGTTTTGGACACAGGTTCAAAAGGAGTGACTTCAGGAGGAGGGTTAGGGACAACAGGAAGGTCATGAGAAGGACCATTAGACACAGAAAGTAAGGACAAGTCAAGCAAGAAATCTTCCTTATCTTCCTTCATTGACTTCTCCCCCTGATGATAAGGATGGGAAAAATAGGGTTCTTCTTCACTGAATGCTACATCCCTGTAGACATAGAATTTTTTGGATGGAGGTTGATAACACTTGTACCCTTTCTGGGTTAAAGAATAGCCTACAAAGATACATTTTAGAGCCCTCGGGTCAAGTTTCCCCCTGTTTGGACTGTGAACATGGACAAAAGAGACACATCCAAAAATTTTAGGAACAAGATTATTGGAAGTGTGTAGACCAGGATAAAAGGTGGAGAGGACATCCACAGGACTCTTAAACCCTAAGACTTTAGTGGGCAAGCGATTTATAAGATGAGTAGCTGTCAGAATAGCTTCCCCCCAGAAGGACTTAGGGATATTTCTCTGAAACAATAGGGCTCGGGTTTTTTCAAGAATATGATCGTTTTTTTGCTCTGCTGACCCATTTTATTGTGGGGTATGGACACAAGATGATTCATGGATTATTCTTTCTTTCTGGAAAAAATGCATAAGAGTCTGATTAAAGTAGTCTTTGGCATTATCAAACCTGAATCGTTTAATACCCACCCCAAATTGATTTTTAATCATGGAACAAAAATTTGGGAGAACAGTACTAATATCAGACTTGTGTTTGAGCAGAAAAATCCAAGTAACACATGTACAATCATCAATAAAAGATACAAACCATCTTGTCTCAGATACACTAGGAATGGAAGAGGGACCCCAAACATCACTGTGAATAAGAGAAAAATGAATAGAACTTCCTGTATTACTAATTGAAAAATTGACACACTTATGTTTAGCAAGTTCACATACTTCACAATGAAATTGTTCAACATCAAGACCTTTAAACAAAGAAGGAAAAAGATTCTTAACAACAAAAAAGGATGGATGACCTAATCTACGGTGAACAAGCCAAATTTTGTCTTTTTTGGTTGAAAGGAGTTCTGAGGTAAAAGAATATGGGTGTTCAAGTCCGCTCTTGGTCCTATTTACCTTACAACGTGCTTCAAGGAAGTAGAGGCCATCTTGCTTCCTAGCACGTCCAATCATATTCCCCGAATCCTTGTCCTGAAAAACACAATGATCATTGTAGAAAATCACTTTGTAATATAAATCTTTAATTAATTTTTTGACAGAAATTAGATTTGTGGACAGTTTTGGGACATGAAGGACATTTTTTAAGGTCACTAGGGGGCTAGTTGGACATCTCCTACACCGGCTACAGTGGTTAAGGAATCATCAGCTGTGGATATTTTCTCATTGCTTAGGCATGGAGAACAGGTGGAAAATATAGTGGGGTTGTTGGTTATATGGTCTGTGGCTCCTAAATCCACAATCCAGGAGTTGGTAAAAATTGTACCCGAGACATTGAATCTAACAAAAAAAGGCAACTTACCCGAATAAGTCAAAGAACAAGTACCTGAGAGCTTTTTAAAGTTGTGTAGAGAGACATTTGAAACCTCACCTTTGGTTGACATCATAAGAGACAAGTAACAGAATCAAGACAGAGAAACAGATGTAACCAAATTTGGGAGGCAGGGGCAGGGGCAGAATAGAGACGTAACAGAGACCGTAAACCCACTATCCAAACAGCCTTGGACAAGAGTTTCGGCCACAGAAACAGAAGAAGAGGTCGCCGGCGAGGTGAACAAAACCAACGGCGTCGCTCTCCGGTGACCAGAAGGTGGCACGTGGCCTACAAGCGTTGGGAGGTACAGACACGTGTGACGGCGCGTGGAGGCTGCTCCAGCGGTGGCTCTAAGAGGAATGGCCGGTCGGAGGTTTCTGAGATACCTTGTGACCTTACTTGGACAGAAGAAAAGGAATAGGTATGAAGAGTTTCTGTTTGGGTACTGTTACGGGTTTCTGTTTGGGTACTGTTACGTGGTTTTGTTTAGCTATGAATGGGTTTTTGTTTGGGTGGCGATAAAGGCCAAAAAAGACAATTTGGTTGGCAGTGAAGGCCAACCGAAAAAAGGCTCAGCGGAAGACAAAGATAGTTCTGGATCGGAACATCTTTGATACCGTATCAGAATTTGAAGAATATGAACATTATATATTATTGCACTATCAAATGTTTACAATTGAGGTAATATATAAAGGAAGTTTTACATTAAACTAGCCTAGAGAATAAGCAACAATAAAACAACAACAACAACAACAACAAAGCCTTTTTCCACTAGGTGGGGTCGGCTACATGGATCAAACGACGCCATTGTGCCCTATCATAAACCAAGTTTTCAGATATGCTATTCAGATCTAAATCTTTTTTAATCGTTTCACCTATAGTCTTTCTTGGTCTTCCTCTACTTCTAGCTATTGGGCTATTATCTACTTGATCTATTCTTCTTACAGGGACTTCTAAGGGTCTTCTCCTTACATGTCCAAACCGCCTAAGGCGAGATTCTCCCATCTTTTCCACAATAGGTGCTACTCCTACTTTCTTTCTAATGCATTCATTCCTAATCCTATCTTGTCTTGTATGGCCACACATCCAACGCAACATCCTCATCTTCACAACACTGATCTTATGCTCTTGTTGGCTTTACCGCCCAACATTCAGTACCATACAACAATAAGCAACAATAAAACACTAAAAACAATATCTACACTAAAAACATGAAAACGTGGGAACGAGGCCACTGTCCATCGTCCACCGTCCAACACAACCTAAGGTCCTTTCTTAGCGGGCTTGTCATGGACCATGAGTATGTCAAACGACAACATTGCCAAAGCTGTCCCGCCACCCGCCACCCCGCCACCCAGCACCTCTGAATCGCAATGATCTCCCAGTCTTGCACCCCACCTATCAACTTAATGGAAAAAATTACTTACAGCGGGCCCAAGTTATCCGTACTACACTTAAGGGCCGTCGAAAGTTAAACCACATTGAAGGGACTGCCCCTGGAAAGGATGAACCCCATTTTGCAACATGGGATGATGAAGACTCTCTTATTATGACGTGGCTCTGGAATTCTATGACTCCTGAGATAAGTAGAAACTGTATGTCCTTTTCATCCTCTCGTGAAATTTGCAACAATCTTCGTCAGACTTTCTCTATGAAATAGGACATTGCAACTTGCTATGAGTTAAAGACCAAAATCTTTGCTACTAAACAGGGGGCCCTCTCAGTTACTGATTATTATGGGACCCTTAATGACCTGTGGATTGAGTTGGATCAATACCAGAATCTCAAAATGGAGTGCAGCAAGGATGCTTTCACGTTGGCTGGTTTTGTGGAAAAAGACTGGATTGTTGAGTTCTTCTCCTGCCTGAATTTTGAATATGACCCTATTCGGGTTCAGATTTTGGGCAAGGAGAAGCTGCTATCCCTGTCTGAGGTGTTCTACACTGTTCAGGAAGAGGAAAGTCGTAGGGCTGTCATGCTTGATGACAAGCCCACCGATGGGTCAGCCTTGGCTACGGGTAAGACAACTAAATCAGGATCTTCTTCTTCCTCCTTCAGACCAAACCAAGAGGGTCACTGGGCACCTATTGTAAGAAATCTGGTCACACCAAGGAGAACTGCTTCAGACTCTATGGGAAAGACCAGGTTCTTAGCCGCTCAGGAGGGTTCAGGGGTATGTAGCACAGTCAAGCAAATATGACCACTTCCGATTCTATGCCTTCGAGTGAAGCCTCAAAAGTGGGTGATGAAGTTCCAGCCCTTAGTAAAGTTGAGTTGGAGCACCTGCGGACTCACATTGATTCTCTCAGTAAGCGTTCTAGCTCTTGTTCTCTGACCATGACTGGTAAGAATGTATTTTTTGAATCCTTTAATGCTTCTGGTACTGGTACTGGGACTTTATAATTCTGGACTCTGGTGCAATTGACCAAATGACTTTTTATTCTCCGCATTTGTTATCTTATAAACCCTCTTCTGGTAAACATCATATAACCGTAGCTGATGGCTCTCACACCTCAGTTGCGGGTTCTGGTACTATTGAATTCCAACCCTCCCTACACTTGAACAATGTGCTCCATGTTCCCAAACTTTCTAATAATCTTATTTCTATTCATAAGCTTACTAAAGATAATAATTGTGTTATAACCTTTTTCCATTCTCATTGTATCTTTCGGGATCTTATCACGGGGAGGACAATTGGAGTTGCTAAGGAATAGGAAGGGTTGTAGTATCTCCATAATTTGAAAGCTGATGGTGGTCAGAAGTTGCTACCTTCCTGTCATCAATCCAGTTTTGAGTCTTTTAATTCTCAAATTTGGCTACAGCACAAGTGTCTTGGACATCCGCCTTTTTCCTTGCTTAAGTATATGCTTCCGTCTTTGTTTTTAAAAGAATTTGTTGAGTATTTTCATTGCAGTGTTTGTGAGTTTGCTAAACATTATCGTGTAACTTTTTCACCTAGTTCTAATAAAAGTGTTGAGCCTTTTTGTTGGAATCAGAATAAGAGTTAATGACTCCAATTAATGACTCCAGTTTCCAAGTAGTATAGGTTCATTGTACTTGGAATCAGAATAAGAGTTAATGACTCCAATTAATGACTCCAGTTTCCAAGTAGTATAGGTTCATTGTACAAAAAATAGATTAGGTGCAATGTATCATAGGGAATAATGCTAGTTTAATTATTCTTGTAAATTGCATTCAGCATTCATTTCTTTGTAATTTTGATGTATATAAATAGAGGATACAGCAGAGTGGAATAAACACTCTAGCACATTAAAAAATTCTAGTGTTAGATCTTTTTCTTTCCAAGATGGTATCAGAGATCTCGATCTAGGGGGCTCTGCTTCCGCCGTGTATTTTTTGGTTGCCTTCATTGCAGCCCTTTAAACCCTGATCTAAGCACCTTATTGTGCTGTCTGTTCCCTTTTTTGACCATTGTTGACCACCGTTGACAGCCGTTTTCCATCGCCGCTCACTTTTTCCGTACCGTCGGCCTCTCCTGAACCCATTTTGGGGGTTGTTTTCGCGCTTTAGCCACTCGGTTTTCTGGGTCCAGTTTCGACCAATCTCTGTTTGGTTCTCTCTTCAACTGTTGGGACCTCTTCTACTTTTTCAACTTCCTAGGGTCTCTATTGGTCCTTTTTTTTAAGTTGTTTACTGCCTCAAATTGCTTTGCCTCTATTTTTCGGTTCCGCCATGTCAAACCAGGAGGAGATAGAAAGGATGAGAGCATTACTCAATAGTTTGGAGAAACCTTTAGGTACTTGTAATTTGGCATATTCAGGTAAGCTTCCACTTTCATTTGGATTTAATGTCTCAAAAACCCCTTCTACCCTTTTCTGGATATTAGACTCAGGCGCCACTGACCATATGACACCCTCCTCTAAACACTTCTCCACATATTCTCCTTGTTCCAGTAATAAGAAAATTATCACTGCTGATGGTAACCTTGTAACTGTTGCTGGCATTGGAAACATTAAGATAAATTCATCTATAATTTTAATGAATGTTCTTCATGTTCCAAAACTATCCACAAATCTTATCTCCATTCAAAAACTTACCAAAGACCTATCCTGTAATGTGATTTTTTATAGTAATTGCTGTGAATTTCAGGACAAGAATTCGGGGAGGACGATTGGACGTGCTAGAGAAGGGAATGGCCTTTACTATCTTGAAGAACCAAGTGTGCCCAACACAGCCAGAAACAACTTGTCCCATTCATTCAAGTCAGAGACTGTCCTTTCCAATAAAGAGAAGATTCTTTTGTTTCACTGTCGGTTAGGTCACCCCTCTTTCAGTGTCATCAAAATTTTGTTTCCATCTTTGTTTACTGGATTGAGTGTTGAAAGTTTTCATTGTGAGGTATGTGAATTGGCAAAACACAAGCGTATACATTTTCCAATAAATAATAAAAGAAGCACATTTCCTTTTTATTTATTCATACCGATGTTTGGGGACCATCTTCTATTCCAAATGTGTCTGGGGCTCGATGGTTTGTAACTTTTATTGATGATTGCACTCGTGTTACCTGGGTTTTTCTACTTAAACACAAATCTGAAGTCAGTACAGTTTTTCTAAACTTTTTTTCAATGATTAAAAATCAGTTTGGTGTGGTCATAAAAAGACTAAGGTCGGATAATGGCAAGGAATACTTCAATCATGTTCTTACTTCTTTTTGCCAAAAAGAGGGAATAATTCATGAATCTTCTTGTGTCAAAGCACCACAACAAAATGGGGTTGCAGAAAGGAAAAATGAGCATCTTCTAGATCAAACCCGGGCACTATTGTATCAGAAAAATGTTCCAAAAAGTTTTTGGGGGGAAGCTGTTTTAACAGCAACATATCTTATTAATCGATTGCCTTCTAGAGTCTTAGGATTTAAAAGTCCTATGGAGGTTCTTTCCTCTTTCTATCCTAACTTATCCCCTACTAATAACCTCAAACCAAGGATCTTTGGGTGTGTCTCCTTTGTTCATGTTCATAGTCAAGAAAGGGGTAAACGTGATCCTAGAGCTCTAAAGTGTGTTTTTGTTGGGTATTCCTCCACTCAGAAAGGATATAAGTGTTACTATCCGCCGTCAAAAAAATTCTGTGTCACGAGATGTCACATTTCATGAAGAACAAGCCTATTTCCTCCAACCTTATCTTCAGGGGGAGAGTCTTAGGGAAGATAAGGAGGATATAGAAATTCATTTGGAAACTCCTGTTTTTCCTAGCCTTGAGTCAGGTACAAATGAGCCTCAATCTACTCCTGAAGTTGAAACTGAAATGGAACCTTCTTCATCAACTGTTGAACCTCCTTTGGCTGATAAATCTGGTCCTGCTGGAAGATCTTGGAAAAATCAGGTATTTAGAAGAAAGCTAAAGGTCATTCCTGAATCAACACATGTCCAAGAGTCTAACTCAATTCCTTCAACTCAGGTAACAAATCCTGATCTTCCAGCTTTACAAAATAATTTTCCAGCTTTACAGGATGAAACAGAAACCCAAACAGTTGAAGACCTAGACCTCCCCATTGCAATCAGAAAAGGAACCCGAAAGTGTACCAAACAACCATTATATCCTCTCTCAAATTACCTCTCATTTAAAAAATTCTCACCAACCCACAAGACCTTCCTTGCAAACCTAAACACTACTTCCATACCATCCAATGTTTTTGAGGCATTATCTGATAAAAAATGGAAGCAAGCCATGGATATAGAGATGGAAGCATTAGAAAAGAATAGAACCTGGAGTTTGTTGTTTTGCCGGAGGGGAAGAAACCAGTTGGGTGCAAGTGGGTGTATACAATAAAGTATAAGGTGATGGGTCAATAGAGAGATACAAAGCAAGGCTGGTTGTCAAAGGTTTTACACAAACTTATGAGATTGATTACTTAGAGACCTTTGCTCCGGTTGCAAAGATGAATACAGTCTGGGTAATATTATCTCTTGCGGCCAATTATGGCTGGGAATTACAACAATTTGATGTAAAGAATGCTTTCTTACATGGGGATCTTGAGGAGGAGATTTACATGGATGTGCCACCAGGATATGGTAAAAGTGCTCCAGTCAATACTGTTTGCAGGTTAAGAAAGGCATTATACGGGTTGAAACAATCACCCCGAGCATGGTTTGGAAGGTTCACTAAAGTTATGACAGCCCTGGGATATAAACAGAGTCAAAGGGATCATACATTATTCATTAAACACTCCACTTCAGGGGGGGTGACAATATTGTTAGTGTATGTGGATGACATCATAGTGACCGGAAATGATTGGAGGGAGCAACAAGTCTTGGGTCAGTGTTTGGCAAAGGAGTTTGAGATAAAAACTCTTGGGAAACTGAAATACTTTTTGGGAATCGAAGTAGCTCATTCCCGGAAAGGCATTTTCATATCTCAACAAAAATATATCATAGATTTGCTTAAGGAGACAGGAAAGGCAGCATGTAAACCTGTGAGTACTCCCACAGATCCGAGTCTAAAATTGGGAAATGCAGAAGAAGATGTTGCAATAGATAAGGAGATGTATCAGCGTCTGGTTGGGAAATTAATTTATTTGTCTCATACAAGACCAGACATTGCTTACGCTGTAAGTTTGGTTAGTCAATTTATGCACAGTCCGAAAGAAATTCATTTACAGGCAGCTTATAGGATTCTGCAATATCTCAAAGGAACTCCAAGGAGAGGAATCTTATTCAAGAAGAATGGTAATATGACTCTTGAAGCATACACTGATGCGGACTATGCAGGGTCAATTACTGACAGGAGATCCACTACCGGGTATTGTACATTCCTCGGGGGAAATCTAGTGACTTGGAGAAGTAAAAAGCAGAATGTGGTGGCCCGTTCTAGTGCTAAAGCTGAGTTTCGAGCTATGGCACAAGGTATTTGTGAATTACTTTGGCTCAAAATTATCCTAGACGACTTGAAGATTAAGTGGGAAGGACCTATGAAGCTCTATTGTGATAATAAATTTGCAATCAGTATTGCACATAACCTTGTCCAGCATGATCGAACTAAACATATCGAGGTGGATAGACATTTTATCAAAGAAAAACTCGATTGTGGTTTGATTTGTACTCCTTACGTACCCTCACAAGAACAGCTTGCGGATATTCTAACTAAAGGACTGAGCAGCTCGGCCTTTGAAAGAATTGTATCCAAGCTAGGAATAGTGAATACCTATTCACCAGCTTGAGGGGGAGTGTTGGAATCAGAATAAGAGTTAATGACTCCAATTAATGACTCCAGTTTCCAAGTAGTATAGGTTCATTGTACTTGGAATCAGAATAAGAGTTAATGACTCCAATTAATGACTCCAGTTTCCAAGTAGTATAGGTTCATTGTACAAAAAATAGATTAGGTGCAATGTATCATAGGGAATAATGCTAGTTTAATTATTCTTGTAAATTGCATTCAGCATTCATTTCTTTGTAATTCTGATGTATATAAATAGAGGATACAGCAGAGTGGAATAAACACTCTAGCACATTCAAAAATTCCAGTGTTAGATTTTTTTCTTTCCAAGACTTTTGCACTTATTCACTCTAATGTTTGGGGTCCTGCATCTATCTCTAACATTTCTGGCACTAAATGGTTTATGTCCTTCATTGATGATTGTACTAGAGTAACTTGGCTTTTTCTTATGAAAGACAGATTATATGTGTTCAAATTGTTTGTTCAGTTTTATCGCATGGTTCAGACACAATTTGGAAAGTCCATTAAACGTTTGTGTTCTGATAATGATAAGGAGTATGTCAACCAAAATTTCACTAAATTTATTAAAGAGCATGGTATTGTGTATGAACTCACATGTGTTATACTCTTCAGCAAAATGGTGTTGCAGAAAGAAAAAATCATTATTTACTTGAAATCACTAGAGCTTTACTATTCCAAATGTCTATTCCTAGCTCATACTTGGGGGAAACTATTTTAACTGCTGCATATTTAATTAATCAGTTACCATCTCGCGTCTTGGCAGTGTTATCAAAAGGCGGTTACGGTGGCACTATGGCGGGGCGGAAATCGGCCAGAACGCCATAGAAAGGAAATGGTGTTGCGGGTGGCGGCCGCCATGGAGATGGCAATGTGGTGGTATGGCGGACGCCGCAGTTAAATGGCGGATTCTAGGGTACTTTAGGTTTTTTCGTTTTAAAATTAGGGGTATTTTAGGCGGTTTGAGTGGTTTTTGTTTCTGATTTCTCACCAATCACCATCGAGCCCTAATTCCCAAACCATTTGTTGCTAGCCACTCCATCGAGCCTCTGTTCTTCCATTGCACTCCAGCAGCGCCGATTGTCTTCGCCGGCCAATCACCGCCGACGCACCTGTCTTCGTCGGCCAGTCACCGCCGCGTCTTTATCTTCTTTGGCTGCATGTCTCTGTTTCGCACCCACACTTCCATATATGTTTCTTTCTTCTCCAAATCTCCAAGTTGTTAAGGTTTTTGTTTTTGTTTATTTTTTTGTTTTCTCTGTTTCTTTCCATCTGTTTCGCACCCACCCATTAACAGCCATCACCCAAAGGATGTTGTTTTTCTTTCCCCCCTACCCACCTTGCGTGTTGTTTTTCTTATCCATCATCCACTCCGTTCTTTTCCTTACCCAGTAGGCTCTGTTTGTGAATGCTCTGTAATTTTCCTACTGATTTTAATTCCTATTCTACATCTTTACCTGATTTTGTGTCAATTTGTCATTTTGTTGATACTTGCTACTAGTACTTGACTATTTTCTACTTTTTAGTTTTTAGTTTTTAGTGACCTACACCTTATGTTATGTGTCTTTTGAAATTTGACTTATGACTTGGATAGTTTGATTATACTTTGAATTTGACTTTGATTATTATAAGTAACATAATGTCATAATCAAAGTCAAATTCAAGAAAAACATAGCATAACAGTTAACACATATGACAATACCTCAAGTAAATGTAAATCCTATATAGTTTAAATTATATATAACGGTTATATTTTTGGTGAATTTTATTTCTTAGAATATATTTTTAATTTTATTGTTCTTGATATATGTTAGTTTTCTTTTTTAGTATTTTTTTATATTTTTATATATTTTTTTAATATAGCCGCCATTTCTTTCGCCATTGGCCGCAACGCCATCCACCATATTTGTATGGCAGATTTTTGGCTTTCCGCCATGAACCGCCATCCGTCATTAATAGCACTGTGTCCTGGGTAATGTAAGTCCTATCTGCTGCAGTTCCTATTATGCAGAGTCTACAATCTTGTGTCTTTGGTTGTGTGGCATTTGTCCATGTACACCGCCAAGATCGCAGCAAACTTGATCCTCGTGCTGTCAAATGTGTTTTTTTGGGTTATGCCCTGGACAAGAAGGGGTATGAAAGCTATCACCCTTCGAGTCGTCGTTTTTTTGTCTCCATGGATGTCACTTTTCATGAACATGAGTTCTTTTTTCCTCGCTCTCAGCTTCAGGGGGAGAACACTCTAGAAGCAGAGGCCGAGTCCTTCTCTCCTAGGTCCTTCCTTCCTTTACCATTTGACTCTATACAGGAATTGACATCTTCTTCTGGCACCCCACTTGAACTAGCTAAAGTCAAGGCTAAGGCTAGCACACCAAAATTGGTGTATCAGAGGAGAGGGAAACCCGAATTGGCCCAACAGCAACTTCAAGCTTCTGAACCAACGGTAAGTACTAAAGATACAAGTTTTCTTGTTTCTAAACTTCCCGTTTTTGAACTTGACCCAGATAATACTATTTCTGAACCTGATGACATGTCTTTGAATAATTATGAACCTGACCTAGATGATTTACCCATTGCATTGAGGAAAAGGAAAAGGTATTGTCCCAATCCCAAGTACCCTATTTCTCAATTTGTCTCTTCTAGACATATTTCCCTGTAGCACCAGAGTTTCATTTCAGCCATAGATTCTATCAAAATCCCAACATCAGTACAAGAAGCATTAAAGGATAAGAATTGGATTCAAGCCATGAATGAGGAGATGAGTGCATTGGAAAAGAATAGAACATGAGAGATTGTTAAGAGACCATGTGACAAAAGGCCAGTTGGATGTAGATGGATATATACTTTAAAATATCTGTCTGATGGAACACTAGACCGGTGCAAAGGAAGGTTTGTGGCAAAAAGATACACTTAGACTTATGGAATTGACTATGAGGAGACATTTGCACCCGTAGCCAAGATGAATACTGTAAGGATCTTACTCTCCCTTCCTGCCCACTTTGGGTGAGAATTATATCAGTTTGATGTTAAAAATGCCTTTTTCCATGGAGACTTAGAGGAGAAAGTTTATATGAAAATTTCCTCTGGATATGATTCCACTAATGGAAGGAACAAGGTGTGCAGGTTAAAGAAGGCGTTATACGGGTTGAAGCAGTCTCCTCGTGCTTGATTTGGAAGATTCACAAAAACAATGGTATCCCTGGGTTACAGACAAAGTCAAGGCGATCATACCCTCTTTTTTAAACATTCACAAGAAGGTAAACTCACAGTTTTGCTTGTGTATGTTGATGACATCATTATATCAGGTGATGACCAAGTTGAGAAGCAACTCCTCAAGGAGAAATTAGCTGCTGAGTTCAAAATGAAAGATCTTGGAATTCTAAAGTACTTCCTTGGGATTGAAGTTGCCTACTCCAAGTAAGGTATCTTCATTTCTCAAAGGACATATGTCCTAGATCTTCTCAGAGACTGATAAGCTCGGGTGTAAGCCAATTGATGTACCAATTGAGCGGAATCATAAAATGAGAAGTGATGAAGAGAGTCCCAAGGTAGATAGATCTCAATATCATAAGCTAGTTGGGAAACTGATATACCTGGCACATACCAGACTAGATCTAACATATGCTATCAATATTTTTAGCCAATTCATGCATGATCCGAGGGAGAGACACATGCAAACCATGGATCGAATTCTATAATATCTTAAAACTACGCCTGGAAGAGGACTACTATTTAAAAAAAGGGGAAACCTATCCATGGAAGTGTAGACGGATGCTGACTATGCAGGTTCGGTTACTAACAGAAGATTAACATTAGGTTATTGTATGTTTCTAGGTGGAAATTTAGTAACATGGAAAAGTAAGAAACAGAACGTAGTGGCACGGTCGAGTGCAAAAGCTAAGTTTTGAGCTATGACACAGAGTTTGTGAGTTACTATGGATGAGGATCATATTAAATGACCTGAGAATAAAGTATGAAGCACTTATGAAGCTATTTTGTGACAACAAATCAGCCATTAGCATTGCGCATAATCCAGTTCAACATGACAGGACAAAGCACATTGAGATAGACCGACACTTTATCAAGGAGAAATTGGATAGTAGGCTCATAGCCACAGCATACGTTCCTTCGAGACATCAGTTGGAAGATGTATTAACTAAGAGACTACCCACAGAGCACTTTCAAGATCTTACTGACAAACTGAGAATGATAGATATCCATTCACCAGTTTGAGGGGGAGTGTTGGGCTTTATTGTACAGATTTAGATTTAATTGTACAAATTTATTCTTTTATTAGGACATTTATTTCCTGTAATTTAACTTTATTTTAGGCAAGTAATTAGTGTCGTTAACCTATATAATGTGTATCAGCCTGTACAGTTTTGATTAAGCAATACATTATTCAGAAATTACTCTTCCAAGTACAAATTAGAGAACTTTTTTCTTTTTCTATTTTTGGTTTTCCTTGGCCAGTTGTGGTAAGAGAGGGAAAAGGGGAGTGCTCATTGTAGCAATCAACTTAAATGCTGCTTGTCTTGCATTTCGGTCATTTTACCACATCCATATGGTATTAACTTGGTTTATCTGTCTGCATTAGGTGGGGTTTTCTATCACGTGCTGGTATGTGGGATAAAAGCCACTTGATGAGACAAATTGAGAAGTTTGTGCTTTCTTCTTGATGCCCTTGATCTCTTTTATATCAGATTATGTGCTTTCTTGAAAATGAACCACATTTAAATTTATTTCAATTGCAGGTATGCTGATATATATACGTCTAGGGTGTCAAATTTTTTATACTATACACCCTTTATGTATTTCCGCTCTCAGAAACAGGTATTCAGACCATCTTCTTTTCCTTACCTCATCTTCCAAATCCTTAAAGCATAGGTTATAATTTGGGTTGTGAACTTAGACATGTTTCTTTGTGTTCTGCAGAACCTTGCACATGATTCATACACACACTATAGTTCACAACATAGTAAGTTTTCTTCCTATGGAAAATTGGAGGAAGATGGAGGAGAAATAGAAGAAATAAAAGTCTGCGGTTGACCACAGAAGCAGATGTATCATTGTAACCTATATAATGCTGTGGTGGTGATATCTGGTATTATTTAAATTGATATCAACTCTATGAAGGACTCCAGATAGTGTTTTTTACTATGCTTGAGAAGTCCCTATGTCAATAAAGATGGTGTAGTAAGGTGCCTTCCCTAGTGTTTTAGTTGGCCTTTTTGGTTTCACTAAGAGCAGAGCCAGAAGCAAAAAGAAATGCAAGAGATTATACTTCCAACTGAATCCAACGTTTGCATTCTAATACAGCTATACAGGGTGTAATCAGATTGAGTTGACATTATGGGCAATCAATCAAATTTGTATCCCTTTGTTCGGTTCCAATGAATTGTATTCCTACCATGGTAACGAGTGTATACTCGTTAAGGAATTAAAAATAGAAAATTTTAAATGAGAAATAATTTTTTGTTAATTTTTAATGTAATAAATGCTTTATTTTTTATTTAAAATCTTTTAATTTTGATTTATTTACACATGACTTTAGAGATCTGTTAGAAAAATTCTAAATCTTATGCATTTCTTTTCTATATAATTTAATCATTTCACCCATTTCGAAGCAAGAATAACAAAAAATTACGCCTGGCACTCTGGTTGCAATTCCAAAATTGGGTCCTTGTTCTTTGTTCTTCGTTTCTCAACTTACTATCATCATTCTGTTTTTAATAAGATATTTCTTTTCTAACATAATATCAAAGCTGAAGAACACTTCATTTATTTGGAACAAAGTCACGGGAAAGACCAAAGTATCTCATATAGCAGAGTTGTAAATAAAGTGTAAGATGGTATGTTTAATTAAATTAAAAGAGAATTTGAATTTAAAATTTAAGAGGAGAGAAGTTAAAATTAAAATGACATGTGTCATTATTTGAAGGAGAGTAGAACAAGAAATTAAGTCACTCTTAAGTAAAAGTACTTTAATTTAATAGATAGGAGTAAATTAGAAAATTAATTGAAAAATCCTTTTTTATTGAAAAAGGAGTCTTTTGAATAGATCCAATTCACACGTTGTTAGGCTTTTCCACCTTAGGGCCTGTGCTTCTCTCTCAACCAGTTCTAGGTATGGCTTTCCTCCTTTCCTTTTGTTCTTCCTCTATGAAGTTTTTATAAGCAGTTCTTTGCTCTAACTTGTCCCATTTTACTCCCTACCCATGGATCCTCTACCATTCCCCCAAACTGTCATCCTTCACCAACTCACATCCCCTCCACCGTCCTAAATTGTCGACCACGACCCATTACCCATATCCCTAACGACACACAACTAGACTGTAGCCATGGCTACCGTAACCATGACCCCACAACGTGGATCACGTAGTGGACTGTCAAGTCCACTAGCCCAAGCTGGCTCAGCCTCAACAGTCTTTCCTCGTAACAGTCCATGTGTTGCAAGCGGATGATAGCGAAACTCCGTCGTCTCAATCTGTTCTTGTCACTACGGAGCTGCAACACTTTGAAGATAAGCATGATCTTGTGTTGATTGATGAGGAAGAACTCCAATTGCAGATCGAGGCATCCAAACGTTGCCACATAGGAAGGCTCTTTCGGAGAAGCACCAAAACCACACCACCATGAAAAACATCCTCACAATCACAATCGTGTAGGACAATCCTAATAACGGCTTGCAATGTGAAGAAATGGAGCCACAATTCCACAAGTTCTTCTTTGATTGCGAAATTGATATGCTGTAGATCCTAAGAATATATTTGAATATTTAGTAATTGATGAAATGGAATGAAATGAGATGAGATAGAATATGATCGAATAAAATAAAATGGGATAAAAATATTATTACATTGTTTGGATATTTTAGGATGAAATGAAATAAAGTTATTATTCTATTATTTGAAAAGTTGATGGAATGATAAAAATTATAACTTTATTTTTTTTAAATTACTGTTATTGTAAATACATTAATTTTAGAGTATGAGATTAATGTAGTGAAATTTTAATTTTAATTATAATAAAAAATGATTCAATTTCATACTCTCCAAATTGAAAGGAAAGAAAATTAATGGTTTGTAGTAAGATAGAATATGATTCATTCTACTTATTTTCATTTCATTATATTATTTTTTAACATAATCAAACAATGAAACTCATCTTCATTTCATCTTATTCTATTCTATTCCACTCAATCCCACCATTCCAAACATAGTCTTAAAAACCACCCATAGAACCACAAAAATCAACTCTTGGTTCTCAAGATAGTGGCAACCTGAAGTGAAGATCTCAGGCTTCAACTTGCACCACATCCCATTTTGGGTACAATGTTGGGGTTTGCCATGTGAGTTCAGGACTGCATCTATTGGCAGAAAACTGTTTGCAAAACTTGGCCCAACATCTGAAGTTGATTTGTACTCGATTTGTGGGAGTCAAGGTTTTGTGTCTAAAGCCCTTGTAACAATTTATGTGCGCAACCCACTACGTCGAGGAACTAACTATGGTCTAAACAAGTATGATACAATCTGGGTGGAATTCAGGTATAAAAATTTGCCAAACTTTTGCTACTACTATGGAATTATTGGACAGTATTGAAATATTTGTATGTATTGATTGCTGAAAAAGAACATATCATTTACAAAGAGTATCATGCCATATTTATAGGCTCAGTTTGATCGAATTTACAAAGTATAGAAACAGAGAAGCTAACTATCTTATCCTTATCTATAGAAACAGAGAAGCTAACTATCTTATCCTTATCAACAGCAGAAGAACTTGTCAAGATAACAACTTATCAACTTATCTCTATTCTAACAAACTCACAATTGCATAACAACTTCTGTTATGATCTATTTTATTACTCCCCCTCAAGTTGGAGGGTGAGGATTATGAGCACCCAACTTGAATGTTAAATCATGAAACTGTTTGCCGCCCAAAGACTTGGTGAATATATCAGCTGGTTGGTGTTTAGTTGACATATAGGTAGTGGAAATTGCACCTACTTGTAAGTGCTCACGAATGAAATGACAATCAACTTCTATGTGTTTAGTCCGTTCGTGAAAAATTGGATTAGCTGCAAGGTGAAGGGCAGCTTGATTATCGTAATGTAGAAGGGTAGGTGAATCACAGCTTACTTGCAAATAAGATAATAAGTTGCGTAACCAATGGAGTTCACTGGTGGCATGTGCCATGGCACGATATTTTGCTTCACTAGAAGATCGGGAGATGGTCATTTGTTTCTTGATTTTCTAAGAGATAGGAGCTGGTCCAAGCTTCATTAAGTAACCTGAAATTGACCTTCTTGTGATTGGACAAGAGGCCCAGTCACTGTCACAGTAACCAACAAGTTAAAGATTATTCTCCTTTGGTAATATGATTCCCTGACCAGGTGAGGACTTTAGATACCTCAAAACACGCATGGCAGCATCCCAATGGGCTTGTTGTGGTGTTTGCATGAATTGACTGAGAATGTGAACCGAATAGGTAAGCTCTGGACGTGTGATAGTGAGATATATGAGGCGCCCTACAAGTCTTCGATATTGAGAAGGATCAGAATAGGGAGAACCTGTTGCTAATGCCAATTGATGATTCTGTTCCATTGGAAATGGAGATGGCTTACAAGCGAGCATGCCACATTCATGCAAAATATCCAAGGTATACTTCCTTTGACTTATGAACAAACCGTGTGAACTCCGTGCTAATTCTAAGCCGAGGAAGTATTTGAGAGGTCCAAGGTCTTTCATGTGAAAACAACCACTCAAATATTGCTTGAATTTGGTACAAGCAAGGGAATCATTACCAGCTATTACTAGATCATCGACATAAACAAGCACAGCAAGGAAAATGGATTCATGTGAGTAAACAAAGAGACTGTGATCTGCAGGACATTCTTTGAATCCATACTTTATAAGCACTTGAGAAAGCTTGGAGTACCAACTGCGTGAAGCCTGACGCAATCCATACAAAGATTTCTTTAGACGACATACCATGTCTTTTCTGGGAACGTTGTATCCTTGTGGAATGGCCATGTAAACTTCCTCCTTCAGCTCCTCGTGCAAGAAGGCATTGCTTACATCCATTTGATGAAGCTCCCAATCTTTTGCTACGGCAATAGAAAAAAGGCATCTAACTGTGGTCATCTTTGCAACTGGTGCAAAGGTTTCGTTGAAGTCTTCTCCTTCAACATGCGTGAAACCCTTTGCTACAAGTCGTGCTTTATGCTTTTCAATTTCCCCTGTGGCTTTGTATTTAATCCTGTATACCCATTTGCATCCCACAATTTTCTTGCCTGGAGGAAGTGATGTCAATTCCCAAGTGTCATTATTTTCTAATGCTTTGAGTTCTTGAGCCATTGCATCACGCCATTCTGCTTGCTTTGCAGCTTGAACATATGTTTTGGGCTCTTCATGAGAGGCTAAGGCTGCAAGATAAGCTCGATGTTTTTGTGAAAAATGATCATAGCTTACAAAATTTGAAATAGGATAGACCGTACCTGAAGAGGTGATACAACTAGATGATGTACATGTGGGGTTTATAGTAGCAGTATGACAGTAATAGTCTTTGAGGTATGCTAGTGGTTGTCGTGTTCGTGGGACATTTTCTTCTGCATTGGGGACTGCGTGTTGCTCCCCCTCACTGTGAACTTCTAATTCTATGTGTTGTTCCTCTTCATTTTGAGTTTCTGACTCTAGTTCTTGATTTTGTGTGTTGGCTTGGTTTTTCATCCTCTTTAGCTTGATCATGGTGCATATGGCTTTCATCCTCAGTAAGCTGGACTATGTCATGGAAGGTAGGTGCCGAGGAGTTTATCGTGTTCCCTTCATGTGAGCTGTAAGGGAAGATATCTTCATAGAAGACCACATCTCGGGAAACTGAAAACTTTTGTGTCTCTGGCTTATATACCTTCCATCCTTTTTGGCCTTGAGGGTAACTAACAAATATACATCTTTCAACTCTCGTGGCGAATTTGTCTCTTTGTTTTGAAGAATTCTTCACATAACAGAGACAACCGAAGTTCCTTAGATGTGCATAGCTAGGTGGTTTTCCAAACAACATCTCAAAGGGGGTGATTCCCTTATTTGCAATGGTAGGTGCTCTGTTAATAAGATGGGTGGCTGCTAACACACACTCTCCCCAAAAGTGTAAAGGAAGGTTAGCTTGAAAACGCAAAGCCCTCACTACATTAAGTATATGTCTGTGTTTTCGCTCTACATGCCCATTTTGTTGAGGTGTTGCCATACAAGAAGTTTCATGCATTATCCCTTCTTGTTGAAGGAATTTCTGAAAGCTACTATTAGTGAATTCGGTACCATTATCACTTCTAATTCTTTTGACATTGGTATTGAACTGTCTCTTCACCATGTTGATAAAATTAATGAGGAAGTCCACAGTCTCAGTTTTATGCTTCATTAGGTATATCCACGTTCCTCGGGTAAAATCATCAGCAATAGTGAGGAAATAATGAGAACCGTTGTGTGAAGCAGTGTGATACCTTCCCCATAAGTCGCAATGTATAAGATGAAAAGGCTCTTCAGCTTTATTGTCACTATGATTAAAGGGAAGTCTACATTGTTTTGATTTGTGACATACATCACAACACTCTATTTTATTCAAGTCAAAACTACATTGAAGTAAATGAGAAATCTGCTGGAAAGCTTGAGTGGAGGGGTGTCCCATTCTTGAATGCCAAAGATTGATTGTGTCCTTTTGAACTGTGGCTAAAGATGATCCTTGCCCTTGTCCCTTGAACACATAAACCCCGTCATGCATCTCACCTAATCCAATCGTTCTCTTCATGGTTTGGTCCTGCATTGCACAATAGTTTTCATCATAATCACTGTGCAATTTAAATCACGTGTCAATTTGTGTACAGAGATTAAATTGCTGCTAAACTCAGGTACAAACAAAACATTGTTTAACTTGGCATTTGTGTCAAGATCAACATTTCCCATTCTTTCAATTAGTACAGAATTGCCAGTGGGAACAGTAATGTAAAATGGTTTTTCAATCTTGCAAACTCCTTTTAACAGATATAACAGTGGTGTCATGTGGTGTGATGCACCACTGTCCAAGACCCATTGGGTCCCCTAATGAGATTTATTGTTACCAGCCATATTCTCATGTGGTCCAATCTTGCGTCTTCCATGAAGTGCATAAACTACTGCAGATCCCTCTGAGGTTGCATTATCAGAGTGAACCGCATGTGCACTGGGTTGTGCATCTCCACGAGCCGAATGAGCACCTGGCTGCGTTCCTTATTTGTTGGAAGTGCGTTGCGTCCTACGAGTATCCTAGTTAGATGGATACCTAACAATCTCGAAGCACTTTGACTTTATGTGCCCCACTTTGCCACAATGATCACACTTTGGTCTTGGCCCATCTCTTCCCTTCTTGAATACTTGGAAAGCTGAACCTGTTTCAGTCTTGGTGATTCTTTCTTTCTCTGCTGTAAAGCGAGACTCTTCCCTTAACACATGGTTGAAAACACGCCGAAGGGAGGGTAGCGGGTCTAAGTCGAGGATTGTTGCCTTGACATGTGCATACTGCTCATTGTCAAGACCACCAAGAAATAGATGCACACGCTGCTCCTCCTCTCTTTGTGTTATCTACTTCGATGCTCCACAGCTGCACTCTGGCAAGGGTTGGAGTTCGTCCAGTTCATCAAAAAGGGACTTGAACTTTGTGTAGAAATCAGTTATATTCATATCAGCTTCCTTCTCTATCAAGCAAAGCATACGTCATAGTTGATGTATACGAGGTGCATTAGTTTGTGCAAATCGTTCCTCAAGATCGAGCCAGACGTCCCTCGCTGTAGAGGCATGTGAGATACTCCCATGTAGGCTCGGATTAATAGCGTTAATGATCCAGGCCATCACCAGGGAGTCAGCCTTTTCCCAGTTAAGGTAATCCACCGATTTAGACGTTGGCTTCTTGATGCTTCCATCTATGAAACCGAGTTTCATCTTCGCACGCAAGGTTGTCTTGATTGAACGTGCCCATGTCCGGTAGTTGGTTCCTTTGAGGGTGGCAGCAACAAGTGGCATCCCGAGGTTATCTGATGAACTGAGATAGAAGGCTGAATTGGGCGTCAGTGAGGCGGATTTTGCATCGTCGGAGGCATGATTCTTCTCCAACTTGTTTTCAGGATCAACCTACTCTGATACTATATTGAAATATTTGTATATATTGATTGCTGAAAAAGAACATATCATTTACAAAGAGTATCATGCCATATTTATAGGCTCGGTTTGATTGAATTTACAAAGTATAGAAACAGAGAAGCTAATTATCTTATCCTTATCTATAGAAACAGAGAAGCTAACTATCTTATCTTTATCAACAGCGAAAGAACTTGTCAAGACAACAACTTATCAACTTATCTCTATTCTAACAAACTCACAATTGCATAACAACTTCTGTTATGTGTTACCAAGTGGCCTCAATACTCAAGAGGGGGGGTGAATTGAGTAGTTAAAAATAAGTTCACAAATCTTTCGCAAATCGTTTGACAATCAATTTTCGTTGAAGCTATTGAATGATCAGAGATAATTGAATAGATGAGTTAAGCACTTTTACTAATGAACGTAATAGCCAAGGAGACAATATCCAAATAAAACAATGAAACAGTGCACAAAGATAAGCGAGAGGAGAGTTTAGAGAAACAAACACGGTCGTTTATCCTGGTTCAATCACTACTCCACTTGTGATCTACGTCCAGTCCTAAGCAACACCTTGAGATTTTCCACTATATCTTCAAGCTTCAATGGGTGCTTGAAAAACCACTACAACCTTAAGCACTCAACAAGTATGGGATACTTCACCCAAAAGCTTGAGCCTCTATTTTCCAAGGATACCTCACCCTTACAATACTTGAGGGATACCTCACCCTCACTAATCAGAATGTATAAGATTGAAATAGAAGAAGCTCTCTCTAGAGCAAGTGTTTACAAATTGAAGCTCTAATATGCTCTCAAAGATTTTTCACGTTTTTAGTCAGAAAACAGAGCAAGAAATGATTTTAAGGATTGATTCACGTTTTGAAGTATAATGATCAGTTTTTGGTTCAAGGCTAACCGTAAACAAAGACCCAACTTGAGTATTTATAAGTTTCTCAATTAATAGAGCCGTTGAGGTAGTTGGGCATGCATTTAATGCATTTAATATAGCGTTGGACGTTGTCGAGATCGTGTAATCGATTACATATCTCTGGTAATCGATTACATTATTGTTCCAACGTTTTCTGAACTTTCTGGGCTTTGTGTAATCGATTACATTCTTGAGGTAATCGATTACATGGCTTCTGACTTTTCTTGTAATCGATTACAATGCTCATGTAATCGATTACATGACTTCTGACTTGCTGTGTAATCGATTACAATATCCTTGTAATCGATTACATGGCTCGTCGAACGTGTTCTTTGAGTTTCTGGGTTTTTGTGTAATCGATTACATATATTGTGTAATCGATTACATGGCTTCTGACTTTGTTTGTAATCGATTACAACATCAATGTAATCAATTACATTTCTTGTCGAGCGTGTTCTTTGCCTTTCTGGGCTTTGTGTAATCGATTACATATATTTTGTAATCGATTACATAGCCTCTGACTTGATTGTAATCGATTACATTTACAATGTAATCGATTACAGACCTTCTGTTTGATGTGTAATCGATTACAAACATTATGTAATCGATTACATTGGCCTTTGAACACATTTTTCAAGTCCAATAACGCTTGTAAGTCATTTCCAACACCTCAAGATACTTGATTTAAACATAAATCCTTTTAAGAGTGTTAGATTTAAAGTTGAAACTCAAGTTTTATTGAAAGCCATGTTTAACTTTGAAATTTCGCATTTATTTTGAAATCACATATTGAAAAACCATTTGAGAAATCTTGAGAGCATTTAACATTAATTTCCTAAGTCTAAATAACTAATTAAACCTTCTGTCTTCTTTCTTTGATCTTGATTTTCTCTTTTGCTTTTGTTATCATCAAAAACCTTTCGACATGCCTTAGAGACATAAGCATTCACATTCTCCCCCTTTTTGATGATGACAAACTGATCATAGGAAAAAGAAAGAATTTTTGCAATTGTATATAATAGTCATCTAGGTACAATGCTGCATGATATTGGGTTAGATTTTGCATATGAAAAGCTTAATAACTTAAGAGAACTTAAGAGGTCAATAACTCCCCCGTACTCATGCAACCTTTAATTACATTTCATTTTTCCTTATTTTCTCCCCCGTTGGCATTATCAAAAAGACATAAGCATTTAAGAAAAAAATGGAATGACATAGCATTGACTATATTTCATGATTCCCAATTTGTTTGCCATAACAGAAAAGCCACAAAGATCAGTCCAATCAATATTCCAACAGCCAACCATTCAAAGTGAGAACAAGTTTATGTATTAATATTTAGCATGTACAAATAAACATGTCACAACCAGTAGGCAATAATCAAAAGATAACTATAAAGGTATACCAATTTTATATAATCAAATTTAAAACAAAATAAGTACAAGGTAGTCATCAATACAAGAAAATATATCAGGGCTATAGGCCATGATCACTATCAGTGTCCTCGCTGTCACAAAAGACATCACCCTCTGGATCCGCAGCAGAGTCTCCTAGATCAATGTCATCATCGCTGGGCATAAGGTCGTTGTCAGAGTCCAGAAGCTCCTCATCATCAGCAGGAACTCCAGATGGACCAGCGAAGGATATGGGATCGGAGGGGCGAAGAGGATGTGGGGGTGCGGCGGCAGCAGCGGGACTCACGAGGAACAGGAGGTCCACATAAGAGGGATTGAATGGAGGCAAGCTCTGGTCCGAGTAGTCCATCCTCGGCTCAAGATGGTCGATCTTTTGCTCTATATGATCCATGCGTGTGTTTACGTTGGCGCTCGGGTTGCGCATCTCTTGGAGCGAGAAGATCAAGAGAGGCTGGAGCGCAGGGAGCGAGGAGCGTGGTGCGAGCCTCCTCATCATCACTATCCGGATCGTGATGGATATGGCCAAATGTGCCATGAGTAATGTAATGCCACCTATCTTCCATCTTGTAGAGTGAAGCTTCTTGATGCATGCGTGCCCAATTGATTGGGGTCCCTTTGGTGGTGTCCTTGGACTCTTTCGGCGAAATGCGACAAGTACTCAAGGATTGTGGTGACTAACATGGCGAAGGGGAGAGCAGAGTTCTTCTTTTTCTTGATGTCCAAAGCATATGCTCTAGAATGTAGTATCCCGGTTTATTGAGTGCCCTGTGGTCATTGCCCATAATGCCACTACATCATCCTTGAGGACTTGGGAGTAATTCCTCCTCTCGGGAATCAATCCACGAACCAAGAGGTAGTGGAGGACCCTGTTTTCCATAGTGAGGCCGGTGGCCATTATTCTCGCGTCTGGATCACCGGGGAGGTGGTAGCAGTCCTAATCAAGGAGAGAAGAGCGAGCCTTGTGCTCAAACTCATGCCCCGGACTTTGGCATTCCCACGGAGTAACCGAGCTCCATCGGGAGTGAGCTTGGTAAGCCTATACCATTCTGCCATGGTTAACTTTGATTTGTTGCTTTTTCACTTCGAGAGATGATGCAATTATCTTCAACCTTCGAGTTAGCATAAAACACTCGGACAAGGTTAGGGTAGATGGCCTTCTCTATACTCGGGAATCCCAGCAAGCCTAAGTTTTCTATTGTCCTAAAGCTCTCTAAGGGTTCACTCTCGTAGAAGGTGATGGGTAGATACCGGGAGAGATGATTTTGCGAAAATTTGGAAGTTCTTAGGAACAACTCGGCTTTCTTCACGGTGGAGAAGTGCCTTGTGAGGTCCGGGCCGAAATATTGCGTGAAGAGCCACCGGAGGAACCTCCAACGGCAGCCCTGTTCTTGGGCACTTCGAGCGATGAGAGGATTCGGCCATTGATGAGAAGGAGAAGCAAGGGTTGAGTGATAAATGGTTGGGGATGAGTGAGGAGAGAGAGAGGGACGAAATTAGGTCGAGAAAAGTGGAGAGGGTGTTCGTGAGAGAAGATGGGGAGATTTGGATGAGGGATTTGAGGGGATTTGATTGGTGGGTTATGTGGAGAGGGATTTAGAGATTGAGAGGCGAAATGATGGGTTTTGATGGAGATTTGAGTGAGAAATGAGAGGTTTTGAGATCCGAGGTGCGTGGGAGCGAGAAGGAGAGAACGAGGAAGATGAACAGGGCCAAACAGAAATGACCTCTACGCGTCGGGAGCCTTTTAAAAAACCACATGTAATCGATTACATTGAGTGTGTAATCGATTACATGCGATTCAAGTGGGTATGTAATCGATTACATTTTTAGTGTAATCGATTACATGCTGAGGAACCTTGTAATCGATTACATAGATGATGTAATCGATTACCTGAGTTCGAGTTGGTTGTATCGATTACAAAATGTGTGTAATCGATTACATGCGTGATGAGAACTGTGTGTCGATTACAAAGGCATTGTAATCGATTACAAAGACTCTTTAACTCAGATTTTGCGTTCCAAACAACATATAATCAATTTTAATCCATCCAAAACAGTTTTAAAGCAACTTAAATCAATTCAAATCATCATGCAAGCATATAGACTAATCATATTATGATTCAATTCATATAATTGATCAAAATTATCATTTTTACCAAGAATTTTACCCTTTTTGGTGAAATTTGAGGTTGTTGAATTTCTTGTCAAAGTTGGACATGAGGAGCACTGCAAAATAATTTAGGGAAACCTCCGACGCTCAAGTTAGTATGGGATTCAAATATATATAATGAAAATTCGTAGAGATTGTGCAACAATGTGGCATAATTATGCGGGAAAACGCAAGCTTAGGCTTTTGTTTTAGGATTATGCAGCAAATATTTAATTTATGCATGAATGGTCCAATATACCCAGTTCATTTCTAATGTAGAAAAATGCTTCTTTTGCAAGGGGTTTGGTGAAAATATCGACTAATTGCTTAGTTGTTTCAACAAATTCAAGTATGCAATCACCTCTTTGAACATGATCTCTAATGAAATGATGTCTTATTTCAATATGCTTAGTTCTAGAATGCAAAATGGGATTTTTTGACAAGTTAATTGCACTAGTATTATCACATTTTATCGGAATGTGATCAAGCTCAAGACCATAGTCCAAGAGTTCTTTGTTTCATCCAAAGGACTTGAGCACAAGAACTCCCGCAACATATTAAACAATTTGTGGACAATGCCACACTATTTTGTTTCTTCTTGTGCCAAGAAACTAGTGAGCTTCCTAGCAAGTGGCATGTCCCACTAGTGCTCTTTTTCGATCCATTTTGCATCCAAAGCAAAATCAGAATCGGAGTACCCAATAAGACTACATGAGGCACCCTTAGGGTACCATAAACCCATTTGTGATGTGCCTATTAGATATTTCATTATTCTCTAACAACACTTAGGTGTGATTCCTTAGGATTAGCTTGATATCTAGCACACATGCATACACTAAACATTATATCGGCCTACTTGCAGTGAGATAAAGGAGTGAGCCAATCATACCTCTATATTTTGTAATTCTACCGATTTACCTCCTTCATCATTGTCCAAATAGCAAGAGGTGCCCATAGGAGTAGCCATATGCTTGGCATTGTCCATTCCAAACTTTTGAGCAGACTCCTTGCAATACTTGGATTGGCTTATAAATGTTCCTTCTCTTGTTTGCTTGATTTGTAGACCAAGGAAGAAGTTGAGCTCACCCATCATGGACATCTCAAACTCACTTTGCATAATATTTGAAAATTCTTTACAAAGAGAGTTGTTAGTAGCTCCAAATATAATGTCATCAACATAGATTTGAACTAGAAGAATGTCATGCATTTTGTGTTTTATGAAAAGAGTGGTGTCAACTTTACCTCTAGAAAAGCCTTTTTCTAAAAGAAATTTGCTCAACCTTTCATACCAAGCTCTAGGAGCTTGTTTCAAGCCATACAAAGCCTTTTTCAATTTAAAAACATGGTTGGGCATTTCAAAGTCCTCAAAACCAGGAGGTTGTTCTACATACACCTCTTCTTGTATAAAACCATTTAAAAAAGCACTTTTGACATCCATTTGATAGAGTTTGAAATCCATGATGCAAGCATATGCAAGTAGCATTCTAATGGCCTCTAATCTAGCTACGGGAGCATAAGTTTCTTCATAATCTATGCCTTCTTCTTGATTATATCCCTTAGCTACAAGCCTAGCTTTATTTCTTATTATTAAACCCGTTTCATCAAGTTTGTTCCTAAAGACCCATTTGGTGCCAATTATAGGATGATCATTGGGCCTTGGAGCTAATTCCCAAACTTGATTCCTCTCAAATTGGTTTAGTTCTTCTTGCATGGTCAAGATCCAATGCTCATCATTAATGGCCTCATTTATGTCTTTAGGTTCAACTTGAGAAGACAAAGGCTAGATGATTACATGCATCTCTAAGTGAGTTTCGAGTGATTACCCCTTTTGATACATCACTTATCACCTTGTCAAGAGGATGATACCTTGAAGTCCTCCATTCCTTGGGTAGATCCGAGATTTTAGAATCTTCTTGCCATGAGTGATCAAGGAGTCTCTCTTCTTTCTTCTTGGACTCTATCTCTTGATTTTCCAAGTGCGTCTTTGCCAAGATTTCTGCAACATCATCAACAAGTTCCTTTCTCGGCTCATTTGGGTTAGTTTCATCAAATGCAACATGTATGGATTCTTCTATGGTCATAGTTCGTTTATTATAGACTCTAAAGGCCTTGCTATGGATAGAATAACCAATGAATATTCCCTCATCGATTTTGCATCAAACTTCCCCAAGTTATCCTTTCCATTATTCAAAACAAAGCATTTACATCCAAAGACATGAAAATGTGACACATTAGGTTTCCTTCCTTTGTACAATTCATATGGGGTTTTCTTTAAAATTGGCCTTATTAGGGCTCTATTCATAACATAACAAGCGGTGTTAACCGCATCCGCCCAAAAGTACTTAGGAAGATTGGCCTCATTGAGCATAGTTCTTGCCATTTCTTCTAAAGATCGATTTTTCCTTTCTACAACACCATTTTGTTGTGGTGTTCTAGGGGCAGAAAAATTATGCTCAATGCCATGTTCATCACAAAAAGTTTCAAATTCATGATTTTCAAATTCACCACCATGATCACTTCTTATGGATGCAATACAAAAATTTTTTTCGTTTTGGATAACTTTGGCAAGTTTTCTAAATGATTGAAAAGCATCATTTTTGTGAGCCAAGAATAATGTCCATGTAAAACTAGAAAAATCATCCACAATCACTAATGCATAGTAATTCCCACCAAAGCTCATAGTTCTAGAGGGTCCAAAAAGATCCATGTGCAAAAGTTGTAAAGGTCTAGAAGTTGAAACTATGTTTTTAGCTTTGAAAGAGACCTTTACTTGTTTTCCCTTTTGACATGCATAACAAAGTTTGTCTTTTTCAAATTTGAGCTTTGGAAGACCAATTACTAGTTCTTTAGAAACCAATTTGTTTAAGTGATCCATGTGAATGTGAGCAATTCTTCTATGCCATAACCATGAATCATTTTCTCTACTCATAAAGCATTTAGCATCATTTGAGGAAATGTCATCAAGACTAATCATATATATGTTATTGACCCTATGACCAACAAACTTAACTTGCTTATCATCCTTTCCTCAATTATACAACAAGAGGAATCAAATATAACTCTATTTCCTTTATCACACAATTGACTAATACTAAGTAAATTATGTTTAAGTCCTTCAACAAGTAAGACATTATCAATAGATGATGAAGGGATCTTATCGACTTTGCCAATTCCAAGAATCTTCCCTTTGTTGTTGTCACCATATGTGACATGACCATGTTTCTTGTGTGTAAGGGAGGAGAACTTGGAGCCATCACCGGTCATGTGCTTGGAGCAACCACTATCAAGATACCAACTTGAGCTCTTGGTCTTCAAGCACACCTACAACACACATTCAAGATTTAACTTTTGGTACCCAAATTGTTTTGGGTCCTTGTGTGTTAGAATTAGGTATGGTGCCTTTAGGGACCCAAACCCTTTTGATTCCAACCTTGGTGTTTATGTTCTTTCTAACATTGCAAGTGGATGCACTATGCCCTTTCCTACCACAATGAAAACATTTAACAAAGGGGCTACTTGAAGTTTTGAGGAAACAAAGAAGTTCTTATAAGATTTTTGATGGTTGTTTGGATTAAATCCTAAACCGGCTTTTTGGAAAACACATTTTTGTCTCCCTAACAACACATTCAAGTTGTCTCTTCCAAAAGTGAATTTTGCAAGAGTGTTGTTCAAGTCTTCAATTTCTTTTTCAAAAGCTTTGCATGATAAACAAGGTAATGATATGGATGTATTATCATGTGAGGAACAAATCATGCATGATGAATTAGCATCTATGAGTCCTAAAGTCTCATTTTCAATTTTAAGTTCATTTATCTCATTGGTTAAAGTAGAAACTTTCTTTGTCAATAGGGAGATTGTTTTATTGGAAGACAAAATCATTTTTGTGAGCCTCAAAGATTCATCATGCAATTCTTGAAAGGCATCTTGCAATTCATCATAAGAAGGTGGAGGTTCTAGGTTAGAAGAGGTTACCTCGGTGTCGCTTTCTCCACTTTTTTCTCCTTGAGCCATGAGGCAAAGATGGGCTTCCTCATTTTCTGAATCATCGGAAGAGCTTAAGTCATTGTCCTCCCAAGCTATATATGCTCTTCTTCCTTTCTTTTCCTTGGAGGATCTTTTCTCAAACTTCTCTGTCTTCTTGAGATATATAGGACACTCCATTTTCATGTGCCTCGGTTTTCCGCATTCATAGCATTTTGGAGGAGTGGAAGATCCTTCTCCTTTGTGATATGCTTTCTTTTGAGGAAACGGTGGTCTTCTTTGAAATCCCTTCTTCTTCAAGAATCTTCCGAATTTTCTCACAAGGAGACTAAGATTCTCCTCACTTAGCTCAATATTTTCAGCATCCTCTTCACCATCTTCATCATCATCTTCAAGTATGGGAGAGGTGGCCTTGAGTGCAATTCCCTTCTTCTTTTTGTCATGTTCTTCATTTTGATTGAGCCTACTTAGTTCCATTTCATGCTCTTGAAGTTTTCCGAATAGGGTGGCTAGAGACATGGTTGATAAATCTCTTGATTCCGCAATCGCCGTTACCTTGGGTTGCCAATTCCACGCTTAGACATCTCAAGACTTTGTTAATAAGATCCTCATTAGGAAATGTCTTTCCCAATGAGATGAGATGATTAACAATATGAGTAAATCTCTTTTGCATATCTTGAATACTCTCACCTTGATTCATTCTAAACAATTCATATTCATGAGTAAGAGTGTTTATTCGAGATCTTTTTACCTCACTAGTACCTTCATGAGTTACTTGTAGGGTATCCCACATTTTTTTTGCGGTCTTACAATTTGACACCCTAAAGAATTCATCATACCCCAAAGATGTGGTGATGATGTTCTTGGCTCTCAAATTATATTGAACCTTCTTTTTATCATCATCGGTCTAATCACTTCTAGGTGTATTAATTGTCACACCATCCTTAGTTTGTGTAGGGACAAAAGCACCATTTTCAACTGCGTCCCACACATCTAAGTCAATAGCTTCAATAAAAATTTTCATCCTTTCTTTCCAATAGGCATAGCCATCCCCATTGAAATAAGGAGGTCTATTTATAGAAGAACCTTCATTTGAAAAACCATTTGAAGCCATCACTTCTCTTGAAGCTGCTAAGCTCTTTATACAAGAGTCTAGCTCTGATACCACTTGTTACCAAGTGGCCTCAATACTCAAGGGGGGTGAATTGAGTAGTTAAAAATAAGTTCACAAATCTTTCGCAAATCGTTTGACAATCAATTTTCGTTGAAGCTATTGAATGATCAGAGATAATTGAATAGATGAGTTAAGCACTTTTACTAATGAACATAATAGCCAAGGAGACAATATCCAAATAAAACAATGAAACAAAGTGCACAAAGATAAGCGAGAGGAGAGTTTAGAGAAACAAACACGATCGTTTATCCCTGGTTCAATCACTACTCCACTTGTGATCTACGTCCAGTCCCAAGCAACACCTTGAGATTTTCCACTATATCTTCAAGCTTCAATGGGTGCTTGAAAAACCACTACAACCTTGAGCACTCAACAAGTATGGGATACCTCACCCAAAAGCTTGAGCCTCTATTTTCCAAGGGATACCTCACCCTTACAATACTTGAGGATACCTCACCCTCACTAATCAGAATGTATAAGATTGAAATAGAAGAAGCTCTCTCTAGAGCAAGTGTTTACAAATTGAAGCTCTAATATGCTCTCAAAGATTTTTCACGTTTTTAGTCGAAAGAGCAAGAAATGATTTTAAGGATTGATTCACGTTTTGAAGTATAATGATCAGTTTTTGGTTCAAGGTCAACCGTAAACAAAGACCCAACTTGAGTATTTATAAGTTTCTCAATTAATAGAGCCGTTGGAGGTAGTTGGGCATGCATTTAATGCATTTAATATAGCCGTTGGACGTTGTCGGGATGCGTGTAATCGATTACATATCTCGTGTCGATTACATTATTGTTCCAACGTTTTCGAACTTTTCACGGGCTTTGTGTAATCGATTACATTCTTGAGGTAATCGATTACATAACTTCGACTTTGCTTGTAATCGATTACAATGCTCATGTAATCGATTACATGACTTCGATTTGGCTTTGTGTAATCGATTACAATATCCTTGTAATCGATTACATGGCTCGTCGAACGTGTTCTTTGAGTTTACGGGTTTTTGTGTCGATTACATATATTGTGTAATCGATTACATGGCTTCGACTTTGTTTGTAATCGATTACAACATCAATGTAATCAATTACATTTCTTGTCGAAGCGTGTTCTTTGCCTTTCGGCTTTGTGTAATCGATTACATATATTTTATAATCGATTACATAGCCTCGACTTGATTGTAATCGATTACATTTACAATGTAATCGACATTTTTCTTGTTTGATGTGTAATTGATTACAAACATTATGTAATCGATTACATTGGCCTTTGAACACATTTTTCAAGTCCAATAACGCTTGTAAGTCATTTCCAACACCTCAAGATACTTGATTTAAACATAAATCCTTTTAAGAGTGTTAGATTTAAAGTTGAAACTCAAGTTTTATTGAAAGCCATGTTTAACTTTGAAATTTCGCATTTATTTTGAAATCACATATTGAAAAACCATTTGAGAAATCTTGAGAGCATTTAACATTAATTTCCTAAGTCTAAATAACTAATTAAACCTTCTGTCTTCTTTCTTTGATCTTGATTTTCTCTTTTGCTTTTGTTATCATCAAAAACCTTTCGACATGCCTTAGAGACATAAGCATTCACATTATGATCTATTTTGTTAGACAGAGGATAGAAACTATACAAAGCTTATACAAGATGAACTAAAAAGAGTCTAAATAGTCCATAAATTTGGAAGAGCAATGAAGGATGAAAGCATCGGTGACAAAGTGAAGGGATCTGTCAAAAATCCCAGAATACAGGTCCTTCATCAAACTAAAATTAAGGCATTATGGATCGTGTAGTGTGCAATTTATCACACTTATCCATGACTAGGCCAGTGTCGAACCAAACTATGCCTCCTGACCATGCTACAGTGCTCCCTTCCATAATTTAGAATTTGGAAGCAGTCTCTCTATCTAATCCATATAGGCCTCAGAAGCCTTAGATCCCACAATTGGCTAAAGACAAGTTAGAGGCTGAATAGCATAAAGAACCATTTGACAAGAGCGAAGCTGAGCTGATGAAGGAGCAAGTGAAGATAGGCATAAAGAAGAGTCCAACACTTACTCAACATCTTGTTATAGAAAGTCTTGCTTTTTAAGTTGGAAGTGTCATTCCTTTTCCTAGGAAACAATAAAAAAAGAAACTGAAAAAAGGTTCCCTGAAGAACAAGCTCTGAAGGATGCTGAGAACCAATTGATTGAGGTTGTGATCAAGGAAGCTCATGAAGCCACAATATCAAAGAAGAGATCTCTGAACATTGATAGAAGATACATGGTAAGTGAGCCTAGTACGAGGCTTTATAGGTTTGCTTGTTGGGGCTTTTTGACCAATTTGCCATTCCCCCCAAATTTATTTATCAATTTGCCATTATTTTCAAACTATTTATCAAACTGCCACTGATTTTACCACGTTAGAATTTTATATTATTTTTCATTCCACGTGGGATGCGCCACGCGTGTTGGCGCATCCCTGTTGGATGCGCCACGCGCGTTGGCGCATCACACGTGGAATAAAAAATAATATAAAATTCTAACGTTATATGTGCAGGGCACTTAACCCATTTCACGTGGATTTCTTAAAAAAGGGCGCCCAGAGACACATACAATTTACATGTCTACTAAAGAGTGCACCACAATATTGAGAGCCATCAGTTTTAATTAGCTTATTTATAAGCCAAGTATTTACTTCTGATCTGTAAAGTAGTTGATGTGGGACTTTGCTGTTAGTAAGGCAAAACAGCTAAGTAAGATAACAAAATACATTTGTTCGATGTGGGACTTTGATAGTGGCAAAGTAAAGCAAGTAAGTAAGACAACAAAATATATTTATTCGATGTGGGACTTTCAAAAGTATATTTGGATTTGGATTTGGATTGAAGTCTCTTATCAACATTAATAAGAAATAGAGTTTTTGATATGTCGTGTTTTTTTTTAATAATCAATAGAGTCATTTTAAAAAGATCCTAGTCCTACTTTTAAAGAAAGAATTGGTACGGATAACATGAATAGTACACAAACTTGTAATATAAGAAAAATGAAAGAAAAGAGCAAGATTCATCATGTCATGTCGTTGTGTATGTATTTGTTTGTAAGAAAGACATTTTTCTTTCAAATCCAAATATGCTTTTGAAAGTCCCACATCGAATAAATATATTTTGTTGTCTTACTTACTTGCTTTACTTTGCCACTATCAAAGTCCCACATTGAACAAATGTATTTTGTTATCTTACTTAGCTGCTTTGCCTTGCAAACAGCAAAGTCCCACATCGACTACTTTACAGATTAGAAACAAAAACTTGGCTTATAAATAAGCTAATTGAAACTGATGTCCCTCAATATTGTGGTGCACTCTTTAGTAGACATATAAATTGTATGTGTCTTTAGGCGCCCTTTTTTAAGAAATCCACGTGAAATGGGTTAAGTGCCCTGCACATATAACGTTGAAATTTTATATTATTTTTTGTTTCACGTGGGATGTGCCAACACGCATGGCGCAGGGATGCGCCACGCGTGTTGGCACATCCCACGTGGAACGAAAAATAATATAAAATTTCAACGTGGTAAAATCAGTGACAGTTTGATAAATAGTTTGAAAATAATGGTAAATTGGTAAATAAATTTGCCACTAAGGACATTTTGGTCGATTTGCCTGCTTGTTGGTCTTTTTCAAGTTGTTTATCTGTCCTTTTAATTTTGATGTGATTTCGGGAAACGTCCTATTGATGTAATTGCCTAGAACTTTATTTTCCGCTTATTTTAAATAATGAATCTGCTTATCTTTGGCTAAAAAAGAAAAGAGTCTTTTGAAAAGAATTAAATTTTGGAGTCTAATTATGTACATGGAAGAGTGAATAATTAACCTCATTGCACATTTAATAACCAAAAATATTTATTTTTCCCATTTAGCAAAAAATGCATGTTGGTTAAATTTTAATTATAAAAATATTTTATCTTTTTGGTATGTTTCATTTACCAAAAAAAAAATCACTCTTACACAAAATTTAGGATAGTATTGAGGTATTCAATTAACTCTTATGAACTTGACAAAATTGTTGATAGCACAAGGCTACTCGAAAAATCCAGCCAACCATTGTTTGGATGACCATTTTGTGGATGATTATTAAAAATCTTCATTTGCACAAGATTCAACAAAGCACTAGGGTATTCGACAAAACCCTTATGGATTCCAACAATGATGTAGATAGCACAATGTTATTCAAACAGCATTCTTAACCAATATGAGGATAAAAGAGAATTTTAAAAATGATTTTATTAAAGGAATTTTGAACATTAATTATTAAAAATAACATGCAATGAGATAAAAACAAACAAACACCAATAACTCAAGCAAAGAAACATGTGAATAAGCAAAATATTTATATAATCAACAAATCATACCATCAAGCAAATAAAAATAAAATAAATTAAAATAAAAAAAATCAACAAAGAAAACTCAAGATATTTTATTTTCATTTTTTGATTTCTATTTTTAATCCTACAAATTAGACTAACATAAAACCCAAGCCCTAGACTAAAAAGAAGCCCTAACCCAACAAAAAGAAAATAAATAAACATTGGCCCAAGTAAATCTAAATCTATACCATGCCCAAATGAAGGCTGTCATCACAAATAAAAGAAGACTTAGAACATCAAGCCACAACAAGCTCAAATACAATAGGATAAATCTTAACCCACTCATAAAACAAATCTAGTCCACTACAAAAGAATAGGAAATGAAACTGCTCTCCATATAATAAAAAAAAGGCCTAGGCCCAAATAAAATAGGCCTTTCACTTATCTATGTTGAATAAAAAAATAAATAACTTAAAGTTAATAGAATTTTGGTGTCTAGGTTCATGTGACCTTTGGGTGGTGGCTATTATGAGGTATGAAAGTTATGAAGTATTATTTTGAGTTATAAAGAAATATGTTATAGGAGTCATGAAGAATTATTTTATTGGAGTTATGTAATTAAGGTGAATTATTTCTTGAGTTAAGAAAAATTATTATAGTGAATCAATGAGTGTTATGGATATGTAAAGTCTCTTAAACTCTCCTAGAGTTCTTATAAGTACCCTATGCATTTTGGAATTTGATGAGCAAGAAATGAAAAAACAAAGTGTCTCTTCTTATATTTTACTTCCACTCTAACAAAGTGGTATAAGAGTTTCCAAGTTTTGAGAGATGACAAAATATGGAATGTTTTCATTTTAATTTCCTCATTACAAAAAATAATTATGAAACTTGGTATTGTTGCATGAAATCATTGCTTAGATCACAAGATACTCTTGAAGATTGTAAAGAGTGGTTACATTAAGCCACAAAATAAGGCCACTTTACCTAAAAATTAGTAGGAATCTTCAGCAAAGTTGAAGAAAAACTACCAACAAGCCTTGTCCCTTATCCATCAAGGTTTGAATGATTTGATGTTCGAGAAGGTGGGCAATGTATCCAATGTGAAAGAAGCATGAGAGATTTTACGAAATTCTCTCTAATATGCAAATAAGTTGAAGAATGCGCAACTTCAAATTTCATGACATGAATTTTAAGCTTCGCACATGAAGGAATCTGAATCTTTCTTAGATTACTATTGGCCTATGTTAGTCAAATGAAAAGGTATGGAAATAATATTGAAGAAGGTCATGTGGAATATAAGATCCTTCATTTTTTTTTATTCTAAAGTTTTATTATGTGACTTATTTTTGGTGAATTCAAATAATTTAGATACTATGACTATTGATTGATTATTTGGGGCTATGCAAGTCGAAGAAGAAAATTTATTAAAAAGATGAAATGAGCCTTTGGAGCAAGCCTTCAAAGCCAAGATGTCACTGAAAGGTGATGGAGGAGACAAGAGTCAAATAGGACGTGGACATGAACAAGGAAGATGGCGTGGTCATGGTCAAGGAGGAAGGGGAAAAGACAACCATAACAATTCTAACAATGAAAAGACAAGCCATTATTCAACTAAGGGCCGTGGAAGAGGGGTGACTAAAGGAAGAGACAACTAGCTTAGAACGAAAGAGGTGGTATGATAAGTATAATGTTAAATGTTTCACTTGTCATAAATTTGGGCATAATGGTTTAGAATGTCATTATGGTACTAATTGTTAGCTATGACAATCATTACCCAAGAGTGGGGTGAATTTGGTGATTACAAGTTTTTAAAACAACATTAAGAAATTAAACATTTTGAAGCGCTCAATTAATAAATGTAGCGAAACATGCATAACAAAGGTATAACTATTATAGATCACTCAATTAAAACTTGGATTAAAGCAAGAAAACAAGCAAACAAGTTAGATTTAAAGTATTAACATCAAAGTACCAAGATGACAAGATATGCAATAAATAAATATACTATATCAAATACTGAAATTAAAGAGTCTAGGGAAGAGAGAATCAAACTCAAAAATTTATCCTGATTCAGCCACCAACCACTTGTGGCCTACACTCAGTCCTCAAGTAAACAACCCAAGATTTGCCACTAAACTTTCAAGCTTGAACATGTGCTTGAAAACCTTTACAACTGTGAGCACTCAACACACTTTGGGATGCCTCACCCTTACGATTCTTTGAGGGATGCCTCAACATCTTTACAGAGAAGCAGTGTAGATGAAAGGGAAACTTTCACAAAAGTAGATAATACAAATTGAAGTCCTATAAAACTCTCAAAGATATCTTAAATTTGTGGCAAAAATAGAGCACAAAAGATTGAATGGAATGATTCACAAATTAAAACCTTTATAGATGTTTTTCAAGATGTTGGTTATGTGTAAAAGATGTTCCAAAAATATGTATTTATAGTATTTTAAGAAAAAAAGCAGTTGGGGGAATTAATTTCAGCATTAAATGCTTTGAAAATAGTTGTTGCTGGCTTTCAAGCTCATGTTAATCAATTACTAACATATGATAATCGATTACCAAGCTTTTAAAATGTGTTATGGGCTTTCTGGGCACGTGATAATCGATTACCAGATTTTGGTAATCGATTACCAAGCTTTTGTGAGTAGTGATAATCGATTATTGCACTCTAATTTCGAAAACTGACTTTAAATGGTCATAATTTCTTCATTTCTCATCTATTTAAAGCAAATGATCACTCATTGAAAATATCTTTGAGTCTATTTTCAAATGAAAAAAGTTTCAAAACAAAACTCAAATTATTTTGACAGTTATGAACAAAAGAGTAACCAAATATCAGCTTTTCAAAACTCAAACTTGACTATTTTTCATAGTTTTTAACTATCACTATGTCTAACTTTTCAAAACATGTTTGTTAGGAATTTTAGCATGTAAAATCATTTATAAATATTTAAAAAATAAAAACATATTTGAGCTCTTTCTAAAATATTATAAAATATTTTGAGATATCTAGAAAGCTTCTCACATAAAGACCCTAAGTCCTATAAACTATCCATTTAATCTTTTTTTAGACTTAGTCTTTGGCTTGGCTTTGTTATCATCAAAACCTTCATGATCTTTTACTTTCTTGTTGCAATGCTCACTCTTAATACTTGGATTATCCTACAAAGTATTGCTCACTTAAAACAAATATAGTTAGTTCAAATTCATAACTCAATATCTTCATATGCATGATTCATAAATGTATAAATCTAGTTAATCTAACATGCATATAAGAATTTTATAGATACATCCAAATAAAATATTTATCAATTACTAATAGATATGCTCTTCCAAATCCAATATTAATTTAACATCACTCATGTAATATATTATTGGATATATCTTATAAAAGATGCTATAAAAAAATATACATGATATGAAATATAACAAGATGAAATACATGATCATGCATGATCCGATATAATCCATTAAGCACATCTATGTAACATGATCAATATCCTTTTTCTTGTATTTATCATTAGCAAAACTTAACATATTAAACCATTAGGACAAACTTATTTCCACACTAATAATGTGGAAGAAAGAGGCAATCTTCTTGACAAAGAAGAAGTTAAAGAGAAAACCTTATTGTTAGCATTCAAAAATGAGGAAAAGGATGGCAAGAGTTCATGGTACTTAAATAATGAAGCAAGTAGTCACATGTACCACACAAAGAATAATTTGTGGAGCTTGATGAGAAGGTGAAGGAAAATGTTTCATTTGGAGACACCTCGAAGTACAAATTCAAGACAAAGATACCATTTTAACTTCTCTTAAAGATGGTTGTCACAAGTTAGTTACTAATGCTTATTATGTATCCAAATTAAAAGGTTAGATTATGAGTTTGGATAACTTTTTAAGAAGGAATATGAAATTCACATGAAAGATTGTTATCTTCAACTTAGAGATAATAATCCTAACTTGGTTGCTAAGGTGCCTATGACAGGGAATAGAACGTTCATGTTGAATATCAATACAATTGAAGCAAAATGTTTGAAGGCCAATGTGGCAAATGAAGCGTGGTGTTGACATATGCGATTTGATTATTTGAATTTTGAAGCACTCAAAGTCTTGAGAGTAAAGAAGACAGTGAAAGAGATGCCCTTAATCATCTCAATAAATTATGTGAAGCTTGTCTACTTAGCAAACATGCAAGAGAGAGCTCTTTAAAGGAAACAACAACAAGGGTAATCGAGTTATTGTAACTTGTCCACACCAAGATTTGTGGATCAATCAATCTTTTCTCATTCGGTAAAAATAAATATTTTTTACTTTTTATTGATAGTAGGAAGACTTGAGTTTATTTTCTAAAGCAAAAAGTATTTGTAGCTTTAAAAAATTTTAAGTTCTTGTAGAAAAAAAAGAGAAAGGTATGCAATCAAATATCTAAGAACTGATAGAGGAGGCGATTTAGCATATAAAAACTTTAATGAATTTTTTGAAATAAATGGAATTTATTGCCCTCTAACGATTCCTAGATCACTACAATAAAATGGTGTAGCAAAGAGAAAAATTAGAATTATTCGTAATATGGCTAAATGTATGTTGAAAGCCAAAAGCATGCCCAAATAATTTTGGGCCGAAGTTGTTTCTTGTGAAGTTTATTTGCTCATTTGATCTCTAATTAAACAAAGAATACCAAAGACCAAACACCACAAGAAGTATGAAGTGCGACCAAACCTAACATCAATCATTTATGGGTTCTTGGAAGTGTTATTTTTGTCCATGTGAACAACAAAGGGATATCTAAGCTAGATGATTAAAATGTGAAGCATGTTTTCATCTGCTATGACTCAAATTCCAAAGACTACAAGTTGTGCAACCCAAGTAATTACAAGATTGCTGAGTTGTCTAGTTTGATGAAGAAGACATATGGAATTGAAAAACTGAAGAAGGAACCCATGATTTCTTTCTTTACTTTGAAGGAGACCAAGATGCCTTGACACCAATTGAGTATTATACTCCACCTTCACCAACTCCTTCAACTAATAAAGCTTCATCATTTTTGAAGAGAGTCCAAGTGGAAGGCCAAGAAGAATGAGAAGCATTGGGGAGTTGTATAATGAAACTCAACCAGTACATGATCTATTTTGTCTTCTTATTGACAATAATGAAGACTTGAACTTTGATAAATCCATGAAAGACAAAAGGTGGAGACAACCCATGGAGGAAAGCATCAAATTTGTTGAAAAGAAAAGAAAAGTAGGGGTTTATTATATCTTCCCAATGGTCATGAAGCATTTGGAGCCAAGACGGTATTTAAGTCAAAGAAGAATTTCAAAAAAAGAAGTGAAGCTAAAGTCTGTGAAGGCTTAAGTTGTAGATATTTTCACAAAGTCTTTCAAGCTTGAATATTTTAAAAGATTGAAAGCAAGACTTAGAATGAAGAAGACTTTAAATTAATAGGTAGTGTTGTAAGAAAAATAAATAATTTAAAGTTAATTTTGGTGTATAGGTTCATATGAACTTTAGTGTGGTGTTTATTGTGAGTTATGAAAGTTACATAGACTTATTCAATGACATTGTTAAAACAGCAAAAACTCATAACAAAAACATTAACTAAACATGTTAAAATTTGGCCTATCTCCCTTAGAATAATAAAGAGTGACTTGTTGGGCCAACAACAAATAATTTTATTTCAATTAACAAACAATAAAATGAACTTTAAAAAAAATTAAAGTTTGCAATGTTTAACGAAATTTTTAGTATTTTTGTTAATAATTCTAATCTTAAATATTTTGTATTATTTAATTAATAAATAATTAAAATGATGTCGCAATGTCTCTCTTGGTACAACACAACATGGAGCAGCGAATTCTTGCAAATGAATGCAAGAATGAAAGGAGTCGCCACAAATCAATTTATCCATTGAAAATAGAATGGTTCGATTGAATATCGAAAAATAGTTTACAATTTAGAGTTCAGATTCAGGGGTTGTTTAAGGTAGGAAAAATGTTAGCATCCTACGTTGTCCATTCTAAGAATGCTTATCTATTTAATCTATTGTGTCTGCTAAGTTAATTAAGTTGGTCCTTTATTATTTGTAACAATAAATTTTATTATTTTATATTTTTACATGTCTCATTTTGTCATACATATTATCATGAATGATAAATGACTATACAGGGAATGAGTGGCTTAGTAGCCATTATTCTATAAAACAAATTTAAACCCCCCCTAACATGTTATGTGAGAGTGGTGAATTAAAATAATTTTTTTAAGAAAATATTTTGTAAAATAATCAACCGAATAAAATGTAAAATGTTTATATGAAATGTGATTTTTGAACTGATTGGAAATGGTTTTTGAAATTTGAATTCACCACAATCACAAGGTTAGGGATAAGTGAATTTGTTCACATTTATTTTTATTATATGTAAAGAAGGGATTATTTATTTTATTAGGAAGAATTTGTTGATCATCACTTTGATCTTCTCCCAATTTTTTCATTGTCAGCCAAATATTTTGTTTGATAATTGTAGTGCAAAGTGACACATATGTTTAAATTAATTAAAAATAGTTTGGAATAAGATTTTTTTGGGTATCTCTAAGGTCCTGCCAATACTTCTAGAAAAATCTAAAGGATAGTCCTCAACTTAAGAAAGCCATGAGTTTTGCCATCACTTTGTCTAATTATGGTTATTATGTTGTTGGATCTTAATCCATAACATTTAAACAAATAAGATAACATCCAAAAAAGTTGGAAAAAGATTCTTATTAAATATCACCTAAGACCTCGCTAGCGCTTTTGGCAAAATTTAAGAGATAGGAGGGATAAGGTTGGAAATAAATTTTCTTATAGGGGGCATTTTGGTCATTTGGTTTATATATGTTTAAAAAAAAGGGAATCAAAGATTTAAAATGGAGGAAGTACGAGAATCATCTCTCCCCCTTTCTCCACCAAATTTTCATTATTTCCTCATTTTAGCACCAAATCCTTGCACCCACTTGCACCAAGAGCTTGAGGTAAGTTTCTACTATTTTATTCTTGTTTGCCTTGTACCAAATCTCTTTTCCTTTAAGCTTTGTTATCTCAAACAAAATGGTATGTGAATATATTTTAGGGCTTTGAAGTAGAAATTTAAGAGTGTGGAAGGTTAGTTCTAATAAGTGGTAATGAGAAAGCCACACGTTAATTTTTTTCTCATGAGATTCTTGAAAACCCTAAACCCTATAATTAGGGATTTTGACTAATCTCTTTACCCCTTTGTTAATTCAATTTTAAATGAAATTTGTAGAGCCTTATCAATTGTAAATTGTAATTATAGTGTAGTTATTTTATTTATTCATGGTGTTTGTGTTTTAAATTCCTAATAGCTAGTGGGTAACTCTAAATTTATCTTGACTTGTCAAAATATTTGTTTATGGTCAGATTCAATGGGCACTACACAGCTTGCTCCTTCAAGTATCGTAGGAACCAATTAAGTTGGTTCTTCATACTATGAGTGGATAGTTTACACTTTATACTGTGACATATTTTGAAATTTAAACTTCTTGGCATGTATTTATATCTATTCTAAAAGCTTTGGTTATAGTCTCAAACTTTATATTATGGGGAAACAAAACCTTAAAGCTAACCTATGATAGTTTTGAATTTTTGTTATAAGAATTGAGCTTTAAGGGTTGAGTGACAAAAAAAATTCCTACCTTTTGTGGCGAAGAGATATAACTGCGTGTGTTCCACCTGCCGTGGCAAAGAGATACAACGGCAAGTGTTTCACCTACCGTGGCGAAGAGATATATAGCGTGTGTTCTTCCTGCCATGACGAAGAGATATAACGACATGTGTTCTGCCTGCCGTGAGGAAGAGAAATAATGGCGTATGTTCCACCTGTCGCGGTGAAGAGATATAATGACAAGTGTTCCTCCTGCCGTGGTGAAGAGATATAACGGCGAGTGTTCCGCCTGCTATGGTGAAGACATATAACGGCGTCTGTTACACCTTTCGCCGTGAAGAGATATAATGGCATGTGTTCCGCCTGCCATAGTGAAGAGATATAACAGCGAGTGTTCTGCCTACCATGACGAAAAGATATAACGACGTATGTTTCACCTGCCATGGTGAAGAGATATAACGATGAGTGTTCCTCCTGCCGCGGCGAAGAGATATAACGACATATGTTCTGCCTGCCGTGGCGAAGAGATGTAATGGCTATTGTGTATAAAATAAATGTAGAGATTTTGTTTAAGATATGAGATGAGGTTTGACAAGTATAGTTAAATTCCTTTAAGCTTTAAATTCATTTCTGGAAAGGAAAGCACGTGATAAGAGATTTTATTTATAAGTTTCATTTATTTGATTTTTGTGTGTTGAGTTGTTTTGTAAAGCTTAAATATTTTTGGCTTTTACTTGCTTCCCTTTCCTGTTCACTATGTTTATTATGCCCTTACTGAGTCTATGTGACTTACCTTTTTTTCCCCTTCAGTTTTATAGGCTGTTGAGTAGGGAATTCCTGGGATTTACTATTCTGCCCAGGAGTATTTGTCTTTTGGTAGGCCTTCATTGTCATTGCTGTATAGTGTTACACGTCGACTCCAGTATTTTGCAGCTATAGGAATAAAGTTTATTTCCTTCTTTTGATGTATGTGTGTGTGTGTGTGTGTACATATAACCATACAGTTTTGATATATCCCTTCTATGTAGCTGGCTCAACTTGTTCTTAGAATTGATACTAGATGTTTATGTTGCTAATGAATATGGATATGTATTGTTGATTAGGTCTAATGAGCTATGTGGTTTGTTTAATTTTTAGAAGAGATTTTGTCAGATATTTAGTAGCCCTAATCTAAGTTACGAATTATTTTTCTTTAATTGATGTTGTATGGTTAGGCTTGCCAGACTAGTTGAGTACTAGGTATCACTAGTTGGTGCACCGGTCACGGCCTAAGATAGGTCATGACAAAGTTGGTATCAGAGCTTTGGGTTTGTAAGTTCTAATATCTACAAAATATGGGTAATTGTAGAATCTTGTTTGTAACCAGTGTACCCAAGCACAACTTACATGCAAGGAGCTATGATCACCCACTTGTTAAACTGGAGTCTCTTATTCAAGTTATTGTGTTCAGTTTTAGCCTTGTCTCTATAGCTTTCCATAATATGTTTGTCTTTTATCTAATTCTGATTCTTGTCCTAGGTGAGGATGCAACCTAGATGAGAAGTTATTGATGAGGCTTCTACTCAACCTCATAAAGCACCCCTGAGACGCTGTGGGCATGGTCACGGTCATGGTCGTGGTCGGGGCAGACACGGAGGGGTTGATAGGGTGCCTAATGTTGAGATTCCTAGGGCCAGATGTGGTAAACCCACCGTAGCTCAATTAGTTGCTGAGATACAGGATATGCAGCATTCTGTACGGCAGTTGGTAGATGTTGTTGGTGGATGACAATAAACACATGAGAGCCAGACTCATGTGATTTCAGAGACTAATTTGGAAGCTAGGTCGAGCGAGCAGCAGTTAGTACCCCATAAGGGAGCTGAGGTTCCTCTTATTGCATTTACAAAGCTTAATCCTCCTATATTTAATGGTTCAGATGGCAATGAGGACCCTCAAACTTTTATTGATGAAGTGACTTGGATATATAGAGGCTTGGGTTGTTCTTTAGCTAGGATGGTTAAGTTAGCGGAATTTCAACTACGTGACGTGGCTAGAGGATGGTATGAGACCATGCTGAATGCTAGGCCAACAGGTTCACCCCCTTTGATTTGGGATGAGTTTGTTAAGTTGTTCTTAACTCATTTCTTACCACAGAGTGTCTGAGATGGAAGAACCCGAGAGTTTGAGACCCTTGTATAGACAAAGTAGATGTCAGTGATGGATTATAGCATTTAGTTTATGCGACTCTCTAGGTATGCACCTCACTTGGTAGTCACGGAGGAGCTACATATACAACAGTTTATTGAGGACCTGAAAGGTTATTTTTTTCAGGGCAACTGCAGGGCATGATAGTATGACTTATGATCAGGCCTTGAATAGGGCTCTGATGATTGAGCATGGGAACAAAGATAGGGGTTGGACTTCTCATGACTCGCTTAAGAGGTCATGCTCTGATACATCGCGTGGTGGCCATCAAGGTCATAGTGGCGGAGGTTCTAGAGATAATGTTGTTCAGGACCGTCGAGAACAGCAAGGGGGTCGATAATCGTTAAGCACTTATGGTAGTCAGATAGCTAGCACAACTCATAGCCGAAGTGTTTCACAACATCAGAGGCAAGGTTCAGGGGGGTATTATCATTGTGGTCAGATGGGGCACTTTGTGAGAAATTGCCTTATATTATATTCTTAGCCTTCTTCTAGTAGAACTTCAGCACCAGTGGCTCCAGTGAGATAGTTTGGTAGTTTAGGGATCCGAGAATCTGGTAGTGCTTAGGAGGGTGGTAAAGGAACAGGAGGCAGAGGTCAATGACAGGTTAGTAGAAGATAGGGACATGCTGGTAGAGGACAGGCTTATGTGTTTGCCTTGACTTGTCAAGATACTCAGGCATCTAATGTTGTTGTGACAGGTATACTCTCAATGTGCTCACAACATGCATATGTTATGTTTGACTTTGGAGCTATGCATTCCTTTCTATCACGTTTCTTTGCTTCTCATTTTAGGAGAGATCCTTCACCTCTAAGTAAGCCTTTGATAGTAGTTACACCTATGGGTGATTCTTTATCAACTAACTTAGTGTATAGATATTGTGAGATTTTGGTGGGAGATAGGTTTTTGTTAGTAGATTTGATAGTGCTGGATATGATAGATTTTGACGTAATACTTGACATGGACTGGTTGGCTTCTTGCCATGCTACCTTAGATTACCACAGTAAGGTGGTGAAGTTTAGTATGCCAGAGGAACCAATTTTCATATTTCAAGGTGATCGAAATTGGTTAACAAGTAACCTGATTTCATATGTTGTGGCTCAAAGATTGTTGAGAAAAAGGTTGTTACGGTTACTTAGCCATGGTGAAAGACACTAATATGTCAAAGGCAAGCTTGGAGCAAGTTCCAATGGTGTGTGAGTATCCTGATGTCTTTCTTGAAGAGTTACTAGGATTACCACCTGACAAGGAGATAGAGTTTTGTATAGATTTGCTTCCAGACACTCAACCAATATCTATACCCCCAAATCAAATGGCTCTAACCGAGCTAAATGAGTTAAGGGAGCAACTAGAGGATCTTCTTGATAAGGGTTCATTCATCCTAGTTGTTCTCCATAGGGTGCACCAGTGTTGTTTGTAAAGAAGAAGGATGGTTCCCTTCGCTTGTGTACTGACTATAGGCAATTGAACAAAGTGATAGTGAAGAATAAGTACCCTCTTTCTCGTATTAATGACCTATTTGATTAACTTCAATGATCCCAATGTTTCTCAAAGATTGATTTGCGATTGGGGTTCCATCAACTGAAGATAAAACGTGAGGACGTTCCTAAGATAGCTTTCCACACGCGCTATGGTCACTATGAATTTTTGGTTATATCCTTTGGTCTTACCAATGCTCCTGCAACTTTTATGGACTTGATGAATCGAATCTTTAAGCCATTTTCGGACCACTTTATGATAGTATTCATTGATGACATTCTAATGTATTCTAAGAGCAAGGAGGAGCATGAGCAACACTTGCGGCTAACCTTACAAACATTGAGAGAGCATAAGCTATATGCCAAATTCTCTAAATGTGAGTTTTGGTTGGATAATGTGGCTTTCTTGGGACATGTGGTGTCTAAGGATGGAATAAGCGTGGATCCAAATAAGGTCGAAGGAGTTCAGAGTTGACCAAGACCCACATCGGTAACTGAGATCCATAGTTTTCTTAGACTAGCTAGGTATTATCATCGATTTGTCAAGAATTTCTCCAAGCTTGTAGCTCCTTTGACTAGGTTAACACAAAAACAAGTTAAGTTTCAGTGGACTGATGCATGTGAGCAGAGTTTCTGACACCTAAAGGATTGTTTGACCTCAGCCCTAGTCTTAGCATTATCTTCTAGTGGTAGTGGGTATGTAGTTATTGTGATGCTTCTAGAGTTGGTCTTGGTTGCGTGTTAATGCAACATGGGAGAGTTATTGTTTATACTTCTAGGCAGCTCAAGAAGCATGAGTAGAATTATCCTACACATGACTTGGAGATAGTCGTAGTGATATTTGCCCTCAAGATTTGGAGGCACTACTTATATGGTGAGACATGTGAGATCTACATTGATCATAAAAGTCTTAAGTATATCTTTCAGCAGAGGGATTTGAACTTAAGGCAAAGAAGGTGGTTGGAGCTCCTAAAAAATTATGATTGCACGATCTTGTATCACCTAGGGAAGGAGAATGTGGTCACTGATGCTTTGAGCAGAAAGTCTATGGGTAGTCTTGCGCATATAGTTGACATTAGAAGACCAATAGTGAAAAAGTTTCAAGATCTTATAGATAGTAGAGTGCAATTTAAGGTCACGGGCTTGGAGTCATTACTAGCTCATTTTCAGGTTCGTTCTACTTTGGTGGATAGTATTAAGGTGACGCAAAGCCAAGATCCTCATTTAAAGAAGATCATGGGAGATGTTCGAGAAGGCAAGACTTCTAAAATGGTGGTTGACTTTGAGGGTGTTTTACATGTTGGCACTCACTTATGTGTCCCTAATATAGGGGATTTGAGAAAGAAGATTTTTGAAGAAGCTCATCATTCCTCCTATACTATTTATCCAGGTTCCACAAAGATGTATCAAGATTTGAAAGAATTATATTGGTGGGAAGGGATGAAGAATGATATAGCAAAATTTGTATCTAGATGCTTAGTATGTTAGCAAGTGAAAGATAAGCATCAAAAGCTTATAGGTTTACTTCAACAAATTGATATTCCAGAGTAGAAATGGGAGAGGATCACTATGAATTTTGTGATGGGGTTGCCTAAAACCCCAAAGGGTTATGACTCATCTTGGGTAATAGTGGATCGGTTGACAAAGTTTGCACACTTCTTGCCTGTAAAAATCACTTATACAACGGCTCAGTATGCTAAGCTCTATTTAGAGAAGATAGTATCTCTGCATGGAGTATCATTATCTATCATTTCTAATCGAGGCCCTCAGTTCACAACTTAGTTTTGGAGATCTTTTCAAACTACTTTGGGAACACAATTGGACTTAAGTACTGCCTTTCACCCACAAACTGATGGTTAGTCTGAGAGGACTGTACAGATTTTGCAAGATATGCTTCACACTTGTGTGTTAGACTTTGGAGGGAGTTGGGATCACTACCTACCTTTGATGGAGTTTGCTTATAATAATAGTTATCAATCTAGTATTCAGATGGCACCTTTTGAGGCCTTATATGGGAGGCGTTGTAGGTCTCCTGTTGGTTCGTTTGAGGTTGGAGAATCTAGACTTGTGGGTCCAGACTTAATTCAAGAAGTTGTTGAGAAGGTTCAATTAATTCTAGATCGCCTAGTAATTTCTCAGAGTAGGCAAAAGTCTTATTCAGATCGGAGGCATCAACCTTTGGAGTTTGGTGTGGGAGAACATGTGTTTTTACATGTTTCTCCAATGAAGGGTATTATAAGGTTTGGTAGAAAAGGTAAGTTAAGCCTGAGGTTCATAGGACCATTTGAGATTCTGGAGAGGGTCGAGCACGTGGCTTATCGTTTAGCCATTCCCCTTAGTTTTTCAGGAGTTCACCCAGTTTTTCATGTTTCTATGCTTCAAAAATATGTTTATGATCCATCTCATGTCATTTAACACCAAGCGGTTTAACTTGATGAAAATATTAGTTATGTTGAGCAACCTGTGACTATAGTAGATAGATGAGTAAAACGCTTACGCTCCAAGGAAGTTGCTTCTGTCAAGGTTGTTTAGCAGGGACCATCTGGTGAAGAGATGACGTGGGAGCCTGAGATGGTCATGTGTGACACGTATCCACACCTCTTTGATATACAAGGATAGTATATAAAAAAATTTGAGGACGAATTTCATTTAAGGGGGGAAGATTGTGATGACGCTAGTGTTATAGGAGGGATAAGGTTGGAAATAAATTTTCTTATAGAGGGCATTTTGGTCATTTGGCTTATATATATATTTTAAAAAAAGGGGATTCAAAGATTTAAAACGGAGGAAAAATGAGAAACAGAGACGTTTCTCATCCTCTGTTTCTCGTCTCTCCCCCTTTCTCCACCAAATTTTCATCCTTTTTCTCATTTTAGCACCAAATCCTTGCACCCACTTGCACTAAGAGCTTGAGGTAAGTTTCTACTATTTTATTCTTGTTTGCCTTGTACCAAATCTCTTTTCCTTCAAGCTTTGTTATCTCAAACAAAATGGTAGGTGAGTATATTTTGGGACTTTGAAGTAGAAATTTAAGAGTATGGAAGGTTGGTTCTAGTAAGTGGTAATGGGCAAGCCACGCGTTGATTTTTTCCTCATGAGATTCTTGAAAATCCTAAGCCTTTTAATTAGGGATTTTGACTAATCTCTTTACCGCTTTGTTAATTCAACTTTAAATGAAATTTCTAGAGCCTTATCAATTGTAAATTGTAATTATAGTGTACTTATTTTATTTATTCATGATGCTTGTGTTTTAAATTTCTAATAACTAGTAGGTAACTTTAAATTTATCTTGACTTGTCAAAATGTTTGTTTATGGTCAGATTTAGTGGGCACTACACAGCTTGCTCCTCTGAGTGTCGTAGAAACTAATTGAGTTAGTTCTTCATACTGTTAGTGGATAGTTTATACTGAGAAATATTTTAAAATTTAAACTTCTTGGCATATATTTATATCTATTCTAATAGCTTTGGTTATAGCCTCAAACTTTATATTATGGGGAAACAAAACCTTAAAACTAACCTATGATAGTTTTGATTTTTTGTTATAAGAATTGAGTTATAAAGGTTGAGTGTAAAAAAAAAAATTTCCTCCTGCGATGACGAAGAGATATAACGGCTTGTGTTTCGCTTGCCGTGGCAAAGAGATATAACGGTGAGTGTTCTGCTTGCTGTGGCAAAAAGATATTACAGCGTGTGTTCTGCCTGCCGTGATGAAGAGATATAACGACATGTGTTCTGTAACACCCTAGATAGTCATAATAGACTTTTATATGGTTATGGAGGTAGTCTAACACTAGTTTGTCATGCCTGTAAAATTGTGACCGTCCGAGCATGTTTAGTCACTTTGCTGTAGCACTATATGTGGAATATAGCTGTTTTCAGCCTTGGTTGCAGTTTAAACTGCTCAGTTAATGGAAATAAGTATAGAGAACTTGTTTTTAGGTTACAAATATGTGGAAGTAGATGTGGTTAAAGCTTAAGAATTTTTGGAGTTAGTTTGACATTTTTAAGCATATTGGTTGTACGTTTTGGTGCCGGGTTGACCCTAGTTGATATTGGAAAATGTGAAAATGGTGTAACAAGATTTTTAATAAATCATAAGATTTGTTTTAAACTTGTTAGAAGTTAGAAAACTTTTTTTGGTGATAACTACGCATTCTTAACTGTTCGGGTGAATTTTGGTCACCTAAGTAACTAAAATGTGAGGGCACGACCCTTGTTTCTGCTTCTTGGCCTATTTAAGGCCAAAATGTGAGGCTTGTCTCATATTCTCATCCCTCTTCTCACGGCTGCCTCAGGAAAAACAAAGGAGAAGGAAACTCAAGGTGTTAAGGGAGGAGGATCTTTATCTAAGCAAGGGAGAGAGCTTAGCCTTTCAGAGGAATATCTAACTGACTTTATTTCTGGAAATTGAGGTAGGGGAAATCTTATTTTGATTGCTTGTTTTTCATTTTCTTCTTTTGGTTCAAGATAGGCTTGAAGAGGAAATGAAGGTTTGATAAGTGATTTGGTGATTTATGAGTTAAATCTTAATGTGGATAGATTGGTTGAGTTAGAAACTGATTTATTGATGTGCTAGGATCAAGTTTTCATCATTTGGAGCCTTAATTCCCATTTAGGTCAGTTTTGGGGGTTCAGGTCATGGTTAGGGTTTTGATTCACAAAGTGTTGAATTAAGTGAAATTGAAGTTGCTTGAGAGTTGCTATGTGTAGTTGGACCTTGATAAAGGTTGGAAATCACTTGGAATTGTGTTTTGAGTGATTGGAAGAAGGTCTAGTTCTAATGGAACAGTACCCGTATCTGTAAAATTCTACAGATTCTAGTTTATGTAGATGGCACCGTGGCTTGGCACTTTGAGTGCTGCGGCGTTAGTAAGAACAGAGGTGTGCACTGCGGCATGGCACATGGAGTGCTGCGGCGTGGGCAACATTTCCTGCCAGTACTTGAACCCGAGGCTTGGGTGCTGTGGCATGGCACAGGGTATGCCGCGGCGTTAGTACCAGAGAATAACTTTGAGTTGTGTTTGATGCTATGGATCATTCCAGTGGCACAGTTTTCTTCTTTTATGCTTCTTAATGATTGATGAGACTCTGGTAGGAGTATTAAAAGAGGATGTAAATGCTTGAATCATAACAATTTGAAATGCTAATTATGAGATTTTAATTAGTTATAATGATATACTTGATTGTATGAGATGCGTTTTTGATAGGTGTGAGTCCTGTAGATGTGGGTGTTCTATATTGGGTAAGATGAATTATATTCTTCCTACTATATTGTTGCTAAGGATGGATTTCCTTGTTCATTATCGATAACTGTGTAATAGATGGATTTCACTGCCCAAGGGGAATGGATTTCCTCTGTAATAATGATGTTTGCTGGATGGACTTCTAGTGCTTATTCAAGGTTTTGGTTGTGACTTCCATTACTTTGTTCATGCATTCATGACATTACCATGGAATTGGAGGTTCCTGGATATGGTATCATTCATTAATCATTTTCATGCTTAGGATTTTGCATAGGCATAAACACTAGACATAACTTGGCATAGCATGACAATTGTATGGGTGGTTGCTTTCATAACATTATTCATGCATTGCAGTTATATAGGCGATTGCGTGTCTCTGAGATAGAGATGTAGTTGCTTCTATGATTGAAGCGTTAATTCGATAATTGTAAATATTATATGATTGTACATATGCATATATGCTGGTATTGGAATACTTCTACTGAGATATATTTTCTCACCCCGATTATATTGCCATGTAAATCAAGGTGCGAGTTCTTCAAAGGGAAAGAAGAAAATGTATAAGGACTAGTATAATATAGATACTATTTTAGGCTGAGCTTATATATGATTTATATTTGCTTAGTTGTTTTGAGTTATGTACAACAGTATGCCCTTTGAGGCTATGATGTGTGTGTGTGTGTGTGTGTATGTTATCGTAGTTCTCCATATTTTACTCATTTTGAATGAACGATATAGGTTAGTTGTTGATGTATGTTAGAATATAAAGGCGAGTGTTCCGCTTGCAGTGGTGAAAAGATATAACGGCATGTGTTCCACTTGCCATGGCGAAGAGATGTAACGGCTATTGTGTATAAAATAAATGTAGAGATATTGTGTATAAAATAAATCTAGAGATTGTGTTTAAGATATGAGATAGGATTTGATACGTATAGTTGAATTCCTTTACGATTTAAATTCATTTATGGAAGGAAAAGCACGTGATAAGAGATTTTATTTATAAGTTTCATTTATTTGATCTTTGTGTGTTGAGTTGTTTTGCAAAGCTTAAATATTTTTGGCTCTTACTTGCTTCCCTTTTCTGTTCACTATGTTTATTATGCCCTCACTGAGTCTATGTGACTCACCCTTTTTTTTCCCTTCAGTTTTGCAAGCTGTTGAGTAGGGAATTCCTAGGATTTGCTATTCTGCCCAGGAGTATTTGTCTTTTGGTAGGCCTTTATTGTCATTGTTGGCTAGTGTTACGCATCGACTCCAGTATTTTACAACCATAGGAGATAAAGTTTATTTCCTTCTTTTGATGTATATATATATAACCATACAATCTTGATATATTCCTTCTATGTAGCTGGCTCAGCTTGTTCTTAGAATTGATACTAGATGTTTACGTTGGTGATGGATATAGACATATATTGTTGATCAGGTCTAAATGAACTGTGTGGTTTGTTCAATTTTTAGAGGAGATTCTGTCTGATATTTAGTAAGCCTAATCTAAGTTACAAATTATTTTTCTTTAATTGATGTTGTATGGTTAGACTTGCCAAAGTAGTTGAGTACTAGGTATCACTAGCTTGTACGCCGGTCACGGCCTAAGATGGGTCGTGACATTCTCACTTCTAAAAAATCACAAATTTTGCCATCACTTTGACTAATTATGAGTATTCGATCGTCAGAACAAATGTTGCCATCACTTTGACTAATTATGAGTATTCGATCGTCAGAAATCTTGATCCATGACATTAAGAAGGAAATTGTTTACTTTACAAATATCAAAATTATTCGAATAAAATCTCAACCAATAAAGCATCACATAGTATGAAAGCTACAAACAAGTGAATAATCAAACAAGATGTGATGATAAATTACAAGAGATAAAAGACAACCCATGCAACTATGAAAGACTCATAAAAGCATAGACACAAAAAAAAAATTGTAAACAGTACCATCAATGTCATCAACTATTTTTTGCAACCTGATTTCATACATAAATGGAGTTTGCTTCATAATAATTAAAAGAATATATATATATATATATATATATATATATATATATATATATATATATATATATATATATATTGTGATGTGGTAAGGTGAGACAGCAACATAGGTGATGCTAACCAACATGTCATTCAAATATGTGCCCCATCCATCAAAGAAATGAGCCCGGACATCACATGATGTTCCTTACCCAAACTTTCCATGAGAGACCAAAGCAAGGCATTGATCATGGAGAATTGTTAGAGGAAAAACTAAATAAAGAACTTGAAGTAGTAAAAGGGTGCAAAGATTTTGCCTGACAACTCTTCAAGATAGAATCATGTGACTCGTTTCCTTTCCAGACTAATTCTCTCACCCTTAGCTTCTTTTTCTCTATTTCTCTCTTTTGCTCTCTCTTCAAGCTCTCACTTTCTCACTTTGTGTCAATCTGAATGTGTTTTTGTACTTTTTTTCTCACCAGGTGTAATTTGACGACAATTTTACCATTTTGGTGCAACTCTAAATTTATTTCCTAGAATAGTGTAAAAGCAAAAGTATCTGACATAAGTCATGGTCACTGCCTACAACTATATATGTAGAAGTTTTCTTTTTTTAATATCTATTTATGAAAGTCGTGGAATATAATCATGACTTACTATAATTTTTTTATATATTTGTTGAAGTATAGTCGGGCCTTTTTCTTACAACTTAGGATTCAATTCTTTTTTTCATATATCAATTTGTTGAAGTAGTGGACAATTACCATGACTTAGCTAGGTTTTGTTTAGGTTTCTTTTGTTTTTTTATATCACATAGGTTATGGTTTTTTATGTTGCTGTTCACTTTTTATTTCAAGTAATATTATGATAACACATTTTACCCTCATTCAGGCATGATTTCAAATTGAAAATATTACAAGTTAAATAAATTAAATATTATACAAGAAAAATAAACAAATTCAATGTCCATTATTTTCGTGTGGCAATTATGTACCACAAGGAGGCGATTTTCTTGTGTGTTCTGGTTAAACCCTTTATTGTTATTGAACTATTTGTGTTTGACCTTCTTTTATTCTTATCCCGTCACCTCTTGTTTTTACCCCACCACCACATGTTCCTCGTCTTTGTTGTAATGGCGCGAGGTCCTCATCATTATCATCTTCGATGTCCTCATTATTCCCCTTATTTTCTTGTGAAGGCAAGGTAGGACGATAATATGAAACCATCAATGCAACTGTGAATGCTGAGAGTGGAGTGTTTAAATTGGTAGCAAACATTGATGGTGATGATCCAAAAAATTGAGAAGTGGAAGGAACATGGTGGGAGGATGATGGATATTGACATGCCGAAAAAGCTTGGGGAACATACACATTTTCATGTGCCTATGGTTGTTCATCAGCATCTACCCTTTGGCATGGTTGTGGACATCATTTTCATCTATGAGGCTCCTGCTCAAGTATATTATAATGTTAAGAAGGTTGATGGATGGATCTCTTCCAAGATACTTGGCATATCATTGCAAGCCCAATTAATGGTGTGTATGGTTTGTAAGGGATTTTCAGTAGTGGTTGGAGAGGCGGTGTAGCCTCGAATTGCTTTTACAAAAGAATACTGAAAGAAATTTCATTATGTTGTTATTGATATTTCATGTTAATAACATTGTATGAAAGAATTTTGTTTCAAACTAATTAACAATATATCAAAATTTCTAAATCCATTTAACCCAAAATTATGGCATGTATAAAATATAATATACAAGAAATCGAGTTATAGAATCGCCTGGAAATGACAAATATGAGCGCGGTCATGCCCGATCTTTAAAGGGAAATCGCGAATGGTGCGTGTATGTAGAGGAGAGAAACTATCCTCATTCCCTATATGCGCAACAAATCCTTGTGGCCTCAATGGGGCAACCACAATACATATAGGATGAGAATAGGGGTCTCTCTTTGTGTTTACAATATGGGTTAACCTACCCATCATAGAAAACCCATACACAAGGCCCACAAACCCAAAACAACATTATCCACATGGGTTTAAGTGCTTATAAGAGCCCAATAACAAAATTGATCACAAATGGGCTAAACTAATAGATGCTCAACAACATTTGACATTCAATTAATCTGAGTTTTAAAAAATTGGTGACTATGCTAGTCCACACATATTAAAAAATCTATCAATCTCCCACTTGGACAGCATAGACACTTAACTTTAAACAAAATAACTCTCCAGATTAACGTGACCACAAGAATGTCAACTATGAGCAAGCACTTCCAACCATCGGTCCAAAATGGAATTACAAGCATCTCAACAATGCAGAAAATCATACTCGATAGGAGTACTGATATCATACATGCAAGATACTTATAACCCGGTGACCTAACAAAATGTGGTATGTGGGTCAAAGGGAAAGCACAATAAAATTACATGTCAAAAGTGTGATCAATGTGCAATTCCCTACAAAATGGCCCCGGCATCTACCAAGGATACCTACTGAGATTCAACAAAATATCTCAAAGAAAATATCTCAGTATAACAAAATGAGACCGAGTACTAAAGTCTCCAACAATACGCCATATCATCACAAAAGTGTGCACAACAACAACATATGGCAACAATAATTTCAATGAGTCTTGAGACAATATAATAATTATAATTATAATGTACATTCTCCCACTAATCCAACATATCAAAACAAAACAATAATAACAATCTCATTAGAGTCCAAAAGTTTCAAAATACTCTAATGGTAACATCATTATTAGTGAGACTATCAACTCTGTGGTAAAGTATTCAATGTGAGTCTGAAACTCACCATCTCTCTTCAACGACACAAATACCAAAATAGAGAGAAACATAATATTGCAGAGTTATCCAAAATGTGGTCATAACAATAGAAACAATATTAAGTAAATCTATACAAAATTTATCAACCACAAAGTCTCACAAAATTACTTCATTATCAACCACAAGCTTTGCATTCATAATTGAGGAGATTACAAGTATCTATATGAGACTTTACAACAAGTTAACTCCTCTTTGTCATCGCAAACACAAAACCACAAAAGAATTTTCACAAATAAGGTAATCTATACTTCACAAAACCATATATAATGACCACTTAAAAGATTTGACAACATACGAGTGAGTTTAAAATCCCAAATGTCTTATACATATTATGGGATCACTTGCAAGTTTTCAACAACTCACTCAAAACCCAAGTGTCACAATGACAAAAAAATAATAAGCACATACACACTTGAGCACAACATTAGATTACCAGCAGCGGAAGCACATGGGGCCTATACTTAACTACTATTGAGGACATAACCAAAAGATAGTCTCCAACTCCCACTATAGTAAACATTAATATGCAATAAGAACATAAACACATTTCAAAATTTATAACAATATGTGCCTTGTGAGACAATCTATCAATATATTATGATTTAAAAGGTTTTTATGCCTTAGACATAAAATGACATCACCAAGATTTTTCACATGATAGAAACAATTTAATATAGAATATTGTCTCCCATTTAACAATAATAGTAATATTGGCCATCAATATACAACTATCACAAAACACATTAATAACAGATTTGTTCTCACTTACTTATGGTAACACTCATTAATGTAAACAACATCAAAATTAATATCAAAACAATAATACCTAACAGCTCGTATCAAGTCAATTTAACTTGCACCTAGGCATTTTATTGCCTTTAATATTGGGCTTCACACATAGCAGGCTTCAAAAAATTTCAATAAGTATTTCAAAAGAACAACAGTTACAAAATCGTTTTCTTCTTATAAGAAACGAAGAGCTTTAATTGATATTGATTGTTAGGTAATTTACAAAATAAAAATATAAATACATAAGAATTAAATATACACATTCTTTTACTTCAACCCAAAAGAAAGGAAATTTCCCAAAGTGAATGCCAAAAGTACAATAGGTTTAACTCAATGTATTCATCATAAATTTTGCATCATCGACAAAAGAATTTTATTTTTATCTTTTTTTATTTATTTTTATTCTAAAGTTGAACTAATCAACACAATAAATTGGGCTTAAAAAAATAAATCCTCACAAAATGATTAAACCATAATTGGAAGAACGCTTTCTTCACAACAATACTTGAATAATTTTAATCCCAATATTTTTTTTGAGAAAATTAGTAAAACAAAAAAAAATCCTTTGAGGATTTTGACATTTGAATAATATAAAAGGAAATATTCAAATTTATCATTTCAAGATACTAACCAAAAATAATTATCACTAGCATATCGACAAAATAATGTTTCTCAAATTACTACGACAATACTTATAACAAAATAAATTCAACAGGCTAGTGATTTAATACAGCACAAATAGTGGTACAAAATAGAAAAATTGTTTATGCTTTCAATATGTCTTATTAAGATTAAAGCATATCAACACAACATGACAACTATAGGGAGTTCACTATATTACAACATACTTTAGGAGACTCAACAATGTCCTCAATAGGTCCCAACAAACAAAAAAAAAAGCGATGACAAATACAAAAGTTGGAGAAAACCATGCATTAAAACATTTATTATACTTAAACAACCATAATTGTATTGGTTTTCTCTTGTTCAATTAGTTGGGCAATTAATTGAACTAGAACCCTTGCATCATTGTAATCCCGCCTAAGGGTCCCGACTTACAAATACAAGTCTCTCCCACTTGATAGAGTAAAATAGTTGAATCAACATTTTCATAGTTTATGCACAAGCAATATTTTTCAAGATTTTCAAAATAAAATTTAAGCTATTTTCTCTATCACACAAATGATTATGTCAAATAATGTCACACCGAAGGGTATGTCCATTACTTACACAACCCAACATTAATTGCAATCCATTCAACATTATTAATTTTTTTATTTGACAAAATTACATATCCAAATAAAAAAAATAGATTGCTACAGAATGCCCAATTATCTCATTCGTCAAGTTTCACAAAACAATACAAATATTCAAGGTTGCTTAATTCAATTCGATAAAACACTTGACAATGAGTAACATAATATATATGTCACAACAATTTGAGCTGGTATGTCATTATAATCCCGCCTAAGGGTCCCAGAATACAATAAACAAGCAAACTCCCATAAATCATTAAATATCATGTCCCTAAAACTAGTATCGAGAGGATACTGAAAACTCTAAGGGCATAATCATTTAATGCATTCAACAAAATATCAAAAATTAAATTAATAAAGACAAACCGATAGGGTAAGTGCATTATTAACATAATTTTCAATGAAAACACAACAACATTATTAACAATATAACACTTTGTCGTAATTGGTCCTGCGAAGGCAAGCTCACAACTATACAAAATGTTCAAAACAATTATAAATATTCTGAATGGAACTCTTAGAGATAAGATCTCATAAGATTTACAAAACACAATATTAGTCTTATAATAGATGAGCATATGACCATAAGAAACTACAATAATCAATGACAAAATTACTCATAGAGTTCCAAAATTTTCATGCCACATTAATCAGATAATTTTCACACTCTCATACATAATTACATATTTAAAAAAAGCATGAAGAAAAAATAAAGGGAGAAGAAGACCTTAAGAACAAATTTCTCCACTTATGCAATTATACAATATGCCAATAACTATATAAGTTTTATAACTAACCTCAGATAGTGTATTGCTCATCTTTGTGTGTAGAGCCAACAAAAGTGAATGCTAACTTAATAGGATTCAAATCACCAAAACTTTATATAACTTTCAAAAAAAAAATGGCTCACAAAATAAACTTACGAGATATATAAAACTTAACCACAATAATGACATAATATAAACTTGCCATTACCTTAAATATTTTTCAAAAATCAAAATTATTTTAAATAATATTCTCATAATGGCCACATTGAAAGTAATTTATTTAAATTTGCAATGACACAATATACAATAAAATTAATCACATACAATTGTACTTTAATTCTTAATAATATATATCAAAGCACTTTAATATTGTCAATGCACAAATGTCCAATACTAAAATAATTATATGCAGCACATGATATATTATCATGCTCTTATAACAAAAAAATTATTCAAAAATAACTCTCAATATTAGATTGCATAATTTACGGAGTTCAACAAGCTCAACTAACAAAATTGGCATCAACAATTAAAGAGGAGCAAAATATGTATAAATAAATAAATTTTAATATGCCCAAACTTATTTAAATAAGTCTTCCATAAAAAAATTTCTTAACAGCAATAAAGGGCATACAATCAACATGAATTTTTTGGCATCAAAATAATATATTTATCGATATCAATGCTCTTTATCATACAAAATAAAATATCTAAAATTATCAATTTAATTATAATTCTCACTTGTCTATTATATGTAGTGGAAATAATCTCAATAATTACCAAGCATCATAAAAAATTATACTCAATACCAAAGTATCCATAGTTATGTGAGAATTAATTACAAAATTTTATTCCATGATTTTGATGAGACATCACGCGCTTAGAACATGAGGAGCTACTCCTTTATTTATTTATCCACGATTAAAATAGTAAGTAGGAGCAAAATTAGTCAAAACAACTCTAAATATACCAAATGAACTCCCAAATTTTAATTTGTACAATAGTTTATAAAAGCGCAGCAATTTCAACATATATACAATATTATACACTTAAAACAATTCCAAAAAAAAATTATTTTGGTAATTATTTGAACAAACTCTCACAAATTTAAATTGTATAACAATCTAAAGAGTACAATAATTTCAATATAGCATAAAATAACACAAAAAAATAAATTATTTGAGCATTCAAAGAATATCACATGTGAGAGTATGAAAATTATAACATGCATAATTTTACAAAAAAAAATTTCAAAATGTGAGTTATGAGATTATCCAATTATATATATATAATTCGAGTCAAAGAAAAAAATAGTTGTGACCCATTTTTTTCAACACTACGCAACAGCTATTCTCATGGAACTTTGAAACCATTTAAGATTCGCCAAAATTATCAACATTAATTATTACGCACATGGAGCACATTCCAAAATCAGAATTGGAAATAATAATAATAATAATAATAATGCCTAAGGAAAACCAAAATCATAAATGATGTTCTTGTATGGTTGAAAAAAATGCACAAAAAAAATACACGCAAATTACGCATTGAAAAAATTGTCAAAACTTCAAACAACGTGAATCAAATCAATTTTGGGTTTTGATTAATTTTTCAAAAGAAAAAAAAAGATGTTCTTGAATTGACCAAAATTCTCATTCTCAACAAGAAGAAATTTACAACCATAATTAGGATTAAATTGGCTCTGATACCAATTGAAAGAATTTTGTTTCAAACTAATTAACAATATATCAAAATTTCTAAATCCATTTAACCCAAAATTATGGTATGTATAAAATATAATATACAAGAGATCGAGTTATAGAATCACCTGGAAATGACAAATATGAGCGCGGTCATGCCCGATCTTTGAAGGGAAATCGCGAATGGTGCGTGTGTGTAGAGGAGAGAAACTATCCTCATTCCCTATATGCGCAACAAATCCTTGTGACCTCAATGGGACAACCACAATACATATAGGATGAGAATAGGGGCCTCTCCTTGTGTTTACAATATGGGTTAACCTACCCATCATAGAAAACCCATACACAAGGCCCACAAACCTAAAACAACATTATCCACATGGGTTTAAGTGCCTATAAGAGCCCAATAACAAAATTGATCACAAATAGGCTAAACCAATAGATGCTCAACAATATTTGACATTCAATTAATCTGAGTTTTAGAAAATTGGTGAATATGCTAGTCCACACATATTAAAAAATCTATCATTGTAACCACATTGAATTAAATAATGAAAGAATGATCTTACCGCAGCACCGCAATATGCACTCTCACGAGAGATATATCATTGGGTGCGACGTAAATACCACTACATATAGTCTAAGTTGTCATGTAAATAACCACTATAAGCATTGGCCCTAATGAGTCAGTTTTTCTAGTCCATCCATAAATCAATCCACTGACGATGTTAATCGGGCCATTACACTTCCCCTTTACATCTCATGTTAGTGTTGTGAAGGTTATCAGGGTTGAGTGGATCTTCTGGAATGCATTGTTGCAATCTGAATTGTCGTATGACCTGATCTACGAGGTGCCACTCAATAGTGGCGAAACATATTAGTGTCGCCATTGCACAGACAACTTGAGGGGCATCGAAAATATTTAGCCGCATCATCTCAAGTGTGGCAAATGGTCTCCATATAAACTAGTAAATACAAGTAGTTATTAATTTTAAAATATTAACTAATATTGTTTGTTCAATAACAACATGAGTAGCGTTACGTGGACGTTCCTGGAATATGGATTCCAACCAAGTTCGTTTAAGGGCTTATCCTTTGAAAGCATTTAGGGATGGCAGTACTCCTAATTACTGTGCACAGATAATTAACCAATTTCCATTGGTAGCACCAGTCACAACTTGAGTCCAATATGGACAAAAACATCTTCTAGTATCACTTTGCACTTTCCATATGGAAAATGGAAAGTGCGTGTCTCTTGTTTCCATTGTTTGACCAATGCAGTAAGGAGATGATTGTTGATGGGGAGTTGAGCAATTGTTAAGCCATGGCCAAAACCAGCATCATTTATCAATTGTTGAACAGAGTCATGCGACAATGGCCGTGGAACATAATGATGTCTGGCACATAACATGCATTTGCCTCCATTACAAATTGTATTGGAAATGTGTTGATGTTGAAGTCTTAATAAAGACCCATCAATTGGTCCTGGTTCTATATACTCCATTTGAAAATGAGTTAATTAGAAAGAAATGGAATTCAAGAAAGCAAGAATGAGGCCAATGAGGAAATGGAACTTGCAGAAATGAAGAAATGGAGACCTAGTCATGGAGCCACAAGGTTATGATCCTCTGCAGTGTAATAGTCATGGCTTTGAGCCACAAGAAATGTGGGATGAAGACTGAAGTGTGGGAGTCGTGGCTTATGTGTGCAACTCGTGGATGAGCAGGTGCAACCTCGTCCTTACGTGTCTATGTGAGGGAATTTGATTCCTCATGGGTAGTTTCATCACTTCAAAAGCTACACCACCAAAGCAAGAATGCTGGACAAGGATTACTCACGGGCATTCTCCCATCACTTCAAAATCTATTCTACCGTAACAATACTAGACAAGGAATCCGATTCCACACCTGAACAATATATACAGCTTTCCATCACCTCAAACAAACTCAAACAAGTGCACTTGAATAATGGGCGAAGGTGAAGCTGTGTGCATGAGAGGGGAAGAAAAATTCTTATATAAATTTAGAGCACCTAAATTAGGTGTATTTGACCAATTACATCATTAATAAATAGATAACTATTATACTTAATTTATAATTAGTTATCATAAATTACTATAATTAATAGTGTGATTGGTTTAGTACACTCAATTTAAGTGTTCTAATTTTATGTAAGAATCTTCTTGAAAGGAAATAGGTGCTCGTGAATGTGTGCATTATTTGCCCGAGAAAAAAAGGGATTGGGAGGGCGTAAGAGTAGCTTTCTGTCACAAATGAAGGCTTTTTTTATCAATCTGCCACCAATGACAAATTTATTTATAAATTTGTTATTATTTTTAAATTATTTATCAAATTGTCACTATTTTTGTCACATTAGAATTTTTTTTTATTTTTTGTTTCACGTAGATTACGCCAGAGGAAATGGCGCTGTCAACTAGGATAGGCCAACACAGTTGGCATATCCAACGTGGATAAGCCAACAAGCCTGACGTTTTTCACATGGTAACATCGCAGGTTATGGTGTTTACATGTAGAAAATGTCACGCGTGTTGGCGTATCCACGTTGGATATGCCACACGTGTTGATGTTTCCCACGTGAAGAAAAAAATTAAAAAAAAATATCATGTTGCATGTACAGGACACTTAACCCATTTCACGTGGATCTCTTGAGAAATGATGCACAGAGACACATACAATTTATATGTCTACTAAAGAGTATACTATAATATTAAGAGACATTAGTTTCAATTAACTTATTTATAAGTCAAGTATTTACTTTTAATATGTAAAGTAAGCGATGTGAGACTTTGATATTGATAAGGAAAAGCAACTAAGTAAGGTAACAAAATATTTTTGTTCGACCAAACTGTTAGCGTGTCCTTGTTCCTTCATAATGAGAATCTTGATTTCACTAATATCCAAACATACCCTTCCCCCTTGTGCTTTAACAGTTCAAAGCAAGGAAAACAAAACTTACTGATTTATTGATATATAAGTAGCCAAATCTCGTGAAATGGCATATAATTGTCCTGTAGCATGACGAAAGTACTTGTTTCCCACCTCACCAAACTTCCAGTATTCTGGTTCATGGTATTTCACTCCCCTGTGGTAAGACAGTTACACTGGGAAGTGGATTTGAGCTAACTGAAAAATAGAATACAGTTTTTCTTACTTCTGAGCAAGGACAGGACCGGATTTCATGCACCCAATATACACCCGAGGTTTCACGGTGCATAGTCAGAGTCAGTCCAAGTGTTGCTGATATTACCAAAAAAAAAAAGCACAATGAGGAAAGTGATTCACTGTAAACACCAAATAATCTTTCTATTTACCTAAATTCACATGGACATCATCATTAACTTTGACATAAAATTCTGCATCCCACAAAGCAACAGCAGTTGAAAAGTATGTCTTTGTCTTAGCTGATAGTTCCAGGTAGCCCTCAACGTGGTTCTGCTTAAATATGGATGCATTTTGTTTCATCAACAAAAATAAGTCAGCACAATATAAATAGGATATAGGATTATACATTTAAATGAAAAAGGACAGGAGAGAAAGATCACCAGCCTCAAAAAGTCAGCATGAAGCTTCTCCTCTGCTTCGATAGCTTTTTCAAGAATGCCACCAGATGTAGAACTATAGACAAAAAGGCTAACTCAATATAGTTAATCGGTTAATTTAACACAAGGAAATATGAATTCAAGAATTCATCATGGATGTTACCCCCAAGAATTCATCATGGATGTAACCCATATTTTGTTGCGTTGTTTTCTCTTATCAACACTAAAGTCTCACATCGATTATTTTACATATCAAAAATAAATATTTAGCTTATAAATAAGTTAATTAAAACTGATATTTTTTAATATTATGATGTACTTTTTAATAAATATGTAAATTATATGTGTTTTTGGACATTATTTCTCAAGAGATCCATGTGAAATGGGTTAAGTATCCTACACATGTAACGTGATATTTTTTTTTATTTTTTTTCTCTACATAGGAAACGTCAACACGTGTGGCGTATCCAACGTGGATAAGCTAACACGTGTGGCGTTTTCTACGTGTAAGCACCATAACCTGTGGCGTTATCACGTGAAAAATGTCAAGTTTGTTGGCGTATCTACATTGGATACATCACACGTGTTGGCGCATCCTAATTGACAGCGTCATCTCCTCTAACGTAATTTACGTGGAATAAAAATATTAAAAAAATTAATATGGCAAAAATAATGATAATTTGATAAATAATTTAAAAATAATAACAAATTAATAAATAAGTTTGTCACATATGACAAATTGGTAAAAAAACCCACAAATGGATTTCGTCACGCATGCTTGCTAGTTGAATTCAAGGCAACCTCCTTCAATGCTCACTTTTTTGGAGAAAGGATGGTGCTCACAAATTTGAAGCCACTAATTTATTAATTAAAGAAATTAGGGGGTGAGATCGATTACATGAAACTTTTTTAAGAGTTAATGATAAATATTTCTAAATTATAACTTTTGTCCCTGTAATATAAAGAAATTATTTACAAGTATTTAAAAAAAAAAGTCTGTATTCTTTCTTATTTCATTTTCTCCTATCTTTATCCCTCCAAGTTGCTGAAATGGTGAGGTGAGATGAGGTGAGGAGATGGCTACCACTTCCCCCTCCCCCCCACCTCCAGCCACGGTTCTCGTCCCAACCCCCTATTAGATTTGCTCGATGGGTGGGATTCAATGGTTCACTGGCCGGATTCTGGGTTTGTGGTCATTCTTGGTGGTAGCTCATGGGATTCCCAGTTTTGTCTCATGGCGAAGATGGCCTGGACTGTGCCGGAGTTGATTGCGACGATGATGAAGGGCTCAGCAAGTGCAGGAGTCGGTGGCAGCAATGATGAAGGGCTCGGGGGCTGCAAGAGCCGGTGGTGGCATTAATGAAGGGCTCTTGTAGTGAACGGCGGTGGCAAGAGAGAGGAGGAAGCTGGAGAGGTGGGAGGAAGGAAGGAAAATGGTCATCTTACCGTGTACAGTCCCACACCTATTTTAACACCTTTGGCCACATCAGATAAAATTTGAGATTTCGCTTGCTTTTCTTTTCGTTTCCCTCCCTCTCTCATTTCTCCCTCTCGCTACCCCCTCTCCCTCTAATTTCTCCATCTTTCACTTCTCCGTCGCCCCCGTCGCCTACCTCCCTCCGTCTGCACACAAAGCTCCTGCTATTGCCTTTGTAGCCCGCACGAAGCTCCGTCAGTGTCGCTGCCCTCTGTCGCTTCGTCAAGGTACTTTCATCATTGAACTTGTAATAAAGAAATTGCAAGGCATCAAAATATGGTACATATTTAATAAAATTATCTTCTGTTGTTGTTTTAGGAATAGGAAGTTAAAAATTTCATACACACGAGAATTCTTATTGTCATTGAGTGAATTGGATATCTGCAAAGAGTTGCCCAGTGGTTTTGATCGATCACTTCTAAGGTGAAATATGCTATGCGCCAAGCGGCATCATTTGTATTTTTCTTGAAATAACGAATGCAGGGATGTTGCATTTCACTTTCTCATTGTCATCCATCCTTTTTTCCAATTTTTCTCAATTGCCACTCTTCCATTATTATGTTGTGCTTTGCTTTTGTTTCTAAAACATGTATTTTTTGAAAGCAGTGAATTTGAAGATGCTTTCTTAGATCGACAGAGAAGCACTGATGGTTTGTCAACGCATAATTTCAGACAAAATGAGTACAGTTCATCCCCTCCCACTAGAGGGGATACAAATAGCTTTTTGCGGGGAACCCATGGAAAATGGGAAACTCATTCTTCTGGATGGTCTGATAGAGACAATGACTCTCAATCTAAATGGGAATCGGGTGTCTAGACTTGATGTTTAGACTTGATCAACAAGATTGCACATTTTTGTTTTCCTAAAAGAATCTATAACTTGCTTTGCAAATTACAACCATTTGGACTGATATGGGATGATTTTCTGTATCTATGTCCTGTTGATGGGTGTTGAACTAGAAGTTACTATTAAGTCAAGTGTAATGCTGATCGATTTCTTTCTTAATATCAATGTGCAGATTCTAGAAAACATTTTGGCAACCAGTCTCGTAGGTCTAGACAAGGTCCTGAGCATGATGAACTTCTAGGTAGTGGCTCTTTTCCAAGGCGCTCTGGGTATGCACCTGGGCTGTCTGCTCCAAAGTTTTGAGCTAATGGCAACTACCAGCTAAATCGATCTAATAAACCCTATCAGCCTCCACGCCCTTGCAAGGTTAGTTCTAGTTGTTATATGTCAGACAGTTGTATGTTAGCTAAATTATAGTTTTCATCACCTTCAAAAAGTCTCAAGTTTGATTTTTATTTGATATGATGCAGCTATTGAAAGGATTCAAATCATAAGTAACTTTAACTTAGATGTCTTGTGCAATTTTTGACTTCTGATATTTTCCAAGCACCTCACTCACGTAGGGATACTCGCGACAATTATAATGATGAAACTTTTGGTTCTTTGGAGTGTACAAGTGAGGATAGGGTAGAAAAGGAAAGAAAAAGAAGAGGTGACTGCTCTTTTCTAGCAGATATTGTGGTTGAGGCTTTTTTGGTCTTGTTTTTATGGCTATACAAAACTCTGTTTACTTTTGTACTTAGATCAATAGTTAAATTTATGCTTGATAGATTCAAGTTAAATGGTTGATAACTTTCTTTCCAGCTTCTTTCAAGTTGATGAGAAGGGAACGACAGAAAGCTTTCCAAGAAAAGCAAAAGTTGAACCCAGACAAGAATAATGACGATTATGACATTACTTCATTGCTAGACAATGATGAGAAAAGACTAGTAATCGAAGCAATGAGTCAGCGGAGCCTCCCGCAATTCTATCTGTTTTAAACAATGATTCTGAGAAATCTTCTCTTGCATACATTCCTTCAACAGCAAGACCACTTGTACTCCCTGGTTTTGTAAGCACAATGTTGGAAAAAAACTTGGGGGGTTAAAACATTAACTAACACTCATGCAACAGAGTTAGGTAGTTGACATTTTTTATTTGTATCTTATTTGTGACTGCTTTGTAGTTTAGTTGCTCTTAAATGATGTCCTTTTTCATATGTTGAGCTCAAATCTAAGTTGCTTGAGGTATCATGAAATTAGCATGCAACTTGGTTTTACTTCTAAATTGTAATTGTGGTTATAATATTTTATTAATGTTGGATATTGAAATGGAATTATGAAATTATTGATTTGGATAATTGTTTTATTTTGAGCTTTTGTTCTACAATGTTACTATTGATTTGAATATCTAAGCTCTTGCTTTGATAGCAGCCTGATCATAAAGTAGATGAGACATGGAGTCCACATGCCTTCCAATCTTCTAAGTTTGCTCATTGGTTTGTTGAAGAAAGTACTTATAAAGATGCTTTAGTGCTTCAATGTTTGTAATCTTTTCAAGTTATACTCTGTGACTTAAATTATGTTGTTCATCTGCTTACTTTGCTGTAGAAAAGAGGCCATTGGATGACTTCACACATAGGCCAAATGACTTGCTCTCACTGATTGTTGGTAGTGAAAAAGGTGGGTTACAGGTTTCTGATTTGGAGACAACCTGGCGTGCTGCACCTGCTTCTCCTTTCCAATATGTTGAACCTGCAGATGAGCATATAAATGTAACATATACCATTATTGATAACTCTGAGCAATCGTACAAGAGTGATAAACCTGAGCTTTTACCAGCAGTTCTCACATGTGAAGATCTAGAACAATTAATTATGTCGCAAGTTAGTGAAAATGGTTCATCACTTAAGCAGCCCATGCAGGACATGTTATTTTTATGCAAAGATTGAGCAGTTAAATTCAAATATTGATAATCATTCATCCCAACACCTCCTTTCTTTGTTATTAAAAGGAACCTGCCATGAAGATATGGAACAATCTTCTATTCTAGATGTGGATTTTACAGACAAGGTATGCAACGCCAAAGGCATCAGTACTGGCAACATACTTGATGATCCAAGAAAGGCAAATGCAGATGTTTCCAGTTCATTGAAGCAATTGACCCTAGAAACACTTTTTGGGACAGCTTTTATGAAGGAGCTGCAATCAGTTGGAGCACCCCTTTCTTTTCAAAGGGGTTCGGTTGGATCTGCAGAGTCTGATGTTTTAGACTCTATTCTATCTCTTTTCCCAACCTCAGACAATGGTCCTCTTCCTGCAGGCGGACATGCACTGAACAGACATGGAAGCAGTATTTTGCCATAAAAAAAAACTCATCAACCAAACCAAATAGATTTGAAGAGTAGTGGTTAGATTATGGTGACCCTCAGGGAGATGTTAAATCATCGCAACTTCAAAGTGAATTCAACATGTAATGGGTTCAAAAAGTAGTGCTAGCAGAAACTGCATATTTTTTTACCAACTTCTGATGAGAAATATGGTGGTGGCAAAGGGTGAACTATGATGACATAGCATATATTAGATCTTTTTATTATTTCAAACATTTATTTTGTTGTAAGTAAAACAACCTACCTAGGTATTTTTTGGAATAGGTTGTTTGTGTAATTTAGTAAATGACATAGTACTTATAAAGTGTACATAATTATATAAGGTTATGTAAATGGTCAGGTAGACATATTTTTTAGGTACTAGTTTATAAGGTATCCAATAAAAATTGTACATGCATGAAGTACAATTATATCTTATAGTACATGTAATGTAAATGTATTTGATTGGTTATTTTTGTTTGATTGGTAATGCCATTTTTGAAGGTAAAATCAATTTTTCAAAAATCCAAAGGAAAATAATCATTTTTTCTCTCTTTCTACGCTTGTCAAAAAAGTTAGTTAATGAAGAACAAAAATGTGGTTAATGATATGCAGAAGTTGGTTAACGGGGTAAAGGCTGGAAGGGTTGCATATTATGTGCATGCCTATTAACTAACTTTCAAAGGTCATTAACCACATTTTTATTCTTCATTAACCAACTTTGTTACTATGCTTGTGAAAAAGGTTGATTAATGAAGAATAAAAAGGTAGTTAATGACCTACAGAAGTTGGTTAACAGGGTAAAGGCTGGAAGGGTTGCATATTTGTGCATGCCTACTAACCAACCTATTAATCACTTTCTTATTCTTCATTAAGCAACTTTATTTCTACGGTTGTGAAAAAGGTTAGTTAATCAAAAACAAAAAGGTGGTTAATGACCTACAGAAGTTGGTTAACGGGGTAAAGACTGGATGAGTTGCATATTATGTGCATGCGTTAACCACTTTTTTGGTCTTCATTAACCAACTTTGTTTCGACGCTTGTGAAAGAAGTTGGTTAATGAAGAACAAAACGGTGGTTAATGACTTGTAGAAGTTGGTTAATGGGGTAAAGACTGGATGAGTTGGCATATTATGTGCATGCCTATTAACCAACTTTCATAAGTCATTAACTAATTTTTTGTTCTTCATTAACCAACTTTGTTTCGATGCTTGTGAAAACAGTTGGTTAATGAGGAACAAAAATGTAGTTAATGACCTGCAGAAGTTGGTTAACAGGGTAAAGGCTGGATGAGTTGCATATTATATGTATGCATATTAACCAACTTTCATATGTTATTAACCATTTTTTTGTTCTTCATTAACCAACTTTGTTTCGACGCTTGTGAAAGAAGTTAGTTAATGAAGAACAAAAAGGTGGTTAATGACTTGTAAAAGTTGGTTAACGGGGTAAAGGTTGGATGAGCTGCATATTATGTGCATGCCTATTAACCAACTTTCATAGGTCATTAACCAATTTTTTGTTCTTCATTAACCAAGTTTGTCTCGACGCTTGTAAAAAAAATTGGTTAATGAAGAACACAAAGGAGGTTAATGAGCTGCAGAAGTTGGTTAACGGGGTAAAAGCTGGGAGCGTTGCATTATTTGTGCGTGCCAATTAATCAACTTTCATAGGGCATTAACCAATTTTCTTGTTCTTTATTAACCAACTTTGTTTCACAAGCGTAGAAACACAGAAAATGCTTATTTTTCTTTCACAAACTTTGTTTCATCAGTTTCACTTTTCATTGTTACATGAAAACCCAAATTCAATAGTGGTGTAAGAAAAATAAGTCTATAGAAATTTTGTTTGTTCAGCACAAAACTACTATGTATATGCAAAACAGTAGCCTAACCTTGCACAAATACGTGATTATTGAAGGTAACTCCTAAATTTCCTTATAACAAAATTAAATTCAACATTTTCAAGTTCACGACATTAATTACTAAAGCATAAACTCTTTGAAACTCCTCAAAGGAGGCACCTCCACCTAAAAAAATCATCCATTCTACACACAAATATATATGATCAGCCAATAATCACATTACAAAGTTCACATCCTAACATCTCTTAACCATCAGTCAACCTATTACATATGGGTGTTCTTCCTCTTCCTTAGCTGATATACAAATAGAGTTCGAGTGGACGCACTTTTCACACACTTCCTTGGTTGGAGTTTTGCTCGTGTGGCAATCTTTGATGATGGCTTATCAGTGGTAACAGCCTCAACATTAACTTCAGCCCGGATATTATTTCCATCTGTGTAACAACTGACCTCAGGTGAGGTGTTAAACAATTATGTATATATAAGGCAATTGAGGCAGTGAAAAAAGGTTTGCACAATTACCTGCATCATTCTCTAGAGGCAGGCTTACCAATGATTCACCTGAAAAGGAATGTCAATTTTTAAAAATTCTCACAAAATAGATATATGCTAGACGGAATACTAGCATAAAAAAATTTAGTTCTTACCAAACATGTTATTGGAAAACTAATTCAACCATGCTTACTAAATTGTGTCGAAATGAATGGAGTGGCCTCAATTTGGGTTTTTTGCGCAGTAGACAAATTGTTGTTAATGTCAACCAACAAATTGGGTACACAGGCATGCCTCAAACGTAACTGAAAGGTGTAACAATAAAGTTCATGTTAGTAATAAATAAATAGTAGGCATTCAAATAGTAAAAGGCAACATGTGTTCTATACATTTTGCTTGTTTGAACTTGTTGACCCCTCATTCCTTCTTGATGGTATCATGTTGCCCAGTGAGCGCTGCGGCGCTAAAAAACGAGTGTCTAGGCGTCCAAATATGAGCAACAAACCAAAAACAAGGCACTCTGAACAGCTTGTGGTTCTAGTTGCATAACTTGAGCTATCAATATCGGATTGACCTGATTCTTGTTACATTTGAAAGGTAAGATATAAGGCTTCAAGTGGTAGAAATTTCAAAATTGTAGAAGTTAGGATGTGCACTTGGTGCATCCATGAAAATAAGCTTTTTTAGGTAAAAATTGAGGTATTTTTGGAATGATTTGAACCCCAAAAATACTAGTAACTTCTTTAATAGTTAGAGTTGAGTGCCATAAGGCCTAGATAGCTAGAGATTTAGTTCCCCTATGGGTTGAACCTAGAGATGACTCCCCTATGGGTTGAACCTAGAGATGACTCATTTATAGGTTGAACCTAGAGATGACTCCCCTGTGGGTTGAACCTATAGATAGCTCCCCTATGGGTTAAACCTAAACGTGGCTCCCCTATGGGTTGAACCTAGACGTGGCTTCCCTTTGAGTTGAACCTAGGGTATCAATATTAGAATATTACAACTTACTTGCTTTACGAGAACGTCGCATGAAGGTTAGAAGTCTCTTCTATAATTATATTATTTATACAATGCTATGGTACTCTATTGCAGTTTAGAACTGTGAAGTTTGTAGTTTTGACAAGCCCATCCACACATCTAGGATGACATTAGCTAATGATGTCAACTTAGAAGAATTTGTTATGACTAAGGATGAATGCAAATGTGTTATATAGCAGTTGCTAATGTGAATGCTTGCTATTACTAACATTCTACAGATTTTTTGCTTGCTTTTTTTATGACTATTATTTTTATCATTGTCATTTACTACATTTGTTTCCTTTTCTTCTACACTCTTAAATCAAAGAGAATAGGATTACCAACACTGAAGACTCTTTTGAACTTTTCTATAAAAGTCAGCAGTCACTTTAGGTTTACCTACTCTAAAAGGACTTGCAATTGAAAAGGTGAAAATGGTGAGCAAACCAACCACAACAGACGAAGGGATTAAGATTGAAGAACAACAACAAAGTGAGGATAATGCGAGGGAAGCGGGCTCACTTGTGGCAGAATTGCAATATAAAAAAAACACGAATTAGTGTATGGGAACAATGAAGTGACATAATACTTGTTGAAAAGAATAATACTAGCAAAGAAGCAGAACAATGAAGTGAAATAACCATGAATTAATGAAAAAAAAACACAAACTAGTTAAAGCTAGGCTTTAAAGACACAGAAGTGAAATAATACTTGCAAAGAAAAAAATCACAAACCCATTAGCCAACCTATAATGCACCTTAATTAGAAAAGAGAAAATCATAGGAAGAGAAAATTATGAAAAACAGACAAATCAACCACCATATCAGAAAATCTCAAAAAGTTATTGTTGTCAAAGGGTTTGTCATAAAAAGATAGAGAGGGCCAAATTTAGTAAAACTGAATTATTCATAACGGTTATTATACTGTTTGTTTCACATTTACATCAATGCAAATAGAAGAAGTTGGCTTTCACACTTATGTAGGAAGGAAAATTTTCTTATTTTTACTAAAAAGTCCGTTTGTAGTCTCTGAAAATCTAAAACAAACATACTACATAATATCAAAGAAGTAAATCCAAAAGAAAAAAATAAAAGAAATCTTCTACCAAAACTTTTGTCATCTGTTTCATGTGCTAGATATATGGGATATTTGAATAAGATCTAAGCAAGTTTGTCATAAGGGTTTTTAGTCACTCATCTTGAAGAAAGAAATTCATCATAATTCAAAATGTCTAAATTATTCACATACACGTCTTTATGATTCTTAACAATAGCAACATAGCATTTGGGCATCATCAAGTTAAACTAATAAACAATATTCCTAGCAAACTGAAGAAGAGAAACAAATCTTTAAGAAAAGAAGCTCAACCTCTTAAGTTATAAGTGTATCCATAAGTGCAACACATTCATCCAGTATCTATTATCCCTCTAAGAACTTGCTTCCACAAAAACTATCATAGAGAATAAAGTCATTCATTAATTCAGAGTATGTACAGATTATAATTAGTTGAAGCAGCATTTCAAAACTGTAAAATACAAATAATGCATGCCTCTTAAGTCATAAGTGTATCCATAAGTGCAACACATTCATCCAGTATATATTATCCCTCTTAAAACTTGCTTCCACAAAAACTATCACAGAGAATAAAGTCATTCATTCAGAGTATGTACAGATTATAATTAGTTGAAGCAGCATTGCAAAACTGTAAAATGCAAACAATGCATGCCTATTTTCCTAAGAGATTTCTGTACATGTTCAACAACTACACTACCAGGTTCCACTTTTTTTTTTACCAACAGTTATGCATAATACCTGCCAACAACACTACACATTCCTACACCGTGCTCCAAGAACTGCCCAACAATAACCAAAAAAGTTATCACCTTTTCCAACCCCTTCCATAGCATCGCTCATTGTACAATACAAAGTTATCTCCATCTCCTTGTGTAAACTCCAACATACTATCTTCTTCTTCTGCATCCAAATTCGGGTCGCTATTGGTTCAATAAACCCCTTCATTTTCACCCTGTTAGCCACAGTTTTAATCCTCATCCTTTTATTCCCATTGCTTTAAAAACATGTTCTTCCATTCCCCTCACCTCGTAGCAATAGTACCTCGTAACAAAGTCACGACGGGTAAGCAGCGCCACACATGAACGGAGGTAATTTTCAACTTCAGACCCGCGTTTGGTTCCGTTATGCGTCGCCATTACCCCAAACCCACTACCCCACGCCTCTACCCCCAAGCCAAAAAGCTTCGCACCCCAAACCCCATGCCTCTACCTCAAACACGCTACAGCTACCATTGAGAGTGCCAACTGCAACCTCGCACGCTAACTGGGAGTGCCAACTGCAACCTCACACGCCGACTGCGCCTGCGTGGTCTCCAACGGACGAAGTGATAATGCCAAACGAGAGGGATGACTGGATGGGAGAAAAGGGAGAATAGGGGGAACAGGGAGAAAGGGAACGAATAGGAGTATGTAACAATGCCAAATAAGAGGGACAAAGGGATGGGAGAAAGTGACAACTCCGAAGTTCACAACTTGGGGAAATAGGGAATGAAGAACAGCGTACCAGATGGAGGGGGAAATTTGGAGAGAATAGAGGAAATTTTGAGAGGGAGAAAAGGACGTCAGAAATGGGGAATGGGAGAGAAATGAAAAGGCTAAGGTAAAAAGGGAGAGATACGGAGCTTTTTGAGAGAAGTATGTATCACTGACGTCAGCCAAACTACGGTGTGGAGAATGGTGTTTTACTGTTCGCGGTAAGAAAATCGGGATTGAGGAAGGAAAGGATGAAAATGCAAAATGGAAAAAGGCAAAGAACTTAATGAATAAAAAGAAAATTCAATGACTTCTTACAAATATGTTGAAAACGGGTAATAATAGATAAAAAAGAAAGGAAAAGAGTATTTATACTCCAAATCTTGTTTTGAGTATTGAAGAAACCGCCAATGTGTCGATAATTTGTATTTGCAATTGCATGAACTGGTATACTTTTTCAAGAATTTTATAAATTCAAACTTTGTACAATTTCTTTCTTCTTTTTTTTTGACTTGAACTATATATATACTTTTTCTTTCAATAGTAATTATCAAACATAAAAGTTTATATACCTTTTATAATTTTAGTATAAGAAACATGTAATATTACTTTACTTGATATTATCAATATGCATCACATTGGCCGGGTATATCACACGTGATATTATTAATATTACTTTACCTTTATATATATATTATATGGTTTTGATGTACAAGACTTTTTTAAATAAATCGAGTAAATTTAGTTAGAAAACTTTGGTGTATATAATAACTAGCGATAATATCCATACATAAACGTGTTTCTTTTAAAAAAATTAGTTTGAACTTAAAAAATAAATAAAAAATTGTTTAAAATTAAAAAAGGATGTTTTAAAATCCAGCTAATTTTTAAAAATATATATATATATAGAAAAAATGTTTAAAACTAGAGGGAATATGCATTTGAATTTGAGTTTTTTAAAAGAGAAGTTAAGAATGACATGTGTCATTCTTTGAAAGAGAGAAACATAAGTTGATTAAGTCACTCTTTATTATTACGGTCACGCTATATGTCCAACGAAAAGACTCCAACGTATGTCCACCGTATGCCGCGTCATCGTATTTTTCTGACTTTCTCCTTTTCGTTTGTTCCCTCTTTGTTCCCCCCTTTTCTCCTTTTCGTTCCCTCCATTTCTCATTTCTTTCTTTCTCCTCTGTTGGCTTTCAGTTTCACATCTTTAGCTGCTCTCGTCCTCTCTCTCTTCTCATTCGAACAAATTCTGTTTCTTCAACACAACTATCATTCTCAAAATAAAACTCAGTCCTGCCATTGTCTTCTCTGTGGCCGTTGTCTTCTCCATGGCTATTGTCTTCTTCAAGGCCTGTGTCTTCTACGTTGTCGTTGGCTTCTCTGTGACTCTTCCCTTCTAGTTCGTATGGTCAAACTAAAACGCCCAGTAAAAATCTCTTTTTCTTCGTTGCTCACATGTTTGTTGTGGTTTATTTGATTATGTCTGTTGTTAATGTTAGATTCGTACATTTGCCTGAAAAATTCATGAAATTACTCTGAAGTTAGTCATGTTCTTGGTGTTAGATAGGTAGGTCTGTGGAATTAACTAAAACAATTAAGTTTTTGCACTTATGCAATGTTTGTTGTTTCAAATGTGTACATGTAGTCAGAGCAACTGAGAAGATATGTTCTTCAACGTTGGCAGGATTGTAAACATAATTTTTTTTTACCATCTTTGTATAGGGAAAAAGCAGGCATTAAGTATTTAAATTCAATTGGTGGCAGAGAAATGGTTGCTCGTGAAGGGATCTTACCTCCTAGAGTGTGGAAATGAAATAATTATAAATACTTATCTTTGCATCCTTAATTTCTGGTTAATCTAAACATTAATTCCCAGTAGAGGGGACAAACTAATTAGAAATGAAGTCGTAATTGTGTAGTGTTATTTTTAACACGTTGGGAGTAAATGGTCAGGATACCATGAAAAAAGTGGTGAATCTCATTATTTGGTGAGATCCAATATAACTGGTTAATACATTTGGAAAAAGTGGTTAATATGTATATGTTTCTGGTTAATCTAAACCTCATTTCCCAGAAGTAGGGGAAAGTATGTTAGAAATGAAGTACTAGTTGGAGTTGACATATGTAGTGTTATTTTTAACACGTTGGGAGTAAATGGTCAGGATACCATGAAAAAAGTGGTGAATCTCATTACTTGGTGAGATCCAATATAACTGGTTAATATATTTGGAAAAAGTGGTTAATATGTACATATTTCTGGTTAATCTAAACCTCAATTCCTAGTAGTGGGGGCAAAGTAGTTAGAAATGAAGTAGTAGTTGGAGTTGACATGTGTAGTGTTGTTTTTAATACGTTGGGAGTAAATGGTTAGGATACCATAGAAAAAGTGGTGAATCTCATTACTTGGTGAGATCCAATATAACTAGTTAATACATTTGGGAAAAGTGGTTAATATGTATATGTTTTTGGTTAATCTAAACCTCATTTCCCAGTAGTGAGGGCAAAGTAGTTAGAAATGAAGTACTTGTTGGAGTTGACATATGTAGTGTTGTTTTTAACACGTTGGAAGTAAATGGTCAAGACACCATGGAAAAAGTGGTGAATCTCATTACTTGGTGAGATCCAATATAACTGGTTAATACATTTAAAAAAAATGGTTAATATGTACATGTTTCTAGTTAATCTAAACATCAGTTCCCAGTAGTGGGGGCAAAGTAGTTAGAAATGAAATACTAGTTGGAGTTGACATGTGTAGTACTGTTTTTAACACTTTGGGAGTAAATGGTCAAGGTACCATGGATGAATGGTGAATCTCATTACTTGGTGAGATCCAATATAACTGGTTAATACATTTAGAAAAAGTGGTTAATATGTACATGTTTCTGGTTAATCTAAACCTCAATTCCCAGTAGTGGGGGCAAAATAGTTAGAAATGAAATACTAGTTGCAGTTGACATGTGACGTGTTATTTTTAACACGTTGGAAGTAAATGGTCAGGATACTATGAAAAAAGTGGTGAATATCATTACTTGGTGAGATCCAATATAACTGGTTAGTACTAATATGGGCACCTAGGCGCTGCATCTAGGGCGCCTAGACGCTGATTGTCTAGAATGGAAGTTTTTGTTAACAGTCAGAGCGCCTTGGTGCTTCATTTAGAGCGCTTGGACGCTGAATGTCCAGAGAGTTTCTTCTGATGCACTTTATGGTGCCTTGACATTGCGTCTGGAGCGCCTGGACGCTCAACGACCAGACAAATTGGCTCTGATTTGCTTCCAAGGCTCCAAGTTCTCCTTCCTTGAGTGTTTTCCTGTAAAAGCACATAAGAAAAGTGAGGATTCTGCTTCTTTTAGCTCAAGTATTCTCAATCACAAACCTAAATCAAATGTTGCAAGATACTTGAGAGACAAGTAGTAAAAAGAGTAATTTAGGGGGAATTAATTCAAATTTTCAAGACAAAAACCACATCTTATGCGTACTCATCAGTTCACATATGTAATGTTGGGTCTAACAAGTTGGGAGTAATGGTCAGGAAACCATGGGAAAAGTAGTGGATCTCATTACTTGGTGAGATCCAATATAACTGGTTAATACATTTAGAAAATGTGGTTAATATGTACATGTTTTTGGTTAATCTAAACCTCATTTCCCAGTAGTGGGGGCAAAGTAGTTAGAAATGAAGTACTAGTTGGAGTTGACATGTGTAGTATTATTTTTAACATATTGGGAGTAAATAGTCAGGACACCATGGAAAAAGTGGTGAATCTCATTACTTGGTGAGATCCAATATAACTAGTTAATACATTTGAAAAAAATAGTTAATATGTACATGTTTCTGGTTAATCTAAACCTCAATTCCTAGTAGTGGGGGCAAAGTAGTTAGAAATGAAATACTAGTTAGAGTTGACATGTGTAGTATTGTTTTTAACACATTAGGAGTAAATGGTCAAGATACCATGGATGAAGTGGTGAATCTCATTACTTGGTGAGATCCAATATAACTGGTTAATACATTTAGAAAAAGTGGTTAATATATATATATATTTCTGGTTAATCTAAACCTCAGTCCCAATAGTGGAGGCAAAATAGTTAGAAATGAAGTAATAGTTGCAGTTGACATGTGACGGGTTATTTTTAACACATTAGGAGTAAATGGTCAGGATACTATAGAAAAAACGGTGAATGCCATTACTTGGTGAGATCTAATATAACTGGTTAATACTGATATGGGCACCTAGGCGCTGCATCTAGGGCGCCTAGATGCTGATAATCCAGAATACAAGTTTTTGTTAACAGTTAAAGCGCCTAGGCGCTTCGTTTAGAGTGCCTAGACGCTGAATGTCCAGAGAGTTTCTTCTGATTCACTTTATGGTGCCTTGGCGTTTCGTCTAGAGCGCTTGGACGCTCAACGACCAGATAAATTGGCTCTGATTTGCTTCCAAGGCTCCAAGCTCTTATTCCTTGAGTGTTTTCCTGTAAAAGCACATAAGAAAAGTGATGATTCTGCTTCTTTTAGCTTAAGTATTCTCAATCACAAACCTAAATCAAATGTTGCAAGATACTTGAGAGACAAGTAGTAAAAAGAGTAATTTAGAGAGAATTAATTCAAATTTTCAAGACAAAAACCACATATTTTGCGTACTCATCAGTTCACATGTGTAATGTTGGGTCTAACAAGTTGGGAGTAATAGTAAGGAAACCATGGGAAAAGTGGTGGATCTCATTACTTGGTGAGATCCAATATAACTGGTTAATATATTTAGAAAATGTGGTTAATATGTATATGTTTTTAGTTAATCTAAACCTCAGTTCCCAATAGTGGGGGCAAAGTAGTTAGAAATGAAGTACTAGTTGGAGTTGACATGTGTAGTGTTATTTTTAATACATTGGGAGTAAATGGTGAGGATACCATGGAAAAAGTGGTGAATCTCATTATTTGGTGAGATCCAATATAACTGGTTAATACATTTAGAAAAAGTTGTTAATATGTACATGTATTTGGTTAATGTAAACATCAGTTCCCAGTAGTAGGGGCAAACTAGTTAGAAATGAAGTACTAGTTGGAGTTCACATGTGTAATGTTGGGTGTAACAAGTTCGGAGTAAATGGTCAGGATACTATGAAAAAAGTGGTGAATCTCATTGTTTGGTGAGATCCAATATAACTAGTTAATACATTTGGAAAAAGTGGTTAATATATACATGTATCTGGTTAATGTAAACATCAATTCCCAATAATGAGGGCAAACATCAGTTCCCATTCGAATGGGTATCTATCCTTATTATCTATTGCTATTTGTTTGTTTACTTGTCGTTGCTCTTTCTTAACTTTTAAGAATGAAATATAGATGTTGGTGAAATATGAAATATGCTTGTAACATGACAGTAAATACTTGATAATTTACAGGTGTGTGTAGCAACCTAAAACTAAAGTTAATGGAGGGTTCAAATAATCTCAATATATCTAAGGCTGTTGATAATGTGGAAGAAGCATGTGAAGGTGAGTTCATTATGAGTGATGCCTTGGATGGCGAGTTTGAAAGTTATGAGCCAAAACGAGGGATGTTGTTTCCAACAGAGGAGGATGTTAAGGAATTTTATAGGAAATATGCTTACAAAAATGGGTTTGGTATTGTAAATAAAACTTTAAAAAAAAAAGATGATGGTAAGGTAAATTACATTATGCTAGCTTGTTAAAGACAGGGAAAATATGTGTCAACAATACCAAACACTTTGAAGACATTTCCAAGTAGAAAGACAAATTGTGAAGCAAAAATTACAGCCAAGAAGATGGGAGGTGGACGATGGTTCATCAAGATAGCTATACTTGAACACTCTCATGAACTAAGCCCGACGAAGGTGAGAATGTTGAAAGTTAACAAGAATCTTAGCATGCACGTGAAGAGAACAATCTAAGTGAATGATGATGCAGGGGTGAGAATGTTACCAAGTGGCTTTCAGTACTCAAGAGGGGGGTGAATTGAGTATAAAAACTTTTCACAAACCTCTTTTAGAGAAAACACAAATATTAAAACTATTAAATAAAAGCACAGAAATAACGAGATGTAGAAGAACAGCTTAAAAAAAAAAGAAACAGCAAAGGATAAATATGTAATAAAATAAAGTTACATAAAATAAAGAGATTAAGAAGAGAGAAGCAGACACTGTATTTATCCTGGTTCAACCACTAACCCACTTGTGGTCTACGTCCAGTCCTCGAAACAAAAGCTGAGATTTTTTACTATGTATACAAGTTTCAGTAGGTGCTTGCAACCCTTACACAAAAGAGTACTTTTCACAGACAGGGAAACTCTACCCTTGTGCTAAAGTCTCAGCCTGCAGGGATACCTCACCCTCTTTACAGTATAGCAGAAAATAGATGAAGAGAAACTCTCACTCAGAGTAAATTATACGAAGTGCTAATAGAGCTCTCACAAAATATCTTGATCAAAAATAGAGCGTAGAAAATAAATTCACGAGTTAGTGCAAGTAGAAAATAATTCTGAGTGTTAGGCAATTTTAGAAAAGACCCGAGGCTTCTCTTTATAAAAGCTTCGTGAAAAACAAACTGATATGGGTTATTCGAATAACCAATGTGTTATTCGATTAACTCTGTTAAAACTAGAGTTCAGAAGGAAAAGGATTATTCGAATAACAGCTGAGTTATTTGAATGATGTTTTTAACAAAATAGTTCTAAAGCCTCTTTTATTCAAATAGCCAGACTACTATTTAAATAGCATTTTGAAAAACCATAAACACGTAGCAATATTTGAAAGCCTTTATTCGAATAAAACAGATACTATTCGAATAATGGTTTAAAAAATAGAAACAACCGGAATGGTTTATTCGAATAGACAAGATGTTATTCGAATAAAACTATTAAAAACCAATTTTGAAAAATCATTTCAAAAGCGCTTAAGTTTCTTTTTAATCCCAATTTTATCTGTTCTTTCAAAATAGTGAGATATTAAAGTGAGCTCCGTACAAAAAGACTCTAAGTTCTAAAGCTATTCTTATATAATCTTGGACTTGGTCTTTCCATCATCTTCATTTTTGTCTTCACGTTTGTTATCATCAAAACAAGTCTTCAAAGGCATATGTCCAAACACATTCTCCCTCTTTTTGATGATAACAAACTATCAATAAGAAAAGAGTTAGTGCATATAATTGAAATTCACAAAAACGTATTAAAAGCTTACTCCCCCTCTTTAATTATAAGAGGTAACGTTTATCAGATGTGCGCAGCTCCCCCTTTCATGTGGAATCCAAACTCTTTTTAATTTTACCTGTCTTTTCTAAATTAAATTCAAATATTTTTGTCCCCCTTTTGTCATGAGCAAAAAGGAGGGGTAAGTCTCATAAACAGATATTCAAGTATAAGTGCATAAAACTAAATTACTGAGAAGCACACTCATATCAATGCAGGATGAATAGACCATCAAAAACTTTATTTATTCATTAGTAAAAAAGGTGCAATTATAAGAGCCAGAAAATAAATAAAACATAGGCAAAACAAAGATCCTAAGAACTAAAACTCCTAGAAATAGGCATCTGGTGGCAGAGGTGAAGAAGCAGGTGCAAGGGCAAGTGATGCAGCTCGTAAGGCAGCAACCTCATGTTCAACACCTTCTATTCTATCAAAAAGAATAGAGAATGTGTGTTCCATATAAGCACGGTTATCATGCAAGGTAGCCATGATTTGCTCCAAAGTGACTGGAGCAGGGGCAACAGTAGGAGCTTCAGCAGGGGCAGCAGGGGCATCAGTAGGGTTAAACTCATCATCAACCTAATCTGGGTACACCTAGCCTTCATCAGTCTCAATCATCTTCATTTTACACAAGATGTGGGAGCCGAAGACATTATGATGAGTTAAGGTAATAGCTCGCTCAGTCTCCAAGACCTGAGCATACTTGCTGAGCATGGTAGTGATGAGAATACCATAAGGCAAGTCAGATTTTTCCTTGCCCTTGGCCCTCATCATGTGTTTCATGATAAACATAAGCCAGTTGATCTGATGACCATTCTTCAGGATCCAGAGCATGAAGATGTCATCTTCACTGAGGTAGGCGTAATTTCCACCGTGGGGAGCCAGGATGTGAGCAAAACCATAATGCAGAAGCCTATCTTAGCTCTTTAGTATGCCACCCTTGAGGCCCTTGTCAGGTAAAGCTAGACCAGGTTTTAGCAGGTCCTCAATTGCTCGAATCCTGTTGAACTCCTCAAGAAAGGGGTTGTCATCATCTTCAACGAGTATGCCGGTGAATTGCAACCCAAACAGAGTCTGCCAGTCCTGCAGAGTGATTACGATGTTCTGATCGCAGACTTTGGAGATGAGGTTCTGGCCATCAAATTCCAAATTACAAAAAAAAACATCTTCACTAGAGCTAGGTAGAGAGTAGCCTGGTAAGAACAGAGCTATAGAACCCCTTGGTTTTGCAACAGGGTCAGAAAGTCAAAGCCTCTGTGTTGTTGAGAGAAGGAGAGGTCAAGGTATTTGGGCTGAACAAGGTTACGCTCCCAGAAGTGGGTAATGAAGCGGCCTCAGTGCTCTTCGTTGGAGGAGAGCCTTCTCAAGTCAAGTGGATTGTTGCAAGGCACAGTCTTCATGCGAGGACATTTAGAAGAAGAGGCCATGGTATTAGGTTAGTGAAGAGAGAGAGAGAGAGAGAGAGAAAAGGAAATGGTGAAGGATAGCAGATAAAAGATAGAGGCGTGGGTAATGAAGGAGAAGAGCAGGAAGTGAGGTGGCTTGGCGCACAGGGGCCTTTTAAAGAGAGGTTCGTGTTTATTCGAATGACCTAAGAGGTTTATTCGAATAAACCTTAGTAGAAACTCAAAGGTCAGAGGTTTCTGCTAGGTTTTATTCGAATAGAGGAGGATCCTATTCGAATAAGGGATCAGGGAAGGTCAAGCGTTGTGGCCTTTTAACAAGTTTTATTCGAATAACCAAGGGGTTGTTTGAATAGACAGAAAGCAGCCAAACAAGACTGATAAACTAAGTCTCTGGTTATTCGAATAAGCTTAATTTTATTCGAATAGACAGAGAGCAAAAGCAAAAGACTGATAAAACAAGTCTCTGGTTATTCAAATCATCTGAATTTTATTCGAATAGACAGAGTGCACAGTAAACACAGAACTGACATAGAAGTCAGTTTATTCGAATAAACCTAGATTTATTCGAATAAAACTATCACAAGGCACAGTAAAGCATACGTTCAGAATGTGATTTAAAAGAGAATTAACTTACCCAAATATAAAGTACCTGCAAAACAAGATTTGAGATATCTCCGAAGCTTAAGTCAGTAAAAGATTCAAGGGAGATAAAAGTAATATTTGAGCAATAAATTCAAATAATTATATGTTGGATTGATCAATTATGCCCAATTCTCCTCTAATATAAAAGAATGCTTCTTTTTCTAAGGGTTTAGTGAAAATATCTACAAGTTGCTTAGTTGTTTCAACAAACTCAAGAATGTAATCCCTTTTTTGTATATAATATCTGATAAAGTGATGTCTTATCTCTATATGTTTTGTTCTGGAATGTAGAATGGGATTCTTAGAGAGATTTATTGCACTAGTGTTATTATATCTTATCGGGATGTGATCAAGCTGAAGACCGTAGTCTAGAAGTTATTGCTTCATCCATAGGATTTGAGTACAATAACTCCCGGTTGCAACATATTCAGCCTCAGTGGTAGACAAAGTCATACTATTTTGTTTCTTGCTATGCTAAGAAACTAAAGAGCTACTAAGCAAGTGGCATGTCTAACTAGTACTTTTCCTATCCAATTTGCACCTAGCAAAATCAGAGTCGGAATAGCCTATTAGGCTATATGAGGCAACCTTAGGGTACCACAAGCCCATTTGTGAAGTGCCTACTAGGTATTTCATTATTCGTTTAACAGCACTTAAATGAGATTCCTTAAGGTTTGCCTGATATCTAGCACACATACATACACTAAACATAATATCTGGTCTACTAACAGTAAGATAAAGGAGAGATCTAATTATACCTCTGTATTTCGTTATTTCTACTGATTTACCTCCTTCATCTTTGTCCAAATAGCAGGAAGTGCCCATTGGAGTGGCCATGTGTTTAGCATTTTTCATTTCGAACCTTTTGAGCAATTCCTTGCAGTATTTGGTTTGACTTATGAATGTCCCTTCATTTGTTTGTTTGATTTGAAGTCCGAGGAAGAAATTCAACTCTTCCATCATTGACATTTCAAATTCATTCTGCATTGTCTTAGCAAATTCTTTGCAAAGGGATTCATTAGTAGCACCAAAGATAATATCATCCACATATACTTGTACAAGAAGAATATCATGCTTTTTATTTTTAATGAAAAGGGTAGTATCGACTTTTCCTCTTAAAAAACTATTTTCTAAAAAAAACTTACTCAACCTTTCATACCAAGCTCTAGGAGCTTGCTTTAAGCCATATAAAGCCTTTTTAAGTTTAAAAACATGATTGGGTAGTTCATGATTTTCAAAATCTGGAGGTTGTTCAACGTATACCCCCTCTTGAATAAGGCCATTAAGAAAAGTACTTTTAACATCTATTTGATATAATTTGAAATCTATGATGCAAGTATATGCAAGTAACATTCTAATAGCTTCTAATCTAGCTACAGGTGCATAGGTTTCTTCATAATTTATTCCTTCTTCTTGATTATAACCTTTAGCGACCAACCTAGCTTTGTTTCTAGTTATTAATCCATTTTCATCAAGTTTGTTTCTAAAAACTTATTTTGTGCCAATTATAGGATGATCATTACGTCTAGCAATTGATTTCCAAACTTGATTTCTTTTAAATTGATTTAATTCCTCATGCATAGCTAAGATCCAATATTCATCATCAAAGGCTTCAATTATATTTTTAGGTTCAATTTGAGAAACAAAGGCTAAGTGATTACATACATTTCTAAGGGAATTTCGAGTACTTACACCTTTAGACACATCACCTATTATTTGATCAAGGGAATGATATTTTGAAGTCCGCCATTCTTTGGGAAGTTCCAAGACTTGTGGATCTTCTTGTCTTTGTTTATCTTCTTGCTCCTTGACTTCTTTTTCTTTGCTGCCCAAATGAGTTTTTGCCAAAATTTCTGCGACATCATCAATAACAAGATCCTTTCTTGATCCATGTAGGTCAGTTTCATCAAATGCAACATGAATAGATTCTTCAATAGTCATAATTCTTTTATTATATATACAAAAAGCCTTACTATGGTTGGAGTAACCAAGAAATATATCTTCATCAGACTTAGCATCAAACTTTCCTAAGTTATTTTTTCCATTATTTAAAATAAAACATTTGTAACCAAAAACATGAAAATGTGAGACATTTGGCTTTCTTCCCTTGTATAACTCATATGGAGTTTTCTTTAAAATAGGCCTTATAAGGGCCCTGTTCATTACGTAACAAGCTGTACTTACAGCATCCGCCCAAAAATACTTAGGAAGAGCAGCCTCATTAAGCATAGTTCTCACTATTTCTTTTAAAGAACGATTTTTTCTTTCTACAACTTCATTTTGTTGTGGAGTTCTAGGGGCAGAGAAATTATGATTAATGTCATGTTCATCACAATAAATTTCAAAAACATTGTTTTCAAATTCGCCACCATGATCACTTCTTATTAAGGAAATTGAAAAACTTTTTTCGTTTTGAATAACTTTGGCAAGTCTTTTAAAAGCTAGAAATGCATCATTTTTATTTTCAAGAAATAAAGTCCATGTAAACCTAGAAAAAATCATTCACAATCACTAAAGCATAGTAATTCCCACCAAAGCTCATAGTTCTAGATGGTCCAAAAAGATCCATGTGCAAAAGTTGTAAAGGTCTAGTAGTTGAAACTATATTTTTTGCTTTAAAAGAGACTTTTATTTGTTTACCCTTTTGACATGCATCACATAATTTATTTTTTACAAAATTAAGTTTGGGTAGTCCAATTACTAGCTTTTTAGAGACCAACTTCTTTAAGTGATCCATGTGAATGTGAGCAATTCTCCTATGTCATAACCATGAATCATCATTCTTACTTAAAAGGTATTTCGCATCATTTGAAGATATATCATCAAGACTAATCATATAAATGTTATTTACTCTATGACCAATAAACTTAACATGTTTATCATTTTTATCTTCAATTGTGCAACAATTTGAATCAAAAATTACTTTATTTCCTTTATCACATAATTGGATAATACTAAGCAAGTTATGTTTCAAGCCTTCAACAAGCAATACATTTTCAATAGAGGAACTAGGATTCTTACCAACTTTGCCGATTCTAAGAATTTTTCCTTTGTTGTTATCACCATATGTAACGTGTCCATGATTCTTGGGAATGAGCAAGGTGAATTTTGAGTCGTCCCTGGTCATGTGCTTGGAGCAGCCGCTATCGAGATACCAATTTGAACTCTTAGCTTTCAAGTACACCTACAACACATGTTTAGTTTTTAACTTTTTGTACCCAAATTTTCTTGGGTTCTTGTATGTCATTTTTGGGTATAATACTCTTGGGAACCCAAATCATTTTCATTCCAATTTTTGTATTAACATTTTTCCTTGCATTACATGTTGATGCACTATGTCCTTTCTTTCCACAGTAAAAACATCTAATAAAAAGACTACCTGAAACATTAGAATGCACAAAGAAATTTTTATACAGTTTTTGTTGATTTTTTGGGTTATAACATATCCCGACTTTTTGAAAAACTACTCTTTGTCTTCCTAATAAAATATTTAAATTGTCTCTTCCAAATGTGAATTTAGAAAGAGTATTCTTTAGATCTTCATTTTCTTTTTCAAGTAGATGGCATGAAGAGCAAGATGAAGATGTAGAAGCATATGAAGAATGATTTGTGCATGCATCAATAATTCCCAAAGTTTGATTTTCAATTTTAATTCTTCTATTTCTTTGTTTAAAGTAAGAATTTGATTTTCTAAAGAAGAGATTATTTTCTTAGAAGAAGAAATTAATTTTGTGAGTTTTAAAGATTCGTCATACAATTCTTCAAAGGCATCTTATAACTCATCGTGAGAAGGTAATAAAGTAGTATTAGAACTTACCTCATTTTTGCTTTCTTCTTCTTCTCCTTTGGCCATGAGACATAGTTGGGCTTCTTCGCTATCTAAGCTGTCAGTTGAATCCATGTTGTTTTCATCCCATGCTATGTAGACTTTTCTTCCTTTTCTTTCCTTGAAAGGCTTCTTTTCAAATTTTTCTTTCTTCTTCTGGTAAACTAGGCACTCCATTTTCATGTGACCCGGTTTACCGCATTCATAGCAAGTTGGAGTTGATGAAACTCCTTCGCCTTTGTAATGATTCTTCTTTGGAGGAAAGGGAGGTCTTCTTTGCGTTCCCTTCTTCCTGGGAAATTTTTCAAATTTTTTAACTAAAAGACTAAGATTTTCTTCGTTTACCTCGATATTTTCTGACCCTTCTTTATCTTCTTCATCATCATTGTCAATTGTTGAGGAAGTGGCTTTGAGCACTATTCCTTTTTTCTTTTTATCGTTTTCTTTACTTTGACTTAATTTGCTTAGCTCCAGTTCATGCTTATGAAGTTTTTCAAAAAAGGTAGCTAGAGTCATTGTCAACAAGTCCCTCGATCCTGCTAAGATATCTCAACACTTTGTTAATTAAATCTTCGTTTGAGAAACTTTTTCCTAAAGATGCAAGATGATTAACTATATGGGTGAACCTCTTTTGCATTTCTTGAATGCTTTCTCCTTGGTTCATTCTGAATAATTTATATTCATGAGTTAGAGAATTGATTTTCGACCTCTTTAGTTCACTAGTACCCTCATGGGTAACTTGCAAAGTGTCCCACACTTCTTTAGCAGTTTTGTAATTTGAAATTCTAAAAAACTCATCATATCCCAAAGCAGTAGTAATAATATTTTTTACTTTTAAATTATGTTGAACTTTTCTTTTGTCCTCATCAGACCATTTATTCCTAGGTGTTTCAGTCCTTACACCATCGACCTCATGCGTAGGTACAAATGCGCCATTTTCGACAGCATCCCACACATCTAGATCAATAGCTTCGATGAAAATTTTCATTCTTTCCTTCCAATATGTGTAACCATCCCCAATGAAAAAGGGTGGTCGATTTATGGAAGATCCACTGAAAAATCATTTGAAGAAGTCATGTTCTCTTGAAACTGCTAAACTCTTTATATAAGAGTCTAGCTCTGATACCACTTGTTACCAAGTGGCTTCCAGTACTCAAGAGTGGGGTGAATTGAGTATAAAACTTTTTGCAAACCTCTTTTAGAGAAAACATAAATATTAAAATTATTAAATTAAAGCACAGAAATAACGAGATGTAGAAGAACAGCTTTAAAAAAAAAGAAATAGCAAAGGATAAATATGTAATAAAATAAAACTACGTAAAATAAAGAGATTAAGAAGAGAGAAGCAGACACAGTATTTATCCTAATTTGACCACTAACCCACTTGTGGTCTACGTCCAGTCCTCGAAACAAAAGCTAAGATTTTTCACTATGTATACAAGCTTCAATAGGTGCTTGCAACCGTTACACAAAAGAGCACTTTTCACACACAGAAAAACTCTACCCTTGTACTAAAGTCTTAGCCTACAGGGATACCTCACTCTTACACAAACCTTAGAGGGATACCTCCCCCTCTTTACAGTATAGCAGAAAATAGATGAAGAGAAGCACTCACTCAGAGCAAATTATACAAATTGAAGTGCTAATGGAGCTCTCACAGAATATCTCAAAGTTTTGATCAAAAATAGAGCGTAGAAAATAAATTCACGAGTTAGTGCAAGTAGAAAATAATTCTGAGTGTTAGGCAATTTTAGAAAAGACCCGAGGCTTCTATTTAGAGAAATTCACGAAAAAGACCGTTGGGTGTAATTAAAACACATAGTTTCAAAAGATATTTCCATATCAGTATACGTAAAAGGCTGTGTTTATTCGAATAGATTTAGGTGTTATTCAAATAACATTATTTATAAAAGCTTCGTGAAAAACAAACTGATATAGGTTATTCGAATAACCAATGTGTTATTCGAATAACTCTATTAAAACCAGAGTTCAGAAGGAAAAGGATTATTCGAATAACGACTGAGTTATTCGAATGATGTTTTTAACAAAACAGTTCTGAAACCTCTTTTATTCGAATAGCCAGACTGCTATTCGAATAGCATTTTGAAAAACCATAAACACGTAGCAATATTTGAAAGCCTTTATTTGAATAAAATAGATACTATTCGAATAATGGTTTAAAAAATAGAAATAGCTGGAATGGTTTATTCGAATAGACAAGATATTATTCGAATAAAACTATTAAAAACCAGTTTTGAAAAATCATTTCAAAAGCACTTAAGTTTCTTTTTAAACCCAATTTTATCTGTTCTTTCAAAACAGTGAGATATTAAAGTGAACTCCGTACAAAAAGACTCTAAGTCCTAAAGCTATTCTTATAAGATCTTGGACTTGGTCTTTCCATCATCTTCATTTTTGTCTTCATGTTTGTTATCATCAAAACAAGTCTTCAAAGGCATATGTCCAAACACAGAGAATACATAAGACGGTCCGGTCTTTTGGTTATGAGGTGAGTGGGTACGAGAACTTATCATTTAATGAACAAGATACTAGAAACTTTGTCGATAAGGAAAGACGTAGAATTGGCAAGGAAGGTGATGGGAAGGCTTTGAAGAATTATTTTGTGAGAATGCAAGAGGAAAATAGTAAATTTTTCTACGATATAGATGTTGATGATGATTTTCATGTGCAAAATGTATTTTGGGCTGATGCTAGAAGTAGAGCCACGTATAAGTCATTTGGAGATGTTGTGACTTTTGACACAACATATTTGACAAATAAATATGACATGTTATTTGCTGCTTTTGTCAGTGTGAATCATCATGGCCAATTAGTTTTGCTTGGATGTGGTCTTATTTCAGCTGAAGACACAGAGTCATTTGTGTGGCTATTTAAATCATGGCTTCATTGCATGTCAGGCAAGGCACCTGTTGGTATTATCACGAACCAATGCAAGGCCATGCAAAATGCTATTAAGATAGTCTTTCGAACCTATGGTGTATAATGAAAAAAATTCCTGAGAAGCTAAAAAGTTGCATTGAATATAACAGTATCAAGAATGTAATGAAAGTAGCTAATTATGATACGCTAATAGTGGAAGATTTTGAAGAAAAATGGTCTACCTTCATAAGAGAATTTAAACTAGAAGATAACAATTAGTTGAGTAGTTTATACATGGAGCGGCATATATGGATGCCAATATTTTTAAAGAAATATTTCTGATGTCAATAACACAACGTAGTGAGAGCATACATGCTTTCTTCGATGGATATATCAACTCAAAAATAAGCTTGCTGTAATTTATGAAGCAATATGATAATGCTCTAAGAAGTAAGGCAGAAAATGAATTCAGGAAGATTTCAAATCATTGGACTCCATAATTCAATGTGGGTTAAACTCACCTATTGAAAGGCTGTTTCAATCCGAGTACACCCATGTAAAGTTTGGTGAGGTCCAATCTGAATTCAGAGGAAGAATAGATTGTTTTGCATCCCTTAAGCATGTGGAGGGAATGCTTTGTACTTACCATATGAGGGCAGATATGGTGGTTAGAGGGTTAGCAAAGAGTGTTATTCTTGAGGCGTTATTTAATTATGACAGTCATGATGTTAGTTGCAACTGCTTATTATTTGAGTTTAAAGGAATTATGTGTAGACATTCACTTTGTGTCCTTAGTAATGAAAGGGTTCAAGAAGTGTCATCAAAGAATATTTTACGAAGATGGAGCAAAAACATAAGATGGAGACATGCTTACAAAAAGAGCAGGTTTAATAAATTATGCAAGCATTTTTATGAGGTGACTGAATATGCTGCAGAGTTTGAGGATCTCACAGATGCTTTCCACCATGGACTATGTGAATATAAAAGCAAGATGTAGTCGATGGCTGCATCTAAGCAAGCTGGTAGAACAACATGCAAAGGTGATGACCTTCAAAGGAAGTTGAAGGAGGCTATTGAAACTGCTAAAACTAGCATTCGTAGTCCATTACATGTAATACGTAAAGGACGACCCCCAAGCAATAGAAAATTATCTAAAGTTGATCAAGTAGTTCGCAAGTTGAGAAAGAGAAAGGACCAGTGTTATCGAACTTTGATAATTGAGGTATGTAGATATGAATTTGTTAAATATTATTGTATGGGATGCTTTGATTCTGTACATGTTTTATTTAGACTGATTAGTATCCAATTTTATTAGTGTATTAAGTTATTTTACTTTGGTTATGTAGGAGTACATTGATGGAAGCTCGAAGCAGCTGAATGGAAAGAAGTTACGCATAGAGTCGTCTATAGAAACAAACATCTATGGAGAATTTTGTGATGATTGTACTATGGTGTGTGTAAACACCAAAACTGTGTATCATTTGTAATCATTATTGAAATGCTTGTTAAGTTTTAAGCTACATAAACTTTGATGGTTTATTTTAATGAATAGATGTTTGGTATATTATTGCTTAACAGTCCATGGTTGTTAAGTTGAGTTCAAATGTTGCAGCACCAATGTGTGACGGTAGCTATTGGGTTTCGCAACTATCAGACAACTCATCAGCTAGTTTTTTATCATTATTAAAAGGAACTGATCATGATGTCAATCAAAGGCCATAGGCATGTCCATTGCAATGCTCATTAGATTCACTGTAGTGATTGAAATTGACATGCTTATATATTTTTATCCAGGATTGTCTTAGTCAAATGTCATACACCAATTTGTTATTTTGTGGTAATGCAAGATAATTTGAAGATATACAGACTGGGAATCAGTGACATAGTACAAGTTTGAATTGTTAATGGATTATATAGGGTAGCGCTTATGTACATGCTTCAAAGGTATACTTTAGCACTAATCTAATCCATGTTTTTCTGCAGGTTGATTTCTCTTTTTTTGGTATAGAGGATAATGAATGCACAAGTGGCTTCTTCATTGTTTTTATATGGTCAAGTGTGCAAACAATGACTTATGTGCAAATTGAGGCATGTGCGCTCACACTGTGATAGAGTCTACAACATTTATTGTATCACCAGGAACCCACTTAAGTAGTTTTTTTTGTCTTTTTAAGTGGATTGTTTATGTGTTGTAGTTATATGTAGGTCACTCCCAATGTATATAGAATGCATGTAATTACATGGAGACGAGGAAGATGTTTCCCTTTTTTGAGGGTGGATGGTAGGAATGTATTATTGCAATGCCACAATACTGATGATGTACATGGATATATACTATGATACATAAGCCATTAAAGGTTTTTTTGAAATCCAGTTGTTTTTTTTTAATATTTACTTTATTTATGTATATTTACATGCAGTCTTAAGAATAATTGATGTTGAAAGAAGTATAAACTTTATCCCCAACAATGGGAACTGATTTTTGGATTAACCAGAAACTGGTAGATGTTGACCACTTTTTCCTACTAACTTAACCAGGATTATTTGGAACTCACTAAGTAATCAGATTCACCACAAAAATCATGGTATTCTGACCATTTACTCCCAATGTGTTAAAAACTGCATTACACATATCAACTCCAAATAGTCATGGATATGTGACAAGTTCACCCCATCTTTGAGAATTGATTACTGGATTCACAAAAAACTGATAAAGATTAACCACTTATTTGTAATATGTTAACTAGTTACAGAAATTGATACACTAATGGATTAACTAATTAATGAGACTCACCACAACCCCATGAACATTAACCATTTACTCCTAAGGGGTTAAAAATAACCTTACACTTCTTAGAAATAACTAGTCATGGATATGTGACAAGTTCACCCCATCTTTAAGAACTGATTACTGGATTCACCAGAAACTGATGAAGATTAACCGCTTATTTGTAATGTATTAACCAGTTACAGAAACTGATACACTAATGGATTAAATAATTAATGAGACTCACCACAACCTCATGAACATTAACCATTTACTCCCAAGGGGTTAAAAACAGCCTTACACCTCTTAGAAATAACTAGTCATGGATATGATCTAAGTAATTCAATCCCGGTGGTGAGCATTTTACTCCCAACGTGTTAGAAACAACCTTACATAAAGTCATACGTTCTATGCAAGCCAAATAACTCGTTAGGAGAAGTACCTAACCTGTTATTCATAAAGTCAAAGGCTACTAGTCTTTCATTCCATGAAGATAACTAATTATGGAGGTATTTTGAAGTTCCTAGAGACCACAAATAACCAATTAGGACCATTTCCTAATCTGTTATTGAAGCAAACAGATGCTTAATCTATTGAGGGTCATGAACATAATCTGTTAAGAGTCTTGCCTAACCTGTTATTCAAGCAAACAGTGGCAACACTTTGATGTGAAGCACGAAAATAACCAATTAGGCATCAGTCTTAATCGGTTATTGTGGCTGACCGAGAGCCATTTAGCTATTTTTTCTTCCCCTAACTGATTACCATCTTCCTCCTAACTAATTATTCCAGCTCACAAAGGCCTCCTATTTTTGTTCCAAAATGAAAATAACCGGTTAGCCTCGCCTCCTAACTTATTATTCCAGCTTATAGAGGCCTCCCATTTTTGTTCCAAAACGAAAATAACCGGTTAGGCTCACCTCCTAACCGATTATTCCAACTCACAGAAGCCTCCCATTTTTGTTCTAAAACAAAAATAATTGATTAGCCTCACACTTTAACAGATTATTCACTCAACCCGTGGCCACTTATATTGATTCTTCACACAATAACCGATTACCTGATGAACCTAACCAAGTTGCGTATTTTTTGGATTCACCAGTTACATAAATTGATTAACCACTTATTTGTAATGTATTAACCAGTTACAGAAATTAATACATTAATGGATTAACTAATTAATGAGACTGACCACAACTCTACGAACATTAATCATTTACTTCCAAGGGGTTAAAAATAACCTTACACCTCTTACAAATAACTAGTCATGGATATGTGACAAGTTCACCCCATCTTTGAGAACTAACTTTTGGATTCACTAGTTACATAAACTGATTAACCACTTATTTGTAATGTATTAACCAGTTACAAAAATTGATACACTAATGGAATAACTAATTAATGAGACTGACCACAACTCCATGAACATTAACTATTTACTCCCAAGGTGTTAAAAACAACCTAACACCTCTTACAAATAACTAGCCATGGATATGTGACAAGTTCACCCTATCTTTGAGAACTGATTTTTGGATTCACTAGTTACATAAACTGATTAACCACCTATTTGTAATGTATTAACCAATTACAGAAATTGATACACTAATGCATTAACCAATTAATAAGACTGACCATAACTCCATGAACATTAACCATTTACTCCCAAGGGGTTAAAAACAACCTTACACCTCTTACAAATAACTAGCCATGAATATGTGACAAGTTCACCCCATCTTTGAGAACTGATTTTTTGATTCACCAGTTACATATATTGATTAACCATATAGATTCACCAGTTAACGAGACTGACCATAACTCAATGCACATCAAACATGTGAAGAATCTCATTACAAAATTTGAAGAAACTAGGTTACACGTCCTGTGTCCTAGGACACAGGGTTGGCCGTGTGCTTCTCTGGTACTTCAACAGAATTCTGCACAAGAGCTGATAAAAAATACGGACCGTGTCCTCAGACACGGGGTAGATCGTGTCCTCCTCTGGTATCACAAATTGGATCCAATACTGGGTGCTCCCGAGACCATGGCCCATGTCCTATGACACAGGGTAAGCCATGTTCTTCTCTGCCTTCAAATCCTATTGGAATTGTGTTCACAGGCAAACACAGGGTGGTCCATGTCATCAGACACAATCTGTGTCTTCAAATCAATAAATATGATTTAAGTAATTTAATCCTGGTGGTTACCATTTTTCTCCCAACGTGTTAGAAATAACCTTACACATCTTATGAATAACTAGTCATGGATTTGTCACAAGTTCACCCCATATTAGAGGGTGACTGGTAAGAATGTGTTATTGCAATGCCATAATATTGGTGATGTACATTTCCAATATAATCGGTTAATATATTTAGAAAAGGTGGTTAAGACGTTTAGAAAAAGTGGTTAATATGTACATATTTCTAGTTAATCTAAACATTAATTCATACACTCAAAATAGAAGTAACAATTTTTATTAATTGAATCTAATGTCTTAAAAAATCAAGATCCATCAAAATCCACTAAATCCCAACAAAGGGAAGTCTAGCAATACATGGTACAAATAAAGAAAAAAATAAGAAAAGAAAATATCCTCATCATCTCAAATGATTTCGGATAGATTCCTATTTTTCTATAGGTTGGAAAACCTCATTCTCCCTTCCCAAGGCTGGAATGTGGCTTTTCACTTCTGATCTGACGGCTCCAATCTCTCTAGGTTATGAATTTAAAGCCTTTTTTATATTGATATAGGTACTTATGCGATGCATCTAGGGTGCATAAGTGCCCACTACACAAAGAGAACATGCCACAAATTGGATCTGCACCTAGGCGCTTAGTTGAGAGTGCCTAGACGTGTACATAATAGTGAGGAATGATCTACTATGGGTTTGGGCGCCTAGACGCTGCATCCAGGGCGTCTAAGTGCTGAGTTGACAGTCTGAGCTCTTTGAATTAGCCACCAAAAATCTATCTCCTCCATCATTATATGCTTCCCTACAAAAATACATCAAAGTGGTGAGAATTCTGCTTCTTTTAGCTCAAGTATTCTCCATTACAAAACTGAATCAAACTTTGCAAGATACTTGACAAATAAGCAGTAAAAGAGTAAATGAGGGAGAATTAATTCAAATTTTCAAGACAAACATCACATCTTTTCAATGCTCATCATTGGGAGTAAATATGTACATGATTTTGTGTTGAGTCTCATTACTTGGTTAGTTCCAACATAACTGGTTAATACATTACATAAAAGTGGTTAATTAGTATAGGTAGTTGGTTAATCCACTAAAGAGTTCCCAATGGTAGGGGTAAATTTGATATTTCTTTCAACTTCAAATATTCTAAATGTTATAGGTAAAGAGTTCATAAGTAAAGTAAATATAAAATAATACACTTAGTTTAAAAAAAAGCCATTTATTGACTATTTATCACAATATGTATCCCTGTACATTATCAACAATGAGGCATTACAATAACTAAACATAGAGTCAAGCTAAAGAGTGTAGAATAACATTTACAAATCAAGTCAGCAACTCCATAGCATTTGCAGCTCTTAAAACTTCTTTCCCACACTCGTTGTTCAGATGCAAGACCCAGCCACATAATAAGTCACGTCGCATTTGCATGACTACTCCCTATACTAGTATAGTACGAATAAATAAAAATTCTAACAGAATGTAATTGTTAAATCAGAAAACAAAATAACTCCCTCACCTCTTCCTATTCGGGCATAGTCTTATCTCCAAACATTTTGTATCCATCCCATATCTCCATGTACTTAATAACATATATTCTGCAATCATCCTTGTTTCAATAACATACAAGCAAGCACAAGGGGAAAAATTAAACACCTATGCCTCAACAAAATAAATAATATTTTTAAATAGTGCAACCCTATTCACGAGTTGAGCTGCCGGGGCAAGTCAACCTCCACTAGCTCTAAAGGAATGTGATTCTCCAAGGTTGGGCTAATTAACTGCAAAACTTCTTCAAACCGAAGCTTCTACAAATTCAAAGTAAAGTTACAAGTCATATTATACAGCACAACTAATACATTATCATTATAATGACAGTAGAGGGTTGTGATACCGTTAAAATGTCTAGCCTAACTTTTTCAGTGTCATTGTGACTAGCTAATGAATCAAACACATACAACTTTTTCATTCTCGAATCCAATGCGTAACACCACCAATGGCCATCAAACACGACTGGAGCGAATATCTACATGAAGAAATGTATCCAAGTTCATTGAATGTGTTCCTTATAATATCCATACATAAATAGTATTACTATTCCTCAAATTCTTTTTTTTATTTTACATAGTTATTTGATAATGTAGACATATGATAGTGATGTGCATTATAGTTGGAACATAATGTCTTATGCGATTTTAAGAAAATAAAACACTATACACAATCCATGTTTGGTAAATGATGGGTTAATCCCCATATGTGACCCAATAATGTGTAAGCAGCCAAACACATGTAATTTTTGACACATAATGCTTAAAAGTTACCAAATTGCATTAGGTGATGTCATATCTCACTTTAGCATGAGGCATGAAGTCGTTAATACTCCGCCAAGGCCTGTGGCGAAGTGATTTGGAATGCTGCAATCCACTTTTCACCAAATCCTACAGTTTATAAATAACCAACAATCAGTTAAGATTTCATTGTCAATAGGCATACAGTATCTAAGTTAATTGAGCATGTTGTTGTTACCATAAATGCAGTACTAAACAGGTGACGGGTCATTCTTCGTGCTCGCTCTATTTAATCTTCCACAAAAACCCTTGCAGCTAGCATAATAACTTGAAAACGTAAATTAAAAAAGGTCATTCTATGTGAACCGATGCAATAAGTAGGTATGATATACATAATCTAAATCATGAGTTGAACATTATTCGTTCTTACCAAATTGTTGACCCACCTTCTTGATTTCATGCAAGATGCATCTGCAATGGTAATGAACTGACCATAGAGTCTAACCACCGCCCTACACCATAACCCAAATCAAATTGTTTAAAGACAATCACAAAGCAAATTAGTTAGATATCCACTGACATTCGTTGGCAACATAGAATAGAAGAGACAAGGAAAAAAAAAGAAATAATCGCAAATAGTTTTAAGCAACCTAGACAATAGTGTACTTCATCACAACAATTAAGGGAATGATACTTACTTGAACATCGGCTTCTAGCTAGTTTCCCACTCTAAGTAATAATTTCAACTGGACATGCTTCACTAATATTTGTTGTCAATGTTGTTTGTGAACAAAAGAGTTTATGATTACTTAATTGCTATAACTCTTATCTATATTACATTTTTGCTAGATTGCTAATTTGATATAAAACCATGCAAGGCAGAAAAATGATATGAGCATTTATATTTGCCTAATGCTGAAATTGTACAAGATGCAAATGACAAATGTTAGCCCAAGTAAAATCAGTATTATACTTATCAAGCATACCATGTTGGTAGTTCAAAAACTTACTTGGAATCGTGGTCTTCTTTTTTAAGCACTCTTGTGTAGTAGGTAAAAAGCCTTATATGCAGATTCGCTTTCTTAGTACTCTGTCACACACCGGACTGCTCGTAGGATAACTTTATGGTGGAGGCATTGTCTTCTTATTCTTTTGCAATTCAGTGTAAGGAGTTTAGGTACATTTTCCTTGTACATGCTTCTTGGGCTGAGCCTTAACCCGAGTGTAAATGTTGGAGTTAGGGTTTTCTGTCACTGGTTTTGGGTGTGTATCAGAGTAGCCAACAGGTGCACCTGAAAGGATGCCACATGTAGGCGGTTCTTGCTCGCTCGGCTCATCACCTTTACTAAATACGTAGAAAGGAGTGCTCACGCCAAACAATGGTTGAGTGCCTTGGTCACACACTGGACTACCTACAGGACAACTTGAAGGTGGAGGCACTGAACGGTGTAATAATAGTTGTTTTAGTGTGTTGACTTCTGTCTCCAGAATAGAAATCATTTTCTTCATTTGCATGTTCTCAGCAATCACCCTAGAAATATCACTAGAAAGATCCTCCACATTAAATGGCCTCGGCCGCCGATGTCCAACACCATGTTGCTGCTTCTGTATGTATGCATCCCTGACTATATCAATCTGATGCTCTTCCCTCGATGCAACCAGATCTTCAGTTACGTAGATGTCAATAACCAAAAGATACATAGTTAACGAGTATGGTGAAGGTGGACTACTACAGTTAAATATTATAGATTTTTTTATACAAAATCTTTTTCATACAAATGTCACAGCAGTACACACACCATTTAAAAGTTATATGTTACATTTTTTTTTCAAATGTCGTGCACATTTTCTCCTCCCACCCCTAAACACGTGCCAATTCAAGTAACGTGGGAAGGATTGAGCAGTTATCGCAGTTGATGTGGGGCACAATGACAGGTGATGAAAAACCCAAACCTTGTAGAAAAATCACATGTCTGGTATCAAATGATGCAACAGGAAAAGAACAAAAAAAGCTGCAATATTACATGAAACAATTATAATAACTAGGAAGCATAGTAAATAACAAGACATGTACCTGTAGAAGTGCAGCACATCCCATTAAATGGATTTGACATGTATTCTTACCCTCGTTCACTGTACGTGCAACTTGGGTCAGGTAATCCACCAAAAAATCATACACTGCCAAACCCAGCTATATTTATCTAGGGAGTCCAACTCATCTAATAGGTGTGTGAAGGCAGAATGCACATTAGCACCTGTAACTGAAAAATAGAACTCCCCAAAAGCAAGTAGGATATAAAGTCGACAAAAGTTATCCACATCGTTGTTCCCTACATATTGATATAGCTCATAATAAACCGTGCCAAGGGTTACATCGCCCCCCTTAAATAAGGACAGAGTTCGGCCCATTCTATCGTCACACGGGGTTACTCTTTCCTCTGCAAGCTGCAAACCAAGTGCTAAGCACACATCTAACAGACTGAATGGGATAACCCTACCCCTAACTCTAAATCCCCCACCTCTTTCATCTTATCTACATGCTAACTCCCACAATAAGACACGATTGATTTCTAAATTTTTTGGCATATATAACAGGGACTTGAATGGGGTAGAATCAATTCAGGACTTCTAGGCATCCGTCAATGAGCTATTCACATCATTCAACAACTTCGGTGTGCAAACATGCCTCAAACGCACCTTCTGTGTTTTGAGAATAAATTGGTCAACATATTTGCATAGCCAAACACATATCACAATTTTTTCTATATTAACCAAGTTAGTTACCTGATTAGTGTTGGACAAATCACACCCTCGTCTTGCCCATGAACTGTCCATGGAAGTATTATGCATATACAGAAGACCAGGTATGAAATTTCACAAGTACAACAAGATTAAAGCACAAATGAAGAACAAGGTAATCAACCGTATTGGTCACAACTTGCTTATTGGAAGATTTTTCCAAAACACAAAACTCCCTAATGTCAACTCAACGAATCAATAGCACCCAATCAATAAATATATAAGCATTTTTTACTCATGTATATTCTTTAATGAACACAAGCTTCCAACACACACATATTTTTCACACCAAATGAAGTTAAACAACCAAGCAAACTCGGCAGCTATATCAATAGTCAACCATACTTACAGGACACCAAACTATATCACACATTATAATTCACTGACTTGGCCTCAAGTGAGTTCAATGATTCAAGAATTAAGCCAAACCAAGGTTGAACCAGCATCACAACTTAAAGACAGAGGCTATAAACTTCATCAATCTACTCCCTAATTTCAATATAAAAGAACTCATATACATGCACCAAGTTTATAATTTTGAAATCATTATGTCATTTAAATTTCCCTAAGCCTAAGGAACAACAAATTAGACACTTAAGTTAATGAATAAATTAAGAGTTCAAAAAATAAAAAAGACTAAAGAAAAATACAATCTGCCAAATTCATATTCATACAGTGTTCAAACTCAGATTTCAACACTTTTCTTACCATGTACATTATCAACAGTGAATCGTACACCTATTATTAACAAATAAATACTAAGTGGTTAATCTCTATGAGTTTATGGTGAATCCAAAAAAGAGTTTCCAATACTTGGTGAATCCAAATTAAGTGGTCAATATATTAGGAATAAGTGGTTAATCTTTATTAGTTTCTGGTGAATCCTAAAATGGGGGTAAACTACTTACATATTAATTGCTAGTGGAGTCATTACTTGGATGTGTAAATTTTCTGGTTAATATATTAGGATGAATTAGTCAATATCCATGGTTTTGTGGATAATCTCATTACTTGGTGAATCCAAATTAATTGGTTAATACATTAGTAATAAGTGATTATTCTCTATGAGTTTTTGGTGAATCCAAAAATGAGTTCCCAATAGTGGGTGTAAACTACTTACAAATGAATAACTAGTGGAGTAGAGTTAGGGTGTGTAGTTTTCTGGTTAATATTGTAGGAAGAACTGGTCAGTGTCTACGATTTTTGTGGTGAATCCAAGTTATGATATTAGTACATTAGGAAATTATGGTTAAATGATATGAGTTTCTGGTGAATCCAAAAATGAGTTCCTAATAAGGGGGAAGAAACTTGTTACTAATACTTGACTAGTTGGAGTTGACATGTGTATTGTTGTAGTTAACACGTTGGGAGTAAATGGTGAATGCCTGGTGAAAGTCACTAGTTAATACATTATGTAAAAGTGGTTAATCTCTATGAGTTTTTGATGAATCCAAAAATAAGTTCCAGTGGTGGGGGTCAATTTGATATTTCTTTGAACTTCAAATTTGATATTTCTTTAAACTTCAACTACTCTTAAGGCTGCTAGTAAAAATACATAAATAAACTAAATACAAATGAGATACACCTGGCTTACAAAACAAAAAGCTATTTATCGCCGATGTAGCACAACATGTATCCTGCTTGATGTTGAAAAGTGAGGCATTGCAATAATACATTACTATAATTCACCCTCAAACAATATATACCTCCTCCTCTTCTACATGGACTTACATGCGTTCTATACACATTACATGCATTCTATACACATTAGGATCAGAAATGAATAGGGAGAATACAAGAATTATTTCATGTCAAGTCAAGTCCTATAACCAGTTCATATATTTTGTCATGCCATAATATTGAATAGGGAGAAATCCAGTTTCATTTTTCTTTCTGAGGAATCAGATTGTCAAGGTCAATAGTACTACAAACCACACTTGGCTTAATCTATATCCACCACAAACATAAACTAGCATACTTTAGAATAAAAAATGATACAAAAAATCCAACTTCTCGTGCATTTATTGCCAACTTCAAAGCTAATAAGCATACTATCTAGAATTAATCACACATCAAATTTCAACTCATGAAATAAAAAAGGGTCACAACATTAATATATAATCTCATTCAAAAAGATTCTATATAATAGAGAGAATGAGAGAGGGTACCGCTAAAGGCTATGCCAGAGGAGGCAACAACATAGGTCTTGGATGACAGAGTTCTCTTGACATAGCTCCGCAACAAAATGCCAGATGTGTGGTGACCCGGATGATGCATATTCAACGGTGTGGGACAATGGGTAAAGGGAGAACATAATGGCTGGTAGGTGTACTACATACGGGGTTTTGGGTTTGGGGATTTGGGCAGAGTTTGAGCGTACGGGGCTCTGGGTTTAGAGGTTCAGGGTTTGGGGATTCTGGGTTTGAGGATTTAGGCAGAGGTTAAGCGTATGAGGTGCTATTTTGGTGGCTAGAACTAGACGATGGCGGCGGCTTGGACGAAGATGGCACCGAGAGTCAGAGAAGAGAAGGGAGAAATAGAGAGTGATAGAAGAAAGGAGAGGAACGAGGTTGAGTGTATGGGGTGCTGTTTTGGTAGCTAGAACTAGACGGTGGTGGCGGCTTGGATGAAGATGGCACCGAGAGTCAAAGAAGATAAGGGAGAAATAGATAGTGAGAGAAGAAAGGAGAGGAACGAGGTTAAGTATATGGGGTGTTGTTTTGGTGGCTAGAACTGGACAGTGGTGGCGGCTTTGGGACGAAGATGGCACCGACAATCAGAGAAGAGAGGGGAGAAATAGAGAGTGAGAGAAGAAAGGAGATGGATGTTTGAAAGTTGAGAACGAAAGAAATAAATCAGAATGGGAGGGAACGAAAAGGAGAAAGGGAGGGAACGAAAATGGGGTTTATGAGAATGTTAACAATCAGAATAGGAGGGAACGAAAGAAAGAAAGAAATCAGAATATTAGCAAATACTCCAATGTGGCATACGATGGAAAGAAGTTGGATTATTTCATTGGATGTTAAGCATTTTCGTTATTATTAAATGTGGAAATAAACATTCAACATAATAAAGCTAACAACAAAGGTGAAAACTACAAGGCGAGAAAGTCATACTTTTTTTTTTTTGCAAACTACAAATTTACACATTATTGTCAAATATTATCACCAAATTGGTGCAAATTTTGGCCAATATCGGTTTATTGCTGTAAGCAATTACTTTGATCATGCCCTTCAATTCTATAAATCCCACATTTTTTGTTATCTAAGTAGAAACCCTTGTATCCATCTCATTATGGATGCGAGAAGTTTGTGGCCAACCTGAGGTGTCTCTTCGCATGGCAGGATTTGGCTTCAAAATGGAACCTAAATAAAGTAGCCAGTATTCTTCATTACCAAGTGAATGGAACTCAAGCTCATACACTTTGAAGATATGTTCTAACAAATATATAGGTGCAATATATTGATGGCAATTTAAATTTAAATATTCACATGCTGCAATGGCATGAGAACAGGGCACCCTCAATGCTTGAAATTCCCCACAATCACACCACCCTTCATTAAGTTTCACAGCGCACACCATTACATGTCGGCTAACTTGAGGGTTTGCAATCTCTTGGACCTCAAACTCACATCTCTCCCTTGGGAAATAGCATACATAGTGAGAGCTAGCTCGACACCAATTTTCTTGCATCACTGTCATTAACTCTTCACAATATATGTGACGTGCCCTCATCATGTTCATTGCTTTCTTCCCATTGTCAACAAAGAACAAACTCAATCTATAAAATGTTGTTTTCACTAACGCATTTATAGGCAAGACTTGTGCTCCCTTTAGTGCTGAATTTATGCACTCAGCAAGATTGGTGGTCATATGGTCGTAACACCTTCCTTCATCATAAGCTTGAGTCCATTTCTCCTTTGGGATCTTATCAAGCCATTTTGAGACCTTCTTATTATCTTATCACAATGCTACAAGCTTTACCTCGAATCGTGACCGCCTTAACTCATATCATGAAAAAATATCTAAATTATTAAAATTATTAAATTGGTATTTTTTTATACATTGCAAAGTAATTTATTATTCTTACCTATGTTGATTACTCGTTTCTTAAGTTCATTATTTCCAAACTCTTTATTAAAATTGCTTACAATGTGGTGAAGACGGTACACTAAATGTGCATTAGGTTTAGGGGTAGAAATAAGTCAGACTGCCATCAGAGCCTATAGTTTGACTTGCCTGAGGTCTGGTCTGACCTATTTATTAAACAAGTTGGATCAATGCTTTTTTTAAAAGTTAGTTTAATTAAAAAGGTTAGGACTTAGGCCATCTAATAATAAGTCTTTTAGGCCTAGTAGGCGGGCCTAGTCTGTTTAATTATATATAATATAATATATATTATTATAATAATTATAATTATTAATTTATTATAATATATTAATATATATTTTTAATTAAATTTTAATAAAAGTCAGTAACTAAAATCTAAGTTAGTAAGTTAGAATAGAAATAGCACATTATAATTATGTTATAACTTAACACTCGCCACTTATTTTTATAAATACTCACTACTTTCTTATTTTAATCTTTGATCAATGTGTAACTTGAAGATATATTATTTTAAAATTATGCTTTCTTTAGATTTTACTATTTTAAAATACTAATCACATAATAGAATAAAGTTACTTGAGAGACTATCCTTCGTATCTGAGGATTAAACCCTATATCATCCTATCAGCTTCATCCAATAACATGTATGTGACCCTCCACAAGTTAGTATGATTTGACTCAAGCATATCAATTAACCTTCCCGGAGTGGCAATTACAATTTCAATGCCTAACCAAATAAATTAACTAAGCATCATCAAATTCAGAATCATGGTAAAATATAAGTTGTAGAATGAGCTTACAACAGAAAGGTAAGTCATTTAACCTAATTCATGACTTTGTAATACTTACTTGACCACGTACCTTTCTGGAGATCACGCACCTGAGGCCCCTTTGGAACCCCACCATAGATGCATGTACTCTTAATCCTTGATGACGCACCAAATTTAGTAGCCTCTTGTTGTATTTGGATAGCAAATTCACGCGTTGGGGTCAAAACTAAAACAATGGGTCCATCTCCAGGATCTAAAAATATTGTTGATGAATCATTACACAACAAAACAAAGGCACCTCGTTTACATGTTAGTCGTGTCGCTTCCCTATGTGATTAACTAGAATTGGTTGGGCATTAACATGTACTATAGCAAGCAACAAGTAAGCAAGTGTCTTCCCTGATCCTGTTTCTACAATTCCTATCAAATCAAGTCCCTTCAAAGCCATTGGCCAACCTTGAGACTGAATGGGTGTAGGTTCGACAAAGCCGGCTTTCTTAATTTCTTGCAATAAATTACTTAAATCTATAACCAAACAATTGTTGCATATTGGTGGTTGGTGTTTCATGCTGTAATTAGGGGAGCATAGATTCAATCTTCATGTTTTGCAGCTTTATGCCTTTAATAATTTTAAAACTTAGTATATCTCCAAGTCTTACATCAACCAAAGACTAGAGTAAAAAAATAGTGAGCATCTATAAAAATAAGGGATGAGTGTTAAGTTATAATAAAAGTATATACTGGCTTGTTAGAATTATGTTATTGAATTAGAATATTAGATTTTTAATATTATATCTTAAAAATTATACACTTGTTGCCTATTTAAAGACTTAGACTTATTGGCTTATTTCAATGCTTAGGTCAGTTAGCCTATGTAAAAGCTTGTTTGCCTATTTAAAGGTAGGTCTGTTAGCCTATGTAAAGGTCTATTAACTTATTTAAATATAGGTATGTTAGCCTATTTAAAGTTATGTTGGCATATTTAAAAGTAGACATGTTAGCTTATTTAAAGGCCTTATTACAAAATAGGCTTTTAAATAAGCTTTCAAGTCAGGCTAGACTTTTAAAAATATCAGGTCAGGTATTAAAAATTGACTTATTTCAAGTTCACAGGTCAGACTCAGATCTTGTAATTGGGATACAGGTCAAGTCCGTTTAAAACAAAGTCTGACCTAGTCTGACCTATTTTCACCCGATTCAAAATCACTATATATATGTCTTGAGTGAGAAATAAACAATTATGCCATTATTAACTATCAATTTTATATACATATAAATTTTTTTAAATTTAAAGAGAAAAGTTATTAAAAGATAATTAAGATTGAATTAAAAATTTATTAATTATATTTTAAAATAAAATAGACCAAGAGTAAAAATATATATAAGTTTTTGTGTCATTAAAAAATAATTTAATTTTGATGTACTATCAGTGTAAAAAATTTTACATCATCAATTAATCACATGTTACCACATGTGTGACTTTTAAGGAACTTGTTATGATAGTCAAATATTTTTTTAATGACGTAACAATGCATAATTTGATGATAATGTAAAATACTTTTACATTGACAATGTATTAAAATTAAATCCTTAATATGTCAAAATAAATTAAAATTATTTTTTTGCTCTATTTTCACAACTTACATGTAAGTATTAAATTGTGTATAAACTCAAAAATTACACCCAAATATTGTCATAAGTAAACAACATAAATTCAGTATAATTATTAAATTATAAATATGAGACTGTTTATTATACATTATAAATTTAAAAGTATATTTAGATTAATTTATTTTATATTAAAAAAAGCTTTAGTGATTTATTTATTTTTTGAAATCTTTTACCAAGTATTTTTTAAATTAATAAAAGTAATTAAAACATATATTAAATATATTTTCATTAAATGATCAAAAACTCATATCATAGTTAAATACATTAATTTTAAATTAACTTGTACAACACACGGATAAGCTAGTTATATGGAATATAATTATTTTTTTGCATACAAAACGTGACATTGGGAGTACAAATTTAATGGAAAGTATCCCAAATGAAATTTGAATAGATATTTACAATTTGACATTTACATCCTCCTCCTACAATAAAGCAAAAGGAGCTGCAAGAAGATAATGTGGTCCACTCTTATGGACCATAACAGTGTTTGGAACTAATTGGCTTGACACCCCTCTATATTTTGCAGCACAAGGGCCGAATGTGCACCCTTCACAAAATTCGTCTTTGTATGTTTCAAGACTTTTCAATCAACACATCAATTGTTCTAAAAAATTCAACTTGATTATTCAATTGAGTATTCAAATAAATCAATTTCAGACTCAAATGGGACAACTAAGGAGTTATTTAATCAATGTAACTCTGGAAGTCAAGAAAGAATTAAGCCTAATTGTCTTAATCATATTCAAGTATACATATGAATTATTAAAGCCTCAACAAGATATCAAAGCAAGTTCTAGCGTACACCAATCAAGAGAAAACTCACTCCAAAAGAAAAATTCAATCATTAAGGCTCAAAACTCACTTTCTGGCTAAGTTGATAAAGAGAACAAAAGCAAGCAAACATGACTAATTTTCAACTAAGATACTAAATTTCACTTTACTTCAATGAAAAAGATTGCGTTACACATTATCAGCTCATGATCAATGGAATTTCCTTCAAAACATATTTCCATCAGCTCAGAATAAATCAAGACATCAAAACACAATTCCAGCTTAATTACTAGCAATACTCAAGTGCTTCAACAAATTTTTTTTTTTTTGACAAAAATTGTAAAAGTACCCCCACACTTAAGATAAACATTGTCCTCAATGTGAAAGAAAAAGAAAGAAATTGGGTAAAGAAAAGAACAACACAACCTGATGGATAATGACACAATGTCAGGCAAAGGAGAAGCACAAGAGTCAGGGCAGTAACACAATCTGAAAAATGAAATCCCAAACACATGAGTAGAATCTAAAAGAAAAACAAAAATAATAAAATAACTAAAATAAAATAAAGAAAAAAGAAACACAGGTTGCCTCCTGTGAAGCGCTTGTTTAACGTCATTAGCTCGATGTTGCCTTTTCATATACATCAAGGTGGCTTAAAGCAAGAGAAATAGGAGGACGTCTTTTTCTTTGTAAAACAATTCTTCCTCCCTTTAACAATGGCTTTGGGATTGCTTCCAACAAAATTATGAACTTGACAAGAACTTAACTGTCCCAATTGCACCTTAACTCCACTAGGCCAAGGTGGTTGCACTCGATCAACAGACGAAGGACCACTCTGTGAAGAAACATGAATCGTAGGAGGACCTTTATCTGTCTCAGCAGCTTGACAGTCCAACAGATCAACCTCAACACTGTATGATTGCGGGGGGTCCTTGATAGCTAACATTTCCTGCTTCTTAGCTTGAACAAAATTAATAGGGGCATGAAGATTTGACATTGGGGAAGATTTAGCCTCCCTAAAGACATTAATGATCACATGATCTCCATCCACTCTCAAGATGAGCTCACCCCGAGGTACATCAATCACAGCTCCAGAAGTGGCCAAAAATAGTCTTCCAAGAATGAGAGGAATATCAGCATCCTCTTCTATATCTAGCACCACAAAATCAATTGAAAAAATAAATTTGTCCACCTTCACTAAAACATCCTCCACCACACCACGCGAGTAAGCGAATGATCTATCAGCCAACTGTAGTGAAATGTTGGTGGGCTTCGGTTCCTACATTTCCAATTTCTTAAAAACAGAGAAAGACATCAAATTAATACTAGCTCCCAAATCACATAATGCCTTATCAAAATAAGAGTTACCAATAGTGCAAGGAATAGTAAAACTCCCTGGATCTTTCAATTTCGTGGGTAACTTCTTTAAAAGAATGGAGAACACTCCTCAGTAAGACATACAGTCTCAAATTCCTCAAGCTTGTGTTTCTTTATAAGTATTTCCTTCAAAAACTTTGCATACTTGGGCATTTGAGAGATGGCTTCAACAAACGGAATATTAATTTGTAATTTCTTGAATATCTCCAAGAATTTGGCAAATTACTGATCTGGCTGATTGTTCTTGAGCCTCTGAGGGAATGGGATCTTGGCATATGGGGATGGTTCATAAACTGCACTCTGCTCACGATCCTTTTTCGCTCTCTGCCACTTTGGTGCTTTCTTCTCAATCTCTCTTTCTTGATTGACCTCTTCAGTAAGGACATCTTCGGTTCCCTTCTCTTCATCATGCACAGACTTAATAAGAGTATCTCTAAGCTCTGGGATTTCCTTCTTTTGAGATGACTTCTTAAGTTCTTTACCACTTCTAAGGAAAATTGCATGGGCCTGTTCCCTCAGATTAGTCTCAGTAGTGCTAGGCAATATCCCTGGTGCCCTCGCTGTCATCAATGTAGTCAGCTGACTGATCTGAGTCTCTATGTTCTTCATTCTGGCATCTAAATTCTGCATGTACTTCATGACCAGATCTTCAAAACTTGGCTTCTCTGCAGGTGCTTCGAAACCAGGAGGTGGTGGTGGAACTCTCTGTTGATTCTGTTGATAGCCTTGCTGATTTCCCCATTTAAAATTCGGGTGGTCCTTCCAACCAGGATTGTACGTATTTGAATATGGATTGTACTGCTGCCGGTTGGAATTACCAACAAAATGTGCTACTTCAGGTTCGGAAGCAAAATGACTACCAACTTGACAATTTACACTTGTATGACCCTGTCCTCCACATGCGTCACAGATGATAGGTGGGGCTGCACTATTTGTCACCATCAAAGTCTCCACCTTCTTGGTCAAAGCTTCCAACTGACTCAGAATAGCAGTAGAGGAATCAACAACATGTACACCTGCTTGTTTCTTAGGAGCCTGACGCTCATTTTACCACAGATAACTGTTCAGCGTCATTTCTTCAATCAAAGCTTGGATCTCAGTAGGTGTTTTCCTCCATATAGTACCTCCTGCAACAGCATCAATAAGTGAACAGTTTGCAGGCGACAAACCATTATAAAAAGTCTGAACCTGCTGCCAGACAGGAAATCCATGATGTGGACATCTCCTCAACAACTCCTAAAAGTGCTCCCAAGCTTCATAAAGAGTGTCCATTTCAAACTGCACAAAAGAAGATATATCATTTCTTAACTTAGCAGATTTAGAAGGAGGAAAATACTTAGTCAGAAACTGTTGTGTCAATTGATCCCATGTAGTGATAGAACCCCTAGGAAGTGACGTTAACCACTGACTTGCTTTGTCCCTAAGAGAGAAAGGAAAGAGTCACAATCGGATTGCATCATTTGTCACCCCATTATACTTGATAGTATCACACAACTGCAAGAACCTGGCCAAATGCTAATTTGGATCATCCGAAGGCAATCCACCAAACTGAACTGAATTCTGAATTATGGAGATCAATGCTGGTTTAATTTCAAAATTATTTGCCGCCACAACTGGTCTTATAATACTTCCTCCATATCCTTCAGCAGTGGGCATAGAGTACTCAAGCATGGTTCACTCCGCTGAGGTAGCTCTTTCTTCACGATTGGCCTCAACAACTGGTTGTCTCTCCATCCTGTTTATGTCTTCTGTCACATCTGCAATAAAAGTCTGCTTCTTTAACCTACGAGTTATTTTTTCAATTTCTGAATCAAAAGTCAAATCAGGACACTAAGATCGAGTGAGTATAAACAAAAATAAGAAGAGAAAAATTAAATAAAAATAAAATAAAAGAAGAAATAAAAAAATTAAAATAAGATATAAAAAAATGAAAAATTAATTAAAAATCAAATAAAATAAAATAAAATTAAAATTAAAAATAAGATATAAAAAAATAAAAAATAAAATAAAATAAGAAATAACAATAAAAATAAAATAAGGAATAAAAGAAAAGGGCGTATAAATTAACTAGAATTTTTCACTTCTAGCATTACCAAACTTATTCCCCGACAACGGCGCCAAAAACTTGGTGCGCGTAAAATATACTAAGATCGAGTGGTTCATCAAATGCTTGGTCACTCTTTAGCGGAAATGATATGTTGAATTCATATCCATAATGGTCTATATCGTGTTGTTTGGAGTTGCACTCGTCATGTTCTTATTACACTGTTTAATCAGGATATAATGTTGCTATGGCAATGGCCAATTCTAGAAATATCACTAATCCTAACTTGTTTCAAATCCCTTGCTGAAATTATGGTTTATTAAAGTTCCACAGAAGATTAAATACTTCCTTTGGATAACACTACATTGTGGACTAGCATTGACAAACAACCTCAAAACACGTGGTATGGCAGTTTCAAATTCATATTGTTCTTTATGTGGTAATTGTATTGAAATGGGGGATCACCTATTTCTTCATTGTGCTTATGCTAAGGCTATGTTTCATCTATTTCCAAACCAAGACAAGGAGCTACCAATGTCATCCTCTTTTCGGCTATGGTGGAAAACTATGCTAAACTCATATAACAAAAAAAAAAAAAAAAAACATGAGGCAAGTCTGGCTCACTTAATAGCATGGTTCATTTGGCAGATTTGGAAGTCTAGAAATCAGGTTCTTTTAATGGGAACATGATATCACATGTATTGACACTTTTAGTATTGCCCGGATCATTGTTCTGAGTTCTCCAAGGCTAGGATTGTTGGTTGATTGTTGTTTTCCTCCTTTCGGAGTGATGTTGGGTAGTTATCTTTTGTGATGTATTCTAGTTGGAACTTTGTTTCCTTTTCATTTTCGTTAATGAATTTTCTATCTAAGGCACACACAAAAAAAAAAAATGGTCCACTCTATGGCCCGAGACTGTGCCTTCAATGACACAAAAATCGAGTATTGTCATTGAATGAAAACGTGAAAAGAAATAGTACCCAACTTGGACCCTAATTATTTAGACACATACAACCAACAAATATCAATGATTTTGGTTTTGAAATGTATAGTGCACAATAGCCTAATGTTGATACCAGCCCTTTCAGGAAAAAGGCAATTCTACATAAAGGTCGAACGCATATGTGCTCAGGTAAAGCCGCACACTTTTTTTTTTTTTATGACAATACACTGATCTCAAAGCAAAGTTTTGTAACGTGAATGGTTAGTTTTAACACTCAAGTGGATAATAACATCATCCTTCAAGAAAAGGCAGTTCTACAAAAAGCTTGAGCACATATGCGCTTAGAGTAAATACATAAATTAGTCACTAAAATATACACATTGTGTACATTTGATCCATAAAATTGTTCAAGTGCACAATTTACTCTCCAGATGTGTGAAATCGCCAACATGTTCATCCTTCTATCAGTTAAGGTTGATGAACATTAACAGAGATGTTGATGTGTCACATTATATGAACCGTGAGTGAAGCCTAGGTGGAATATTAAAATTTCACACATTTAAGGACTTAATTGTGCACTTGAACAATTTTAGGGACCAACTGTACACAATGTGTATTTTCTAAGGACCAATTTAGGTATTTACTCTATGCATTTGGGTAAACACATATGCATTCGAGTAAACACAACTCACTTTAAAATTATATATATATATATATATATATATATATATTTAAATATATATATATATATATATTATGACAATACATTGATCTCAAAGCAATATTTTGTAACATGAATGGTTAGGATGCTCGAACGTTTAAACGCTCGAGCAGATAATAGCATCATCCTTTAAGAAAAGGCAGTTTACAGAAAGCCTAAGTGCTTATGTGCTCGGATAAACACAGCACACTTTAATTTCTTTTTTATATAATTTATAACAATACAATGATCTCAAAGCAATGTTTTGCAACGTAATGGAGACATAAGCCCAAGGCCATGAGATAGGGGAGAATTGAAGTGAGACATGTGCCCACGTTGATGTCAACCCTAAAGTGAGATATGTGCCCATAACCTTGAGTAGTGAACATGCGGTGTGCCGTGCACACCCATCACCACCAGCAATAGTTTTCCCATTCACATCTTTTGGACATTTCCTTGGTCCTTGGGTTTACACACAAACGTGATGTTCACAAGGTTTGTTTGTGTACTTGAAGTTAATGCTTAGTGCAAAGTTGATGGTAGTAATAAAAATGGTTTCCCTTTTAAGCCTGTCATGTTCATACTTTAGAAAAACTCATCCATGCATCGTGACTTTGGCCACAATTTGTTTTCTTGCGAACATCCGTGGCTTTTCTCATTACTGCCATACGACAAATAAGGTACGTGCCTCGTACATACAGAGTGAGAAAATAAACAACACATATGCTACTTACCCTTTAAGTCTGAGCCATTTTGCTATGTAATTGATCTAAGTCTCATATTATTTATGACAAAGAATTTGATCAAGAAGAAGTATTGCCTATAAATAAGCATTTATAATCCACCTTTATTTATTAAATCATATTACTTTTATTTGAGATTTGCTTAATTTTTTATTGTACTCTCTCTTAAAGGATGACAAGTAGAAGTGTCCGTTGGGTCGATTGTGGATTTTGTAGCATTTTTGGATCCAACTCGTTCACCAAATCAATGGGTTGGGTTGATCTGTAAGCATGTTGGGTTGAGCCACATTAAACTATGCACGACAATTTTCCCTAATTACTCGTATTTATGCAAGCACATGTAGAAGGGATGTGGTATTCCCTAACAAATGGTATCAGATCTAAATTTCGATGAGCTACGCAATGATACGATATTTCTTTGGCCCCTATGTCGAAAGTATTTCTGATGAAGATCAAATGGCGTGTCTCATTATTGGGCAACAGATGTGTCAAAAGTCTTTTTGACATGGATGTGTTCTATTTAATGATGGTGCAAGCACGATGTGTTGATTGGAAGATTTGCTTGACAATTTTAATCGTGGGTTGAAGATTTGGTAGATACAACTTGTCAAGATTTGCGATGATGGTGGAGAGTGTGTGAAGATTGGCTAATTTGAAAATGATGGAATTTGGATCAAGATAGAGATTGTTGGGATTGACCCAAATTCTTAATTTAAAAATTGTAATTGATAATTTGCTATTTTATTGGTAGATTCAAATCTTGTAGTTAATGTTGAGATATACACAAGATATGTAATAAATATGAATGATATGTGAGAGAGATTTATTTTTATTAGGAAACTAGAAAAAATTATATAAAGAGTGTAAATGTGGTTATTTGACAAGAAAATTCTTGTGAGTTATAAATATAGTCTTAGGGAATTGTTTAAGGTAAGAGAATGAGAGAGATTAGCTTGTAACGGATCCTGAGGGCTAGGCCCTCACAAGGTTTTGAGATGTAGGGGTGTTGAGATAGTTGTGAGGTAGAGGATAATAAGAGTGCCCACAAACATTATCTTATAATCTTGTTTTGATAATAAAATTCTTCTTATTTGTGGATGTAGACATTTTGGGGAAAATCACGTTAAATTGTGCATGATGCTTTTTTCTAATTACTTGTATTTATACAAGCACATGTGAAAGAGGATATGGTGTTTCCAAAAAAGGTCGGGGAAATTTTCTCGTTCAACCTGACCCAACCCGACTTGCTCAATAGTAGGTTAGGTTGGATTAAACTCATGAGTTCATATATTAAAAAGCATCTCCTGGTAAATTAGGAGTGCCTTTGTTTGTGCATAATTTGTAAGAAAAACACTTTTATTGAAAGTAAATACTTCTCATACATGCATAACTATTTGAATAAGATTTTGAAAAAAAAAAGTCAAAATCTAAAAAAAAAATTCTACTTTTAATCAAAAGTTGAAATGAGTAACTTATTAAAGAAAACAGTTTTGAGAGAGAAGTAATAGAAAAGAGAGAAAATAAAAAAGTATTTTATGTCATTATATCCAAATAAAATAAACTTATGTTTTTGGTTGAAAACTATTTCTAGATTCATTGTATAGGCTAACCAAATCATGTGATTATGATAATTAGGATCTTTGTATTTATTTAATAGGTTTATATAATTTAGCCTTCGTTGTGTAGTTTAGACACATAGTTTTCTTCATGTCTCTCTCTGTTCTCTCTTTCAACTTCGTATCAGAGTCTAAAGAAAGGCAATCCTAGAACCGTGCATACTTGGTGTACCAGCCTTTCTCCCTCTATTGTGTCTTCTTTCTAAGAGGATCATCTCCTCTATTGATGCCATCCACTGCCCGCCATTGTCCGCTTCCATCAGCTACCATCTGCCACCGTCTATTGTTGTCGTCTGTCGCTTTCATTGATGATTACTCCCACTGCACTCGGTTATTTTTTATGCAAGATCGGTTTGAATTATTTTCAATATTTCAGAACTTTTATCATGAAATTAAAACTCAATTTGGTGTTCCTATACATAGTTTGCATAGTGATAATGCCCATGAATATTTGTCTCAATCATTTCAATCTTTTATGGTTTCTCATAGCATTCTTCACCAAGCCTCTTGTGCTCATACCCCTGAACAAAATAAGGTCATTGAATGTAAAAATAGACATCTTGTAGAAACAACTCAGACCCTTTTACTTCATGATAATTTTTTTTTCCACTTCTGGGGCAATATAGTTCTTACTGCCAGTTATTTGATTAACAACATGTCCTCCTCTGTGCTTGATCACTAGGTCACTTACTCTATTTTATATGCCCATCAACCTCTGCATTCCCTACCACCTTGTATATTTAGGTTTACTTGTTTTGTTCATAATCTCACTCTTAGTCTTGATAAAATTTCAGCCCAATCTATTAAGTGTGTTTTTCTTGGTTACACTTGGTCCTAAAAGGGTTATCATTGTTTTTCCCCTGATCTCCGATGTTTCCTTCTTTGAGTTTGTTCCTTTCTTCCAGTCTCCTTCATCGAATCTTGAGCCTATCTCTGAGGTCTTGCTCATCCCTCTTCCTCTTATTATTATTGAGTCAAATACACCTCTGACCCCCAATGTCGAGAAACCCACAACTACTATTCACCCCTTACAGGTCTATCATCGTTGGTAATAACCTCCACCACCCCTACCTCCACAAGAAGTTACAAAGGTCAATGTGGACTCTCGTCCAACACCAATTTCTTTACTAGCCCTGACACTGCCTCCTGAGCCTGACCTTCGCATTGCTCTCTAAATATATATACAGTCTACTTGTTACCCTTCTCTTCACTATATTACTTTGAGTTATCATCGCCTATCTTCTTCGCATTATACTTGTCTTTCTTCCTTGTCTTCTGTGTCTATTTCTAAATCTCCAGGTGACGCTTTATCTCATCTTGGGTGGAGACAAGCTATGATCAATGAGATGTGTGCCCTTCAAAGCAGTGGTACTTGGGAACTTGATCCTCTTCCTCTTGGGAAATCTGTTGCAATACTTTAGATAAACATGATAGACTTGTATATGATTACGGAGGTAGCCTAATACTAATTTGTCATGCCTATGAATTTTTATGACCGTTTGAGCACGTTTAGTCACTTTGTTGTAACTTTATGTGTGAAATATAAATGTTTTTAGCCCTATTTTTTACTTAAACTGCTTAGTTAATAGAAATAAGTGTGGTAATCTTGTTTCTAGGTCACAAATGTGTGGAAGTAGAAGTGGTTAAAGTTTGATATTTATCGGAGTTAGTTTGACATTTTTAAGCATACTGGTTATGTGTTTTAGTACCGGATTAACCCCCAGTAGATATGAAAAATTATGGAAATAGTGAAACAAGATTTTTAATAAATCTTAGGATTTATTTTAAGCTTGTTGAAAGTTAAGAACTTGATCTAGTAAAATCCAAGTGTTGCTAATCGATCGGGTGAATAATGAGTCACTTAGGTGACCAAAGTAAGAACACGACTCTCTTGTTTCTGTTGCTTGGCTTATTTAAGCCCCAAATGAGATATTTGTCTCATTTTCTCTCTTATCATTCATGATTGAAGCAGGAAGCTTAAAAGAAAGAGCAAGAATCAAGGCAAAAGAGGAGAATCATCAAGCAAGGAAGAGTTGCTTAGTAATTTTAACTTCTGAAGTTTGAGGTAGAGGGAAACCTTTTTCTTAACTTATTTTCCTGCTTTCTCCATCTTGTTCTTAAGTTATGCCTTGATGTGTGATTTTAGGTTTTGAATTATTTTTGGTGTTTTTGTCTTGAATCATGTTAGAGAACTTGAGGATAGTTTGTTTATGAGTTGTTAGGTATATGAAAATGGATTTCCAGCCCTTGTACGCCTTAAATTCCATTTGAGTTGACATTTAGCGTTTTTAGGTTTTGTATTGAATGATTTTTGATGATTTATGATTTTGAGTGAAATCAAAGTGGAATAAGAATTGCTATATGTAGTTGAACATTGTGGAAGGTTAGAAATTACTTGGATGTGAAGTTTAAGTGATTGAAAGAGAGGTAAGTTCCAATGGAACAGTACTGGGATCTACAGAATTTTGCGGAATTCATGTTCTGCTGCTTGCGTCACGGTGCACGGTGTTGTACGTCACAGTATGCGAGTGATGCACGCTTAGTAGTTGGAACCCAAGGCTAGGGTGTCAGCATGTGGCTGTGTTTATGCCACGGCGTGAGGAAACAAAGAGCTGGGCACCGTGGCGTGGTCATGTGTGCCGCAGCGTTAGAAAGGGAAGAGCCCAGGGCACCACGACGTGGCCATGGTGTGTCGCAACGTGAGCTCCAGTGTGAAAGGCATAGTTTCTTCTTTTATGCTTATTAAAGAGTGATGAGACTCTAATAGAAGTATTTATTGAAGAATGGATGATTTGAATCATAATGATTTGTAATGCTAATTATGAAAATTTAATTAGACATGATTATATACATTATTGTGTTTTACCTTTTTGAAAAGTGTGAGCCCCGTAGATGTGGGTGATTATTTTTTTTTTAAAGGTGTGAGCCCTGTAGATGTGAGTGATCTATATTGAGAAAGGTGGATTATATCCTTCCTATTATAGTGGTTCTAAGGATGGATTTTCTTGTTAATTATCTATAACCGTGTAGCTGATGGAATTCACTACCCGAGGGGGGATGGATTTCCTCTATGATAATGATGATTGCTTGATGGACTTCTAGTGCTTGTTCAAGGTTATGATTGTGACTTCAATTACTTTGTTCATGACTCATGTATAACATGACATTGCCATGGATTTTGTATCATAACATTATTCATTTTCATACTTAGGATATTGCATAGGCATAAACACTAGACATAATTTAGTATAGCATGACGATTGTATGGACAGTTGCTATCATGACATAAAACTATGACATTACAATTGTATGAGCGATTGCGTATCTCTGATATGGAGATGTTGTTTGCTTCTGTGATTGAAGCGTTAATTCAATAATTGTAAATATTATTTGAATGTATGTGTATGTACATATACTGGTATTGGAATACTTCTACTGAGATATGTAATTTCTCACCCCGATTGTATTGTCATGTAAATTCAGGTGCTAGTTCTTCAAAAGGGAAGAAAAAAATATATGAAGATTAGTATAGTTGTAGGCTTGATGTTGACTAAGCTTTTATATTATGTTAGACTTTGTTGTTGTAAAAGTTTATGTATTACAATATGCCTCAGAGGCAATGATGTATATATATAACTTTTGTTCTCATGACTTTCTATATTTACTCATTGTGTATGAATGATATGGGTTAGTTTGTTGATGTATGTTAGAAATAGCATAGCCAGTATTGATTATTCTTTTATATGACGATATATCTGGGTAGCAAATATTGGGTTGTTACATCTGTTGTAGGTTGTTGGTAGATTTATACGGTCAAAGTTGGCCCTGATAACAAGATTGATTGCCTCAAGGCTCGTTTGGTGGTAAAAGGGTATACCTAGATTTTTGGCTTGAATTATGGGGACACTTTCTAGCCTGTGGCAAAAATGGTTTTGGTTTGACTTTTTCTGTCAATGGCTGCTATTCGCCACTGGCCATTTCATCAGTTGGATATCAAGAATACTTTTCTCTATAGTGATTTAGAAGAAGATGTTTACATGGAACAACCACCAGGATTTGTTGCTTAGGGGGAGTCTTCTGGACTAGTTTGTCATCTTCAAAAATCTCTGTATGGCCTTAAACAGTCTCCTAGGACTTGGTTTAGCTGATTTAGTACTGTAGTTCAGCAGTTCGGTATGACATGCAGTGAGGCTGACCACTCTGTCTTCTATCGCCATTCAGCTCAAGGGTGTATTTATTTGATTGTGTTTGTCGACGACATTTTTATCACTGGCAGTGATCACCATGACATAATTCAGGTAAAACAGTATCTTGTTCATCACTTTCAGACCAAAGACCTTGGCAAACTTCGATACTTCCGATACTTCTTAGGAATAAAAGTGGCATAATCCAATGATGGTATAATAATTTCACAGAGGAAGTATGTCATGGACATTCTTGAAGAAACAAGTCTGTTGAATGCAAAGCTTGTTGACACTCCTATGGATTTGACTGCTAAACTTCTGCCAAATCAGGGGGAGTCATTATCGGATTCAGGAATATACAGAAGATTAGTTGAGAATTTGAACTACTTTACTATTACCCGTTCTAACATCTCCTTTGCGATTAGTGCGGTAAGTCAATTTCTAAATTCACCTTGTGATGCACATTGAGATGCAGTGATTCGCATCCTAAATTAGATTAAAGGAGCTCTTGGAAGAGGCCTTGTCTATGAAGATAATGGCAACACTCATATTATTGGATACTTAGATGCTAATTGGGCATGTTTTCTTCTTGATAGAAAACTCACTTCTGGGTATTATGTATTCATCGGGGGGTAATCTGATATCCTGGAAGAGTAAGAAATAAAATGTGATCGCAAGATCAAGTGCTGAAGCAGAATATCGAGTCATGGCCTCAGCTACTTGTGAACTCATTTGGTTAAAATAGTTACTTAAAGAGCTTCGATTTGGAAAAATTATGCAAATGACACTTATTTGTCATAATCAAGCTGCATTGCATATTGCCTCTAATCCGGTGTTTCATGAGAGGACCAAACATATTGAGATAGACTATCATTTTATTAGAGAAAAAATTCTATCTAGAGATATTACCACTAGCTTTGTCAATTCGTATTATTAACTAGCGGATATTTTCACTAAGTCTTTGAGCGGTCATCAGATAAGCTATATTTGTAACAAGCTTGGTGCATATGACCTATATACTCTAACTTGATGAGGAGTGTTGAAAACTATGTCTATATTCATTATATAGGCTAACCAAATCATGTAATTATGGTAATTAAGATTTTTGTATTTATTGTAATAGGTCTATATAACTTAGTCTCTATTGTGTAGTTTAAACATACAATTTTCTTCATATGTCTCTTTTTTTTCTCTTTTTCAATGTTTTTCATAAAAATCTCTACAAAAAAAAGTGTGCTATCTTACAATTAATTTTTTTTTCAAAGCTTATTCAAACTCTCCCTAAATGTTAAAATATGAAATAAAAAATTCATTACACATAAAGCATCTTAATTAAAAATAACATATATCTCAAATAAACTAAAAATTCACATAACCAATTTTATACAAACATAATAAGTCTTAAACAAGTTAAATAAACATAACATGTCTTTCTAAGTTAACATAAGTCTAAAATAAATTAAAGTAAACTAACAAGTTCAAATGACATAAACAACAAACCACGTTAGCCATCTAAAGTCAATGTTGTCACAACTGTCCTGAAAGGCATCGGTAAAATTAAGATTTGGAGTCACCACCAATTGCCTTTTCCATTAAAAATGGAATGGTGTAATTGAAAACTTTAAAAGCAGTATGCATTTCAGAGTTCAAGTTCAGGGGTTGATTACGAGTAGGGAATGTATTAGCACTCTACATCATCTATTCTAAGAACAGTTACCCAAATCTAATGTATCTGCTAAATTAATCGAATTAGTACTATGTTATTTTTATTTGAAAAACAAGTGTTCTATTTTTTTTGTTTTTTGCAAGTCCAATTTTGTCGGCATATTATCAAGAATGATAAATGATTAAGATATGAATTAGGTGGTTAAAGAGTCATTGTTCTACGGAACAAAATTTAAACCCCACAATATGTGATATGAAAGTGGTGAATCAAAATTTTAATTTTTAGAAAAAATGTTTTGTAAAATAAGTGGCAAGATAAAAAATATTTATTTCAAGAATTTAAATTTAAATTTAAGAAAATATTTCCTTTTTCTAAGATGAATGTGCAAATAAAATCTTATTTCAAGAAAAAAAATTTATTCAAGAAGGTATTTTTAGGAAGAATTAAGTTTTTGAAGTGATTTTAAAAAAAAATTTGTAAAATAAAAATTTAATTTATCACAATAAAAAATTGAAAATATGTGAATTTGCTCACATTTATTTTTATTTATTATAGACAAAATTTTATTTGTTTTAATTGTGGAAATCAAACCTTGCCAACACACTTGGCATGATCTAATAAAATAGCTTTAAGATTATCAGGTAGAGTTCAATTGATTAATACCCCAATCCTCTTTTAAATCTCTCAATTTTTTTGTAGTTAGCCAAAGTTTAGATGATAATATTTGATACTAGAAGGAAGATGTGCATAATTGACAAATAATCAAAACATAATAACATATGGAATAAAAGGTTATAGGCAAATTATTAGGTGGCATAAGATTTTTATTAGAGATTTCTTTAAGTTTCCGCCAGCACATTTAACAAAACTAAACAAGTATTATTTACTTCTGAAAAGTCAAAACCTAATTGTTACCGCAATTATATTTTAATTATTCTATTATTGGGTCTTAAATCATTATCAAATAAATTTAATGGCACATGTCATTAAACAATACAATAAAAGGAGAAATACATAAAGAAACAGCAAAAAAATTGCAGAAAATAAATATAAAGCAACGGTAAAAAAATTGCAGAACACGTCAATTGGACTTCCTGTTTATAATTATTATTATGGTACAATTCAATGTAACATTAGCAAAAAGACAAGATAAGTACACAACATAGTAGGAAGGAAACAGAGGATAATTGAGAAAATAGCAGCAAACAAAATATTTAAAATAAATGAAAAGGCATTATGTTGTGCAGCAACATCATGAACGACATTGCCTTCCTGTCACCCAAAATTCGTGCAGCACCTATACATATTATTATTATTAGTAGTAGTAGTAGCCGTCGCGCTATTTATTTATCTAAAAGACGTTTAATTATTATTTATTGTATGTTAATATTTTTATTTTAAATTTTTTATTTTTTGTTTTTTGAATTCATTAAAAATTGATATAAATTAATTACTTATTTCTAATGTATTAATCAATTAATTTGACTTTCACCAATTAATGAGATTTATTATACATTATGTAAAATTGATTAATCACTATAAGTTTCTGATAAATCTCATTAAATAGTGAATCCAAATTAATTGGTTAATACATTAAAAATAAGTGATTAATCTATATTAGTTTCTGGTGAATCTAAGAAAGAGTTCCCAATAATAAATAACTGGTTAATACATTACGTAAAAGTGGTTAATCACTATAGGTTTCTTGTGAATCTCATTAATTGGTGAATCTAAATTAACTGGTTAATACATTAGAAATAAGTGGTTAATCTATATCAATTTCTGGTGAATCCAAGAAAGAGTTCCCAATAATGAATAATTGGTTAATACATTACGTAAAAGTGGTTAATCACTATAGATTTCTGGTGAATCTCATTAATTGGTGAATCCAAATTAACTGGTTAATACATTAAAAATAAGTGGTTAATCTATATCAGTTTCTGATGAATCCAAGAAAGAGTTCCCAATAATGAATAACTGATTAATACATTATGTAAAAGTGATTAATCACTATAAGTTTCTAGTGAATCTCATTAATTGGTGAATCTAAATTAACTGGTTAATACATTAGAAATAAGTAGTTAATCTATATCAGTTTCTGATGAATCCAAGAACCGGGAAATGAGAAGTAGGAAATGAACTGGTTAATACATTAGAAATAAGTGGCTAATCTATATTAATTTCTGGTGAATCCAATAAGCGAAAAATGAGAAGCGAGGAATTAACTGGTTAATACATTAGAAATAAGTGGTTAATCTATATCAGTTTCTAGTGAATCCAAGAAGCGAGAAATGAGAAATTTGAAATGAAAATATTGGCATACGAAAAAGTCAACAAATATATGTACGGAAGCATACGGTGGACAAAAGTTGGAGTATTTAGTTGGACGAAAAACGTTTTCCGCAGTAGTAGTAGTAGTAGTAAAAAAGAAGGATGCAAAGCATCACGTAATGCTATTGTTTAGACTAGCCACTAATTTTTCTTCTGAGCAATAATTAAAAGGCTTATAGCCTTGTAGATGTCAGCGAGAAAATTGACGAGAGCAGCAGGTGATTACAAATGCAAAAATCAACAAATAAACATGATTCAGATCAAATAGTGGTGCAACGGAGAAGGTTAATATGGACCACCCTAAGTTTTGGACTATTAATGAACCTAGCATATTAATTGTTGATTTATTAGTTAACAAAATCAAAGGCTGAGATGAGTGAGCTGAAACTTTTTAAAGAGGTAATAAATTTTATGCAAGTTACAAATTAGTCCCTAGTTGAGTGAGAAGCAGAGGAGCAGAGAGGCAAGGGAAGCTGGGTGTTTAGCGACGACTGATGGTGGGTGTTTGATAGTGTCTAGGTGGCAACTAATGCATGGATCTGAGGAGGTGTGTGGCTAGTGGTTCACGACCAAGCAAAGGCTGATGGTGTGGTCAGTTGTCTGATGTTGATCAAGGGTTGAGATGGTTTGTTATGCTTACAAGGATTTGAAAGGAGGGGTTTCGAGTGGTGCTTGGTAGAGTATGGTCGCTACCATTGTTGATCCATCTTGTTCTGGACCGTGATCTGTGATCCCGTCTAGATGGATCAACCTAGTACACATGTGGTCGGACTCTGTCCCGGAAGGCCTTCAAGTCAGATTGGGCCTCTGAGCTATACACGCTGAGTGACGTTGGGCCATAATATTGAGAATGATAGATAAGTGCAAGGATGTATCCCTAAATATCCATAATTTTCAATCATCTGCTTATGGTATTATAAGATCCATAACAGACTCAGATTGATAAGTAGCTCCTATATTGAGAGTTCCTAATTTATAGGGATTGATCCTCATTATAGAAGGAAAGTGATTCCTCTAAGGATCTTAACCCAAAATACTTGCATTCAGTATGGATTGCATGAGGATTTTGTATACGCTCTATAAATACAAGGCTAAGTAACTTTAATTAGGTATCAGTACAATATTCAATATATTCCTCTTATTTTAGCACAGCCTGACTTGAGCATTGGAGTCCATTTGCAGGTACTCATCCCCCTGTCTCAATACGCTCGACCGCTGCTACTCAAGGAAGAAACCATTATATACATACATATCCCAGGTATCCTCTGAAACACTTCAGAACATTAGCGCCATCTGTGGGAAATCGTAAACTTCTAATCCCACTCCAGTCATGGTAAATACAAGGCAGAATTCATGAAGAGATGATGGGCAGGCTTCCACCAACCAAATGCAGGACCAGGCCACTCAACGCCCTCCTCTTCCTACCCCTCCGCCTGCTACTGAAGCCTCCGCTACGAGAAACCAGACACTTAATGCAAAGAACCAACGCGATGGGCATACCACCTCGGTTTCTAATGAAAGCCCAAACCCACCGCTTAGGATTCCTATAAGATATGGGCTTGGAATCCCAACACAAGGAGGAAATCCTGATTCCTAACAACGTAGGATCCCAGTTCATCAGCATTTGGGAATGCTCAACAATGAGATTGGAGATCGTGCATGCCGCTCTCAACGCACAAATCAGTCTCAGACATCTCAACGTCAATTTCAAGACATGCTGTAACAGCATATGGCTATGCTGAACGAGCAATATCGGAGGTTGGAAGACATGCAACGTGCTATGCATGAAAACCGAATGGCAGTCTTAGTGCAGGAAACAATCAAAGAAGGGTACATGCCGACACTTCTGTGGTCAATATCTGGAATGACAATCCAAACCGCGGGTTCGAAGAGCACCCCTTTTCTGATCAACTGATGGCATACCATGTTCCTAGGAACTTTAAATTTCTAGCAAACTTAGAAATTTATTATGGAACCACAGATCCCTCGGAGTATATCAACGCTTATGAGCAATCCTTCTATTTTCACAAAGGGTTTATGGAGTTACTATACCGTGTTTTTCCTCTCTCCCTGAAGAAGGAGGCCCTCAAATGGTTCTCAAGCTTACCACGGAGATTCGTGGTTGACTGGCCAGACTTTAAACAACACTTTCTGCTCCAATACACTACTAGCAAGGAACAACCCAGATCCATCGAATCATTGGCAAAACTTTGCCAAGGGAAGGATGAACCACTCCGTGATTATGTAAGGCATTTCATGACAGCTTACACCAATGTGGAAAACTTCGACGATAGAATAACCCTTCATTATGCCAGAAGTGGTTTATGGGTTGGTTCTGAGTTATTCACTTCTCTGGTCAAGAAAAAATCAGAAAACCTAAGTAAGTTCCAGAGACGATCCCAGAAGTATGTAGACTTAGAGGAAGCTACCGTGGATCAGAGAAAATGGGACAAAGGTGAATCCTCTCACCAGAAGTCTAACCGTAATTCTTCACGTCCCTGATCTTCCAAAGATAGTCCACCTCGAGCTGGATACTCCGTTTATACTCCACTGAATACCCCACGAGAAAAAATCTTGAGAGAAGTAATGAACACTGAGTTCCAGAATATACAGAGACCACCCCCCATCAGGAAAGGCAAGTAGAAGGACTATTCTAAACATTGCACATGGCATAAGGGTTATGGGCATGACACTGAAGACTGCTATCAACTCTGTGACGCCATCGAATTCTTAATTAAGGTCGGACAACTACAACAGTATATCTTCCAGGTGCAAAATGAAGAACATCGTGGCAATCGTAGAGATGATAAGCGCAGTCCGCGGAGAAACCCATCCCCCCACCGCAGAAGAAGAACTCGAAGTCCTAGAAGAAGATCCCAGACTCCACCTCACCGGGATAACAATAACCGGCAGGATAGGAATAGGGACGCCCCCACCGAAGATAATGGTGACAGATGTTCTGAGCCAAACAGAACGATTAACACCATTGCAGGTGGCTTTGTTGATGGAGGGCCATCAAACGGAGGCAAAAAAAAAGCTCTGAGGATGGCAGTGTTTAGTGTATTCTACTCCTAACCCAGAATGCAGGTTGCTGAAAGAAAAATTCCCCCTATCACTTTCTCGAATGAGGACTACGGTGAAATTTTCCCAGAACATGACGACCTACTCGTCATCTCGGGAATAATTTCTAATGCCGACGTCCACCGAATTTTCATGGATCAAGGAAGCTCGAAGGATATCGTGTTCCTAGATCTCTACCAAAAGTTAGAATTGCCACCATCGGATTTGACTCCTCATGACGGGGAATTGACGGGTTTTATGGGTGAGAAGATCACTCCAGTCGACTTCTACGAAACCCACCTAACTGTAGGATTATCCAAACCCTTCAAGACGGTTAAAGTGAAGTTTTTGGTCGTAGATTGCCCTTCTGCTTGCAATGTTATCTTAGGCCGACTTTCTCTAAATGTTCTTGGTGCTGTGATCTCCACTACTCACCTCGTGATGAAATTCCTGAACAAGAATAGTGAGGTGGTTACCATCAAAGGAGACCAAGCCCCATCTAGAAGGCGAGTTACAGCCTCTCTAACTTGGAGCCAAGCCGGATCAGGTCACCAAGATTGGAGCGTATCTACAAGAAAATGAAAAACAGCAGTTGATAGAACTCCTATTGAAAAATAAAGACATTTTCGCTTGGACAACGTCTGACATACCAGGACTTGACCCAAGTTTCATTTGTCACCGTCTTTCCATCCGTGAAGGTGTGAAGCCGGTTGCTCAGAAGAAGAGGAAGGTCGGCCCAGAAAGGGCAACAGGTTAAAGAGTTATTAAGTGGCAACTTCATCAGAGAAATCTCTTATACCACCTGGTTATCCAACGTTGTCCTGGTCAAGAAATCTAATAGGAAGTGGAGGATATGCATAGATTACACCGACCTTAATAAGGCCTGCCCTAAGGATCCTTTCCCACTTCCCAATGTGGATAAATTGGTGGGTAGTTCTTCAGGTTTTAAGTGGTTGTCATTCATGGACGCGTATTCTGGGTACAACCAGATTCCTATGTATCTCGGGGACGAAGATAAAATCGCCTTCATCACTGACAGGAGAAGCAACTGCTATAGGGTCATACTCTTCGGTTTGAAAAATGCAAGAGCCATCTATCAAAGGATGATGAACAGAATCTTTGAAGACCGAGTGGGGAAGATGCTAGATGTGTATATAGATGACATGATAGTAAAAATCTCATAAAGCGGATCACATGTGACAGACCTAAAGGAAGTATTTGCCTAAGTCAGAAAGTATAACATGAGGCTAAATCCTGAGAAGTGTGCCTTCGGGGTTCAGGCCGGGAAATTTATGGGTTTTATGTTAACTCATCGTGGGATTGAAGCTAATCCTGAAAAATGCCAAGCAGTCCTAGACATGCGAAGTCCCCAAAGTGTTAAGGAGGTTCAACAACTTACAGGCCGCATTGCAGCTCTTGCGAGATTCCTTACCAAAGCGGCCTACAAATCTCTCCTTTTTTTCAAGCTTCTAAAGAAGGGGAAAAGTTTTGAATGGACCCAGGAGTGCGAGTACACCTTTTTATCTTTGAAAAAGTTTTTTTCCTCCCCTCCTATTCTGGAAAGACTGGATCCCGGTGAGACACTATACTTATACCTCTCAGTTCATGAGGAACCAATGAGCTCTGTGTTAATCTGGGAAACAAATGAAGGATAGAAACTAGTCTACTTTGTGAGCAAGGTCCTGCAAGGACCTGAGCTCTGCTACCAAAAAGTTGAAAAAGTGGCCTTCGCACTGATCATCACAACCAGAAGACTGCGAAAGTACTTTCAATGCCATCCAGTGGTAGTGAGAACGGATCAGCCCATCAGACAGGTATTTCATAAGCCAGACTTAGCCGGAAGAATGATTGTCTGGTTAGTTGAGCTCTCTGAATTTAGGATCATTTATCAGCCACAACTAGCCGTTAAAGCCCAAACGTTATCTGATTTCATAGCAAAACTTACATTAGACCCCGACAACCCTAAAGGAATCTCTTAGACTATCTTTGTGGACAGATCTTCTAACCCCAAAGGGAGTAGCGTCGGGTAATCCTGGAAAGCTCAGAGGGACTAACTCTGGAGCATTCCCTGAAGTTCGAGTTTACAACCTCGAACAACCAGGATGAATATGAGGTGTGTATCACCAAGCTAGTAATGGCCAAAGATATGGGGGCAACAAAGATCAAACTCTACAGTGATTCCCATCTTGTAACCTCCTAAATTCGAGGTGAATATTAGGCGAAAGAACCCCTCCTACAGAAATATTTGATAAAAGTACAAGAGCTCCTTAAGAATTTTGAAGAGACAAAGGTTAAGTACATCCCGAGAGAACAAAACTCCAGGACAGACCTTTTGTCCAAACTGGCCAGTACTAAGGGCCTTGGAAATAACCACTCAGTAATTCAAGAGACCCTCTCCTAGCCTTCCATCACGAATCATTCCGTATTCCAAGTACAAAAAGAGAATCTGTCCTGGATCACCCCCATCATGGAGTACTTGTAGTCCGGGGTTATACCTTCTGATCCCAAAGAAGCCTCTAAGCTGGTCAAGATAGCTGTAAGGTACACCATCTATGATGGATGGTTATACCGTCGCGGTTTCTCCTCACCCCTCCTTAAATGCCTCACCCTAAAAGAAGTAGAATATGTCCTTGCTGAGATTCATGAAGGAAGTTGCAAACATCATTTAGGAGGCAAGGCCTTGCCTTCGAAAGCACTCAAGGCAGGATATTATTGGCCCACAATGGAAGCTGATTCCTATGCGCACGTCCGAGTTTGTGATAAGTGTCAATGCCACTCGGATCATTACCAGGCCCCCTCAGAAGAGCTGTCTATAATGTCAGTACCTTAGCCTTTCTACAGATGGGGCATGGATATCCTGGGCCCATTTCATCAGGCCCCAGGTTAGCTAAAATACTTGGTAGTTATTGTGGACTATTTTACAAAGTGGATTGAGGAAAAACCATTGGCCACGATTACTTCATCATGGATCCAGAAGTTTACTTGGCACCACATCATAACCAGGTTTAGAATTTCGGAGTCCATCATAATGGACAACGGAACCCAGTTTAAGGATAAGGGCTTTGAGGAGCTTCTTGCAGGCTTAAGAATAAAGCACCACTGCAGATCCGTGGAAAATCCCAAAACTAACTAGCAAGCCAAGGCAGCCAATAGAATTATTATGTGTGGAATTAAAAGAAGATTGGATGATGCTAAGGGAAACTGGGCCGAGCAGCTAGACCACGTTCTCTGGGCTTACCGGACAACACCTCATTCTACTACGGGTGAGACTCCCTTTAAGCTTACCTATGGGCACGAGGCCATGATCCTGGCAGAGATAGGCGAGCCAGGTCTCTGCAACAAGCAATTCTCAGAGGACGACAACCTCGGTCTGATAAGGGAAAACCTAGATTTGATCGAAGAAAGAAGACGCGTGGCCCACATTCGTGACATCGCCCTCAAACAGAGAATCGCGGCCAAATACAACCAGAAAGTGGTCTCCAAAAAATTCCAACCAGGAGATTTAGAGCTTAAAAGAGCTGATATTGGAGGAAAAAATGCTTTTTAAGGAAAGTTAACCTCTAATTGGAAGGGCCCCTACCATATTGTTGTTAGCACTGGCAATGGAGCCTACACGTTGGAGACTCTGTCCGAAACCCCAATTAAGAATTATTGGAATAGGGATAAACTAAGAAGATACTATAGCTATATGTCCTTGATGGCCTAGTTTGTTAGTAAAGCTAAAGTCTAATCTATCTATTTTGTTGAATAATATTCTCTGTACGGATCTTAGTCCCTCAAGAATCATCAATAAAAATAGAGTTATCCACGTTTTATCTGCTCTAAGACTTGTTAACAAGCCTAAGTCATGGGGAAGGGTCAATACCCATCCTCGACACTTGGCAGTGATTACTAAGCGGCCACACAATCAAGAGATATTACAAAATTAATATATATAGTCCTCAATGACATCTAAGCCAGATGGGATCCTGAAAAGACCCTGGGTAAGGTTTTAAATTATGCCAATGTCTAGAACGCTATATGTTTGATGAGATGAACATAAGACTTCAGATTAAGGTTTTAAATTATGCCCATGTTTGGAACGCTATATGCTCGATGAGATGAACATAAGACTTCGGATTAAGGTTTTAAATTATGCCCAAGTCCAGAACGCTATATATTCGATGAGATGAACATAAGACTTCGGATTAAGGTTTTAAATTATGCTCATACCAGAACGCTATATGTTCGATGAGATGAACATAAGACTTCAAATTAAGGTTTTAAATTATGCCCATGTCTGGAACGCTATATGTTCGATGAGATGAACATAAGACTTCGGACTAAGGTTTTAAATTATGCCCGAACCCGGATTGCCATATGTTTGATAAGATGAACATAAGACCTCGGATTAAGGGTGTGTTTGGGATAGCTACAAAAATTTGATTATGCTTAGTAATCGATTATTGTATAAAAGTTTTTTGTTATAATCGATTATAATTAATTTATTTTTATGTTTGGATGCATTAGCTGTAAAGTGATTTTAAGTTAATCTGATTCGTTTGGATGATATAAAAAAGAATCACTTTTATGCATTAAATTACTAAAATAGGTATAGAATGATTAAAAAAATTATTTGATTGAGGATAAAATGGTATTTACATATCAAAATGTAAGAAATAATCTATAAGCTAAAATCATAAGTATTATAAAAATCAGCTTTAAAAAGCTTTTATTTTATATTGAATTTCGTGTAAAAGCTGAAGCTAATTTTACCAAACATGATTAAACACTATTACAACAGCTTTTTTTCCAAAAAAAGCTAAGCAGAAGCTGTACCAAACATGCACTAAGGCTTTAAATTATACCTAAGCCAAAAGGGATAATAAACACCCTAGGCAAGGTGTTATGTTGCCTAAATCCTAACATGCCAAACGTTCTTCATTACGAACTCTGGTTTATGGATTAAGGTGTTATGCTGCCTAAATCTTAACATGCCAAACGTTCATTATTATGAACTATGGTTTACAGATTAAGGCGTTATTCTTGCCTAAGTCTTAAATTCCAAAACGCTTGATTATTATAGGCATTGGACCATAAATTAAGGCGTAATTTTTGCCTAAGTTCAGTGGAATGCCATGCGCTCGTTATTATGGGTGTAGAATCCCGGACTATGGCCTTTTTTATATAAGAAAACTATTTCCTAAGTCTGCATATGGGAATTGTCACTTTCCATTTTGGGCGTTGGGCCCAAAACAGACCATGGAAATAAATTTAAGTTAACAAGCCAAAACAGGAACCTAAAAAGTGTTGGGTCAACAAAAAACACCGGATACTAGGAAATTGTCTTTACAATAAATAAAAAAAGCCCTCGCAATGGGCAATAAAGAGGAAAAAGAAAAAGATCTAAGCCTCGGACTCCCTTTCCATTGAAGCCGAAGTTGTATCCTGATTGGCACCGGAGCCAACCTGAGCAGCCTCACTTAGCCTAACAACCTGACCATTGTGAAAGATCTTTTCTAAGTTGAGCTCCTCCAAGGAGAGAGTGACATCAGGGTTAAAATGCTGGATTTGAGCCACAACATTCTAGAACTGCTCTCCACCAATATTCCCTGAAATGGTGTCAAGCTCCTCCACATCTTTCTCTAACTAGATAATTCGAGCTTGAAGGTTACTAATGGTATCCTCAGCCTGAAGATTCTTTGACTCTGGTGCCTTCCTAGCCAAGTCATATGAAGCTAAGGCAGCCTTCAGCTCGGTAATCCGGGCTTAAGCATCCTCATTCAGTTGAAGAGTCGTGGCCAATTTTCGGGTGACCTCCTCGTTCTCCCTTTTGTTCTTCTTTGTCGTCTTCTCAATGGTCTTCTCAATATAACGGACCTCAGCAGCAGCTTAAAGTGCAGAAGTTTAAAGCTTGGCCAAGGTCAGGGCCATATCAAGCCCAGAAATATGCCCCATCACCTCTTCACTTAGCAATCGTTTGTCTATAAACAGCCTGACATCAGATTACCCCAGGAGGACGGGCAGGGGGTCTACCCCCTCTTAGTCTCTGCGGTCAGGAGAGCCCTCAATATCTCTCCTTTTTCTTCCTTGAAGGTTCTAGGTTACGAAGTTCGACTCCTCTGAAATCTCTTGGATAACAATACCACAGCTTGAGGGCACCAATACGGCAGCAGCAGGTGCACTAGAGGATCCCGTTCCTTTCCTCCTTTACCTCGAGGCCTGCAGAGCTATGAGGGAAGGTCTTGACATCATATTGCTTACTGAAATAACACAACAGAATAAAGTGGAAGTCAGGCAAGCGAAATTATAAAGTAGTGACATTTAAACGCAGAAAATATGAGATAAACTACTAGCAAAAACGCCCTAGCTCCTACCTAACAAAGTAAAGAGAAAATCATCACCAAGAGTATCAAGGACGTCTCTGATCTTGATGAACGTGTATTTTTTAGAATACCAAGTTATGAACTTAACACAGTTGACCTTTTCCGGGGTAAGGTCTTTCTCTTCTTTCTCAAGCAGCATAGCGGGGAAACACTAGGCGTCCTCGCTCCAGTATAATGGGAACTTGGGCTCCCCGTCGTCTTTCAAGAAAAAGGGGTAGAACCCCTCAGCCTCCATAAACTTGAAGAATCTAGTCTTAAACCCTTTGAAGCCATCTTGGAAAATATCAAAGGATTTATGACCAAACCTTGACCGGATTGTAGGCCAAATTTTCTGCTTTGAAGACCCCTAGGGGTTTATCTGGCTGTAAAAATAAAAAAAAGGTGCTGCTTGAATATGGCAGCCCCATGATCCAGCAAAATCTTTCAAAAGCAATGATATAACCCCACCCATTAGGATGAATTTGGGTAGGGGCTGCTCGCAAGGTTCAGAGGACGGCAATCTAGAAGTCGGTGAAGGGTAACCGAAGTCTCAATTTGATGAAAATGGGCTTGTAGAGGAACATGAAGTGTGAACCTACCTCCTGAGAGGAGCAAACTCTGTTATTCTATTCCAGGCATAAAACCTAGAACTCTCTATCACGGTTCCCCCCTTTGCTCAACTCTAGATACTGTACAAATTGGTTGAGGTCGTTTTCAGAGGAAAACTCAGAAGCACACTCCCAGACATCATCTCCTACCCAGGGATATACCAACCCCGGACCACGTCAGATCTGGATTTTCTCCTCTTCATTTGGTTGATGAGCTTCAGCAACAGGTGCTTGGACTCTGGCTCCCTTCCTACCTCTGGCCATAAAGATCCTGAGAACACCCAAAGAGGCTGGTGAGTAATTATCAGAATTAATCAAAGATGAGATTCAGATATGGTAAGGGTGAACTGAACAAACGATACACTCCTACACGCCGACCTCCATTCCCTCCAAAGTTTGAAAATTCAGAGGGACACCTCTGCCATGATTACAATGGCAGAAATGGTGTTCAAAGAAGATTAGAAATCCTAAATCTATCTAGTGGAATTAAAGAACAAAAACACACTCCAACAAGGATTGCATAACTATTCGGATAGTTAATTACAATAATGAGGAAGGAGAAATGTGAGTACCATTTGCGAAGAACTCAAATTTCTGGTGAAAGCTAAACACTGGAAAGTCCTCTAGGACTCCTACTTCGCTGCTGCACAGAGTTCTCTGGAAGGTGCTTTGAAAACAAGGAAATGAAGACAATACGTCCTTACACCCCTATTTATAAAGGCTAGGCAGTTAGGGGGCATTATCATCCTTTCGACTCAATTTTTGAAATAATGTTCATCATGACGCGCAAAGCACTATGCACGTTCTTCCAGTAAAAATGCGCCACATGCCCTGAATGGTTGTCAAAGCAATTGAGGAGACAGTTGCCTAGCAATTCAAACATCACGCAATCTCAGAGGGTCAGGTATGATTATTCCTGAGGGCCCCGGCTTTAGCCGGGATGTTGTGTCAGGAATGAGTTATCATATCGGACCACAGTTTTAAAGCAGTAGAATACTGATACCTCGGTGAGCGTGTTATTAGAGGTAAATTGTTTAGATCCAGGATTAAGGGCTTGTAGTCGGTCACTTATGCAAAACAGGCACTAAGCCGGGAGTGACGCAATGTTATACCGGAATGAGTGTTGGACTTATCCCAGCAAAGAAAAAATAGATATAAGCGACGGCAAAAGTTAAAGGCCGGCATTGGCTACCTCTTCGCAAAGCAAGTCCAAGAAAGAAGACCACCCCAAGTTATTCCCAGAGGGTTTTCCTTTCCTTCGAGCTAGAATTCTTGCATATCCAGTCGCACTACGAAGAAGACTGGGTCGGTGCCTCCAAATAACCCAGGAAAGAGGCAAGGAGACAGACAGAGTGCTCTCTAGTGTCCCCATGCATTGATTGACAGAAGCATCATCAAATCCTAATGACACGTTGGGTTAGATACCCCTGTGTACGCCAGGAGAGAAAGGCTTCCGCCTCCCTAAATGCATGGCTATTTGGTGTGGTGTGGAATACGATTAAAAATTAATATTAAAAACAGTTGCCAAGTTCCACCAAAAATATAAAAACCTTGCAACCAATTGTAGTAAGTAAGGGTCGATCCACAGAGAACTAATTCAATTGACACTATCAATCCAATTCCTAAATTAAACTCTGATGAAAAGTAAACAGTAAAAGTAAAAAGGGGGGTTTTGTTAAGTAAAACTAAAAAAAGAAATTAAACTTAAACTAAAACAGTAAACACAAATTGAATTATCAAGTTAAAGATATTAGTTAAGAGATGGAATCCACCACTAGATTTATATGATTATGCTAACTTACATACTCTTTATACCAACATGATCAATTATGTTTTTATGTGATTGTGAGATAAATCCCCTATTTTTCTTAAGTTTCGCTTAATTCAGCAACCGCTCAAATCAAACCCTAACCATTAGTTATTTGTAAAGCAACCGCTCTTACACCTCCCTAATAATTGCATTAAGAATTAGAAAACTAATCACACTAAGATCTAATCACACACCAGGATTAAATTACTTAGATCATATATTTCACTAGTTTTACCACCGCAACCGCGCATAGGATTCCTAGTTTTATCACTTTCAAAATTTGGCAAGAATATAAAAACCTTTATATTAATTTAAGAACAGAAACATATGAATAAAAATATAATTGTATTGATATCAAGAAATATGCAAGATTCATATAATCGAAACTAGAGTTTTATCTTCCCTTAACTAATCAAAAAGTTTAGCCACATATGGCAAAGTTAAAAACAGAAGAAGAATTAAAGAAAAACATTGTTCAGAATAAAAGAAGAAAAGAAAAACTAAAGATCAAACTAGTTTCCAAGGCTTGAGAATGATTGATATTTGATCGCTTAAATCCGAGTCTCCAATCCTCAATCGAATCCCTTTCTTTCTTGGTCTTCGTGTTTCTCTCAGTTTCCTTAACGGCTCTCTCTGTCCAGATCTCCTTTAGGGGCTCTAAGCAACCCTATTTATAGGTTTTGATACCTAATTTAGCATTAAAACACGAATTTAAACTTTTGAGCCGATGACAGACACGGCCCAACCCGTGTCTGATTCTGGTGATAAAACTTCAACTAATTCCAAAGTCAGAAAAGAATATGGCCCAACCCGTGTCATATGACACGGGCCATGTTCTCGGTCAGGGCTGAAAACTGGTTTTCCTCATAAAGTCAGAGACGTACACGGTCTACCCCATGTCATTTGACACGGGCCGTGTTGGTCCAAAAATTCCAGTCTTCATAGTCAGAGGAGTACACGGCCTACCCCATGTCATTTGACACTGGCCGTGTTGATCATTTTCTTCAAATCCAACCTTGATTCTTCATAAATGCCCTCCTTCCTTTGCTTCTAAGGGTAAAACTGATCTTCTTCAGTATTCATCTCTCTCCTCAAATGGTCATCAAGCTCAGTTCAATGCTAATGGACTCAAACACTCAAAGATATCCTGAAAAGCATAATTCATTTATAAGTGTTTATAACCACATTTAAGCATAGTTTCAAAATAAATATCCAATTAAGCTCTAAATCAAAAACTTAGCTAAATGTCAATAATTGAGCACATATGGAGTCCAATTAGATCAAACAAAAGTCATTTAAGGTCTGAAATTATTAACAGATCACTATTCCACTTTATGCCAAGAAAGAAAAGCTCCGAAGCTGCTCGCAGAGGATTAATCACCTTCAGAAATTTGCAAAAGATTAAGAGAATAACCCTTACAGAGGGCAAAATCCTCTATATAAAAGATAAAGGGAAAACTACTCTTTCAGGAAAGCGCATTCTCGCATAGATTTACAAAGCAAAAAGAAAGGGACGCCCATTCCTCTACAAATATTTTCTATTTATAGAGATAATGAGGCGCTCTAATTGGCCTCGCAAAAGGCAATCTGATCGCGTGATGGTAGCCACGTTTAATGCTTCCAATCTCTGATTTGTTACAGAGTATCAGGCAGTTGGGAAATAGTATGAAATTAAGATCCTCTTTAAAGGATATTTAATTCCCAACAAAGTCAAAGCAACAACTTCCTAGAGAATAGTAGACTATTACTACTTATAATTTCATAGATTATATTCAGAGTTTGTTTAGAAACCATTAAAAGAAATCTTGAGAATTAATGCTTGGGGGCAGAGAATCTATGGGAAGTAATAGCGCACTGCGGACACCTGCATTACACGAAGAACATCCAAGGTCTAATGTTAATTTTTCAAACTGTTGTGATAATCATGTGCCCGGATGATCCTGTCGAAACTTGACACTTAGTTATCCATCCAAGCACCAAGCTGAGGGCAACTATTCTGTACCGTGATCTAGGATCCTGTCTGATCAACCCGGTACACGTGTGGTCGGACTCCACCCCAGAAGGCCTTGAAGTCAGATTGGGCCTCTAAGCTATACACGCTGAGCGACGTGGGGCTATAATATTGAGAATCATAGGTATGTACAAGGATATATCCCTAAATATCTGTAATTTGCAATCATCTACTTACGGTATTATAGGATCCATAACAGACTCAGATTGATAAGTAGCTTCTATATTAAGAGTTCCTAATTTATAGGGATTGATCCTCATTATAGAAAGAAAGTGATTCCTCTAAGGATTTTAACCAAAATACCTACATTTAGTATGGATTGCACGAAGATTCTGTACACGCTCTATAAATACAAGGCTAAGTAACCTTAATCAGGTATCAGTACAATATTCAATATATTCCTCTTACTTGGGCACAGCCTGACTTGGGTGTTGGAGTCCCTTTGTAGGTACCCACCCCCCTGTCTCAACACGCTCGACTGCTGCTACTCAAGGAAGAAATCACCACATACATACCTATCTCAGGTATCCTCTGAAACACTTCAGAACACATCTCACGAGCTCCACTCACTCTATTTCTTTGAAAATCAAAAACCCACTTCTTACAAAAATGGTGGTGCATTGGGTCTGAGCAAATGTTGGGTTTGGGTTGAGCTTCTATTTTCAAGTTATGGGTGGCCTGGTTTTGGGTGAAGGTGGGTGGAGGTCTGATCTGCATATTTTGACTTTGTTTCTAGTTTTTAATGCGCAGGGTTTACTTGTTGCATAAAGCTTTAATAATGGTTCATGAATGGAGAAAGAAATAGATGAATATCTTAATATGATACAACCCATAATAACTTTATCAAAACCAAATTTCATGATCAACATCACAAGCCTTCAACTTCATGCCCAAATCATAAAAAGGGCACTCTATTACGAAAGGTATTTGGGAAGCTTTCTAAAGGGACTTCCAAACAATTCTAATACTAAATTAAAAAATTAAGTAGTTACTTCTTAGATTTCTTCATGATTTCCTGAATTTGGGTGTTTAGATTTTTTTTTTCTTTATATTCATTATCTTTAAGGTGGTAGTAGTGTGGCAAGGTGATCGGTAAAAGTGAAGGGAAGAATAATAGGCAGGGGATGAAATTGAAAATGGATAAAATAAAAAATAAAATAAAAATGAGTTAACCTGTTATTAAGGATCGTAATATATGGAACATGGATGGACCAAACTTTTTTAGGTCTATATTAGACTTCTTCGTGGTGTAATACCTTAGAATGATAAACTAGGATTAATAGGTGAGAATGCTGAGCCAAACCAAATCACTCAATGTCCCACTCAATTTTTTTTTTTTGGGCTCTAATTGTATGTGTGTTCTAAAACGTTGTTGTGTATTTTATACCCTAGGTGCTTTCTTATTTATAAATCAAGTGATGTCTCAATTATTTGGTGGGAAAGACACAATCTAGCCACCAAATCTTTCCTTATTCATATTGTTTGTAGATTATGTGTCAGTTAAAAAGTAATCTTAAGTGATTTGGAATTTAATTTAATGATGCTAACAATTCTAACATAATATTTTCTTATTTTTTATTTGAGTTCAAAATTAAAAGTCTTTCCTTCTTCACATATTGGAGACTTTGTACTAATTAAGTGAAGAATAAATCATTGATTTAAAGACGTGATACTATTGAAAATTCAAAACGTATCTAACCTAAAAATTGCCAACCATTTTTGTTAAACTTTTTAATTGATAAAATCCCAAGTTGGATATTTTCAATTAATATTAAGATCTAATTGAGATTTTGCTCTTGAAACTTCCTTCTATACAGCCATAAAAATCACTCCAAATATTTCATTATTATTATTATTATTATTATTATTATTATTATTATTATTATTATTATTATTATTATTATTATTATTATTATTATATGGTGCAAATTTATTAAAAATTTCCATATTTCCTTTTCAGCATTGGACTTAGACTCTTCTTTCTTCCATTTTTTTTATTGACTCGTTGGACTTAGACTTGACTAACCCAAAAATTAATAGAACAAGATCAAAAAATACCTAGATAAATTTGGGTATCAACAAATGTCATATGAATTGATATTATCATTACTTCATTCTTAATTTTCTCAAGATACTCTTTTTAATCCAAACAATTTATTAGATTTTTATCGCAATTGTCTGTTAAATGTTTCATGAGTTTCTCATTTCTATTTTCTTGGCCAAATTCTCAATGTGTCCACATTGCCTACACTTAAACTTAATTAACACTACAGAAAAGTCATGGGAAAGTAACTTGAAATGTCACAATGACTAAATGACTTTTATAGAAGAAAAACAAATATTATTTGAGTATGTTGGGTTTGTACGAGTTGGCACTTTCTAAACTCACTACCCAACGCTTTGGTATAGATTTTATCTTCGATGTGCCTTCATTCTTTTAGTCTTTACCTTCATTTAAAGTGTTTAATATTCACTTTTACATTGACAATCACAAAATAAATTATATTTTCATATTGTTAAATTTTGTTGACATGTGTTATGTGATTATAATTGTTATATTAGTTTGCTTGTGTGTACTAAATATAATATTGACAATAGATTAACCTTAACAAACCGAATTTAACAAAATGAAATAAAAAATAAAATAGGATAATATTAAAAGATTCGTACAAATTTAGGATTCGAATGGTTTGAGATAATTGAGAAAAGGAAATAAAATTTAATTAATAATTTATCTAGGGGTTAAAATATATTATTACTTCCTATTTGTTACACTCATTTTTAATTTAGTCTTTATTTCATAAAATCTTTCAATTTAGTCCCTATATGTGCAATCATTTTCAACGTTATCTGTAACACTCTGAAAAATATGTTAAACTTGTATATGAATACAGAGGTAGCCTAATATCTGCTTAATATGCCTATTTAATTTTATGACTTTCTGAGTATGTTTAGTCACTTTACTATAATACTATTTGTGATAAAAAGCTATTATTAGCCCCAAAAATGGCTTAAACTGCTCAATTAATAGAAATACATGTGGAGACTTTATTTCTAGGTTGATAGCAATATAATTTATTCATTTTATAATCCTCTCACTTGGCTTCTTAAGATTAAATTAGGCATAATTGAGTTAGTTTTGTTACATTTATTGATATTGAGTTTAATTGGATCATTGAAAGAATTATTGCTTGAATTAGCTTTAATTTGTCTATTTGGCAGCATTCAATAAAATGGCTATAAATTGAGTTTCAAATATCTGATTGATGTGATTCTGGTCTTGTAGGAAAGTTAAGATAATTCTCTATAACTTTCATGAGACCTCAAGAGCCCAATCACACGTTTGGATAATTTAAATTGGAGTTGAAGTAAGATCTAGAGTGTTGATCCTTGCAGCTTGACCTCTATGCACTCATTCAACTATATCTTGAGATATAGGAGCTAAATTAACCCCAAACTAATTCCATTCAAAATTTAAGACTCATATCTGTAACTTTTATGAAGAATACAAGAGTCCATTCGGATGGCTTGGAGGTCATATTGGGCTTGAAACTCATAATAGAGGAGCTGTAGTTAGGCCTGAATAGTGTGCAGTGATTGGGTCATATCTCAAGTTGTAGGAATGTTTTTGGGCTAAAACTAATGGCATTTGAAAACTAAGACAAAAGCCTACAACTTTTATGAAGACCACTTTTCCATTTTCTAACGAAATCAATAAGTTCAATACTGAATGATTTCAGAGACAAAGAATCTCAATAATTTTCCACTCATCAAACTACTATTTAGCATTTTTCACTCATTTACCCACTCATCCACTCACTCATTAATCAGCCCCTTATCAGTTTGTATCTCTCATCCTCTATAAAAGGGAGCTTTGGCTAATCATTTGAGGAATCTTGGTGCTAGAGATTAAGATCATGATATTGTGTAAATTGTTTATCTTGTTGTAATTTTCTTTTGTTCTAAATTGAAGTTATGTTCTTCTTCTTCTTCCTCTTCTTCTTCTTCATCTTCTTCTTCTCTCTTTCTTTCCTCTTGTCTATGAGTAACTAATTTTCATTTTACTTGGGTGAAAGGGTGAAGCTTTTGGTAATAAATTGAGGTTAGATTAATTTCTTTCTTGTGTTTAAATGATATATTATCAAGTGATCATTATATGTATTGTATTTTGTTTCTAATCAATTTAGAAACCCTCCTTGTAAAGTGGAGATCTTGATTTGTTGTAGACAAGATATTGACACAATGAATGCTTGAGCCCATTTATAAGTGGTGGTGTTAATAGATAATTAAAGGAATCATAATATAATTGTATATATAATCTTAAATGAACTTTAAATGTTATATTTTTTTATTAGAACTTCCATTATGTGTGGATTTTAATTGAGTTATAAAAAAAATTAATCTTATTTTTAATTTATTTACCAAGAGTGGGTCTCCTAACTTAAGTAAATCCTTTATATTTATGACCAAGTTTTATCACATTTATTGTTGTGACAAAATCTTTTCCTTACCTCAAAGAATTTTTCTTCATCAAATCCCTGTGGATTGACCTCGGACTTCCAAAATTTTATTACTTGAGACAACCTACACTTGGGTTTGCAACTTATAATTAACATCAAGTTTTTGGTGCCGTTGTCGGAAACTTGATTTTAAGAACAAATTTATTGAGGTCTTTTCTATATTTTGTATATTTTTTTGTGAGTATATATATATATATATATATATATATATATATATATATATATATATATATATATATATATATATATATATTTCTCTTTTCTACTCTTTTCATTTTTTTGTACTTACTAACTTATTGAGAGAAACTCTCCTTTCTCCCTCTCGTAATCTGCAATCATTAATGAAATAATCTTTTCTTCTTCTCTTCTCTCTCGAGCAAAAAATTGGCTTGCCGATTCTCCAATTTTCGTGTTTTAAATTTACTTTCTGCATTTTACTTTCTGTATTTTACTTTGTGTATTTTACTTTCTACACTTTATTTTCTATATTTTACTTTTTGTATTTTACTTTCTACATTTTACTTTCTGTAATTTACTTTTTGTACTTTATTTTTTGTATTTTATTTTTTGTATTTTACTTTCGTACTTTAAATCTAACTTTCTTGCTTACTAACTTACTAACTATCTAACTATCTAATTTTTTACTTTATCAGCTTTTAATTTATCAGCTTACTATTTTTTTTTACTTTATCAGCTTACTAACTTACTACTTGTTAATATTTATTTGGTGGCTGGTTTATATCACATCCTTGTTAATATTTAATGGTCGATTTATACCACCAGCTTGTACATTTTCTTTTCTATTTTAAGTTACTTATTTATGCTTAATTGGTATCGTAATTTAAATTCTGATCATTTGGTTAAAATTAATCTTGGTACTTTATATATTGATTTGTTTGAATCACAATCACACATATTAAACATAATAGTTGAAAATGAAAGTGTACATGATGAACATGAAAATCAACCGTTGCGAACCATGCGTAAGTATTTGCAACCATCTCGAAATTCTAGTCCATCATATTTTATCTTTTCACTAAATGCTAACAATTTTAGATTTAAGTCGGGTATAATTTCATTATTTCCTAATTTTCATGGTTTAGAATTTGAAAACCCATATTTATATTTAAAAGAATTTGAGAAAGTATGTACCACTTTTAATGATCAAACTTGCACTGAAAAGATTGTTAAGCTTAAATTATTTCCTTTTTTTTAAAGATAAAGCAAAAACTTGACTTAACGCTTTGAAACTAAGATCAATTAGCACATGACGAGAAATGCAAGGTGAGTTTTTAAAGAAATTTTTCCCAACACATAAAACCAATGCTTTGAAAAGACAAATCCAAAATTTTTTCCAAAATTCAAATAAAGCATATTTTCAAAGTTGGGAACGTTTTAAAGATTTGTTAAATTCTTGGCCACATCATGGTTTTGAAAAATAGCACACTATAAGCTTCTTTTATGAAGGGTTAACACATGAAACTAAATAATTTGTGAAAACAATGTACAATGGTGAGTTTCTCGATAAAGAACCTGAAGAAACTTTAGACTATTTAAACTATTTAGTTAAAAATTCTCAACCTTGACATAATGCTAATCCTTTTGAAAATTCAATTAGATATAACCTTACAAATGCTAGTAAAGGAAAATATCATCTTAGTCAAGAAGAATATCTAAATGCTAGGTTTTCCAGTTTGGCTAGAAAGGTTGAAGCCATGGAATCAGGAAAGGTAAAAGAAATCAAATCTGTGAAAAATGAAGAAATTTATGGTATTTGTGATGAATTAGGACACTCAACAAATGAATGTCCAAAAATTTCTATTTTTAAAGAAGTTATGCATGAGTAAGTAAATGTAATGAACAATTTTAGAAAGTTATTCACCTCTTCTTTTTCATATTCATACAATCTGGGATGGAGAAATCACTCAAACTTCAGTTGAAGGACTAACAATTAGGCACAATTTATACAACCACTAACTCCTCAAGCACATCAGGACTCTCAAAATTCTCAATGATATACACTCTATGTCCTACCATATAGGAAAAACCTTGAAGGAACGTTGCATGCTTTCATGGAAAAGTAAGAGGCCATTAACAACCAAAACACTCAAGCCATGATTGATATAAAAGACACTCTTTCTAAACTTTCTTCTGCACTCACCATTTACGAGAAAAGGAAATTTCCTTCTCAACCTCAACCAAATCCCAAAGGTCAGTATAACCTACATGAGGGTAGTTTAGAAAGCTAACAAATAGATGAAGTCAAGTCAATGATAACTCTTAGGAATGGAAAGGTTATTGAAAAGCAATTCCATAACCCTGTGAGAAAGATGATGAATCAAGTACTAAAGATAAGGAAGAAGTTGATAAGCTACTTGGCTAAAAGGAGACCAAACTCTCGCTTTCACCCTCATATCCTCAAGCATTAAATAGTTTAATTAAATTGAGCCATAACAGTGACATTTTTGAATTTTTTAAACAAGTGAAGGTTAATATTCCTCTGTTGGATGCTATCAAACATGTTTCCTCTTATGCCAAATTTTTTTAAGGACTTATGCACTGTTAAAAAGAAACAAAATGTGAAAAAGAAAGCATTTTTGGCTAAACAGGTAAGCTCCATTCTTTAGAACAATAATGCGTTGAAATATAAAGACCCTAGTTATCCTACAGTTTCATGCATTATTGAAGAACATAAAATTGAACGAGTTTTACTTGATTTGGTGCTAGTGTTAATTTGCTTTCATATTCAGTTTATCAGCAACTTAATTATGGTGAGTTAAAACCAACTTCTGTAACTCTTCTACTTGTCGATAGATCAATTAAAATTCTAAAAGGAATAGTAGAAGATGTGTTAGTACAAGTTGATAAATTCATATATCCTATGAATTTTATTGTCTTGGAAACTGAACCTATGGATAATAGTAGCAAGTCAATTACTGTTATTTTAGGTCGCTCATTTTTAGCAATATCTAATGCTTTGATAAATTGAAAAAATGGAGTGGTGAAGCTAACATTTGGAAATATGACACTAGAGCTTAATGTTTTCAACATGTGCAAGCAACCACAGGAAGTCTATGATGAAAATGAAGAAATTGAAGGGATTGAGGCCATTATAGATGATCATCTTCAAACCAGGAATCTTTCTGACCCATTAGAAATTTGTTTAATTAATTCATTTGATTCAGGTACACAATTAGATGATGATATTTTTGAAATATGCTCTTTGCTTGATTGTATACAGGTAATGGAATACAAAGGATGGAAGTCAAGATTCAAAGTGCTAAAACCCATGAATGATAATACCTATGAATAAGTACCCACACTGGAACTAAAGTCATTACCTACTGGGTTGAAGTACATATTTTTGGGAGAAGAACAAAGTTTTCCAGTGGTAATTTCCTCATCCTTTACCAAAGAACAAGAAGGTATATTGATAGAAATACTTAAAATGCATAAAAGGACAATTGGATAGACATTAAAGGACATAAAAGATATTAATTTATTAATTTGTACACATAGAATACATTTAGAGGATAATGCTAAAACATCTCAACAAGCTCAAAGAAGATTAAATTCACACATGAAAGAGGTAGTTAGAGCTGAAGTTCTTAAATTACTTGATGTTGGAATTATTTACCCCATCTCTAATAGCCAGTGGGTAAGCCCTACATAAGTTGTACCTAAGAAATCTGGAATAACAGTGATTGCAAATGAAAAGTATGAATTAATACCTACCCGAGTCTCATCCAATTGGCGTATGTGTATTGATTTTAGAAAATTGAATGCAGCCACTAAGAAAGATCATTTCCCATTGCCATTTCTTGATCAGATTCTGGAAAGAGTAACAGGACATCCCTACTATTTTTTTCTTGATGGTTACTCAGGGTATAATCAAATACCAATTGCATTAGAGGATCAAGAAAAGACAACTTTTACGTGCCCCTTTGGCACTTTTGCATATAGAAGAATGTCTTTTGGTCTTTGTAATGCTCCGGCAACTTCTAAAGATGCATGTTAAGTATTTTCAGTGACATGATTGAGCATTATTTAGAAGTTTTCATGGATGACTTAACAGTTTTTAGAAATTCTTTTGAAAATTGTCTTAATAATTTGGAGAAAGTTCTTAAAAGATGCAAAGAAAAAAAAATTGTGTTAAATTGGAAAAAAAGTCATTACATGGTTACCTCAGGAATAGTGTTAGGTCATGTGATATCTTCTAAGGAAATTGAAGTTGATAATACTAAAGTTCAATTAATTGCTCATTTGCCTTCCCCAAAAATAGTCAGAGAAGTTCGTTCCTTTTTAGGACATGCAATATTTTACAGAAGATTCATTAAGGACTTTAGTGTCATATCTAGACCATTATATAATCTTTTGACAAAAGATGCATCATTTGATTGGACTCAAGATTGTCATAAATTTTTTGAAAAATTAATCAATCTTCTAACATCTGCTCCTATCATGCAATCCCCTGACCGGTCTTTGTCTTTTGAGTTGATGTGTGATGCTAGTGATTTGGCGCTGTTTTAGGCCAGAGAAAGGAAGCTAAGCCTAATGTAATTTATTACGGAAGTAAAACTTTAAAAAACTGCACAAATGAATTACACCACTACTGAAAAAGAACTACCTGCTGTAATTTTTGCATTGAATAAATTTTGAGCTTATTTAATTGGTTCTTCTACTATTATTTTCACTGATCATGTTGTTATTAGATATTTAATGTATAAGCAAAAATTCCAAACCTAGATTGATACGGTGGGTCTTATTGCTTCAAGAATTCAATATCACAATAAAAGATAAGAAAAGAGCTGAAAATGTTGTTGCAGATCATTTGTCTAGACTTACAACAAGTTCATATTTTGATAACACACCTATCAATGATTCTTTTCTCGATGAATTTTTATTTTCTGTCAATTTCATGCCTTGATTTGCTAACATTGTCAATTTTCTTGTAATAGATAAGATGCCACCTCAATGGACGCACTAAGACAGAAAAAAGTCTTTGACTGAGGTGAAAATTTTTTATTGGGATGACCCATATTTGTTCAAATATTATCCTGATTAAATTTTTCAGAGATGTGTACTCGATAATGAGGTAGGTAGTGTTATTAAATTTTATCATTTAGAAGCATGTGGAGATCATTTTTCTTCAAAGAAAATAGTTGCAAAAATCTTGCAGTGTAGATTTTATTGGCCCACTTTATTTAAGAACACCTATACTTTTTGCGAAAGTTATGAAAATTGTCAGAAATTGGGTTCCATTTCTAAACGAGACATGATGCCTCTAAACCCTATCATTGTCATTGAAATTTTTGATTGTTGGGTAATTGATTTCATAGGTCCATTTTCATCATTATTTGGATTTGTGTATATTTTGGTTGCAGTTAATTATATCTCAAAATGGATTAAGGCGATTCCATGTCGAGACAATGATCATAAAACTATTCTTAAATTTTTAAAAGAAAATGTTTTGAGTCGATTTGAAATCCCTCGAGCTATCATCAGTGATGGGGGAACACATTTTTACAATAAATCATTTGAATCTTTAATGAAGAAATATGGCATTACCCACAAAATTGTCACCCATTATCATCCTCAGACAAGTGGACAAGTAGAATTAGCAAATAGAGAAATTAAACAAATTTTGGAAAAAACGGTTAACCCAAATCGTAAAGATTGATCTTTAAGACTAAACGATGCACTTTAAGCTTACCGTACTGCTTTCAAAACATCTTTAGGCATGTCACCCTATCGGTTAGTCTACGAAAAACCTTGTCACTTGCCTATAGAACTGGAGCGTAAAGTATTTTGGGCTATTAAAGCTTTCAACTTAAATCTTGATGATGCTTACAAGTTAAGCAAATTGCAATTAAATGAACTTGAGGAATTGAGAAATGATGTATATGAAAAGTTAAAAATTTATAAAGCTAGAACAAAAGCTTTTCATGACAAATCATTTTTGAGAAAATCTTTTGAAATTAGTCAAAAAGTTATGCTTTATAATTCTTGTCTTCACCTATTCCCAGGAAAATTGAGATCTAGGTGGACTGGTCCTTTTATTGTCAAACATGTGTATCCTCATGGGGCCATAGATATTGAGAACCCTAGGAATGGTAATGTATTTAAGGTCAATGGACAAAGACTCAAACCATTTTTGAAAAACCAAGTTATTGAGGTAGAATCCATCTCATTTTCTAATCTTTGTTATGAGTAAAATTTATTTTAATTTTGTTGGTTTCTTTTTGCAGTTATTTGTGACCCCCAGTTAAGTGACGGATAATGGTACTCCGTGACTCACAAGTCGGTTTGTTTTTCAGTTTCCCATAATAACTGATTCCTTCTCTTTTAAAATGGATGTCATTCTCTCGAATTTAAGAAAGTATTTTCTTTCTTTTCCTTAAAATGCTCTAATAAAAATCTATAAAGTTAGGCGTGAAAGACTGAGATTATTAATGCACAAGGGCATCCCAGAAGATATACGCTGGATAATCGAAATAAAGGTTCGTTTAGCAGGTGAATCTTCAAATTTATTTGTCCCATACATGCCGGGTCTCAGTAAAAGTTTTTATTCTAAAAGGAGAAGAGCGAAAAGAATACAAGTTTGTTACAAGTGTGCACGATAGAATTGTAACACGCGATGTCATTCTTTGGGAATGGTTTTCACAAATTGAGAAGATAAAATATACTTTTATTAAAAATAGACTGAGTAAAGAGTCATTAGATGATATCTTATTGACTCTTGAGAAGCATTCTTGTGGAGTTATGCATCGTGAACTTCTTAGTTTGTGGAATCTCTTTAGGGATGAGCAAGAGTGTTACAGTCTTGGGAATTTAACTCAAAAAGATCTTATTTGTCGATTTATAAGAAAATTAGATGGGAAGCTTATCCTCGACTCATAAAAGGTGTTTAAACTGTTACTAGACGTAAAATCAGAGGAAGATGTGAGCCACAATCACAACAACATGTATATATTATCTTGTACATCTCCTAAAAAAAAGATAGAGTATGTACACATCTTGGGTTTGGCCTTGGTATACACAAAACGTGAATGGGGAAATGCACGCATCCTGATCCAGCCTTCTTCATTGAAAAATAAAGTAGGTAGATTGTATCCCACATGTGAGGCAGCCAGTCACATTATGGCCACTTGTCCCTTTTGGGAGCCCTATGTTGCGCTGGTCTTGAATGGGTCTAATACTGGTCAACGATGCTTTGACACAAAGCCGAAATAGCAGACTACCTCCATCCCATTCTCAAGTGAGTATACACTCACCTTTCATCAGGTTGTTAGTAACTTGGTATTTAGTCTATGAAATCCTTATGCATGAATCCTTACCCCATTTGTTCGAAAAGTTCTTTGGGGGTATTGTAGTCTTAGAACCAACTTCTCGTTGAGAGTCGCCCTAATTGGCTTGAGGGCATAGGTTTTTATGCTTATTCTTGTTGTGTGAAAGTATTTTTATTTCAAAAAAAAAAGTTGAAACTGCACTTTTACTTAGTCTTTAATTATATTAGGAGCCCCGGGTAGATGCATGTCCCATCATTGACCCAGGTGGACTTTCGCACACCGGTCCGTAAATAAGGTTCATGTACCATGCTCTATAGAGAGCCGTTCTTAGTATCCGAAAGTTTACCTTTTAGGCAAGCTGAGATAATGGGCAAATAGAAGCGCCCCGTGTTAGCATACTTGCGTGACTATGTAATTGAGCTAGATCCTGTGATTTCATGCCATGGGCTCTCCAGCGACCTCTCACTGGTTGTGGTCGTTGGTAGTAGCTGTCAGATTTACGCACTTTAATTAGTTGCGTCATAACTCAATCCAAAATATCCCACAAGCTGGAGGGAGAAGAATTCCAAGATTAGCTGAGCCGTCTTAGTATTACTGCACTTATGACGCGTAGTATAAAGATACGCCATGAAAACTGTACATAAAGGTATGCCATCATTTATTTTATCTTTGTATGATTTTGTTGTATTTTGGTTTTGGACAGACGATCTTTGGGCGGGGTTCTTCAGGGGTTTTTAGACTTCTTTACCCTGTTAATTTTCTTAAAGTCTTTAAAAAAAATAAAAAAAAAAGTTTCTTAATTTCAAACTTTTTTTACAACAGTCAACCTACCTATATAAGAGCTATCATTACTTTTTCCATTCTCTTCCCTACTTAAACACTTTATTTTCTTCACTTTCTTCCAACTCATAATCATTCAAAGGTAGTGTGAGTATAGAAATGAAGGGAGCTTCTTCTTCTATTCGTAGACTTACCAATATCTGTGTATTTTGTGGAACAAGTTATGGGAAGGGTTTGGAGTTTGTAAATGCAACAAACACTATTGGTAGAACACTTACTACGAGGAACATTTGTGTTGTATATGGGGGAGGTAGCATTGGATTAATGGGGGTTGTATCACTTTCTGCACATCTAAGAGGTGGTCAAGTTTTAAGTGTCATTCCTGAACCTTTAACTCGATAGAACATCATTGGAAAGACAATTGGGCTAAAACTTCAAGTATCGTCTATGCATGGATGAATGAGGACAATGCTTGAAAACTCTGACACATTCATTACCTTACCGGGTGATTTTGGTACTTTGGAAGAAGTTTTTCAAATTATCTCTTGGACCCAACTGAACATCCACCATAAACTCATAGGTTTATTGAATGTTAATAATTCCTTTGATAATTTGTTATCTTTTATTGACCATGTTGTCGAACAGAATTTTATCACACCTTCGACAAGACGACTCCTTATATCTCCTTCCACTATTGATGAATTAATTGATAAATTACAAACTTTTGTTTATGAACCTGAACCAGTAATAGCTCAGATAGATTAGTCAGAAGGAAGCAGTAAGGGAGGCAGCAAGGAATATAGGTGTGATTTGACACTTCATCTATAACTTTCCTTTATCTTTAGTTGTATTCATCGTACTTTATTTTTGTTTAAATTTTGTAATGTTTCTTTTTTCAGTAATTAAAATAACAGGTAATATCTTCTATCCTTTACCTATCTATGTTTTGACATTGAGAACAATGTTGTAATCTGGTTGGGGGAAAAGATAGTTGTGTGAAAAAAAAACCAAAGAAAAAATTAAGAAGTGTGTTTATATGTTTGTCAATAACTTACTAACAGCAAAACTAATTAAGGATAACAGAGTAAAGAGTAAATTATGCCCGTGAGGTAAATTTGCTCTTGAGATGCATCAAAATTGGTGGTAGAGTAAGAAGTAATTAGGTAGATAAATATGTTGTATAGAAGTAGCAATTCAAATTCAGGGAACATAGCACGATTGAGTAAATTGTCTTCTTTCTTAAAAATCACATGCTTGGTTATGAATGTTGAATTGGTGAGTTGAGAATGATAGAATTATGCCTTGTGAGATTTTGAGCCTATTGATGAATGGATTGAATATTTGTACTATTCTTTTCTTTCTTGTGTGATTTTCACTCATGGAATTGTTACTCTAGAACTTGCTTTGATTCTTTTTGAGACTACATTTTCACATGCATACATAAACATGATTAAGGCATTTTTCTTGAAATAGCTACTTTAACCAAATAGCCAAGAATGATTGGCGCACAAATAGGCAACCTTGCTCAGCAACATATTGTCTCAATATGATATCAAGCACTCTTATGACTTCTTGAAAATTTTATGATTCCTGCCAACGTAAGGCATTAGAAATGACCTATTTCTCCTTGCTTAACCCCTTTGAACTTATTTGACCATTCTTTGTTTCGAGCTCATTATGTGCCTTAAATGAAAAACCACGTTCTTACTCGGCCTTAGGGAATAAGAGAACATTAGCTTTGTCATTGGATGAGTTCTTGAACAAGTGTGGGGGTGTGTGTGCAGAATGGTTGAAAAAATGTTTAATTAAAAAAATGTATATATTATGTTCATCTTGTAAAAACAAAAAAAAAAACAAATGTGTAAAGAAGGGCCAACAAGACAATAAAGGAAAGGAAAAGAATATGTAAAAGGAATTTGTATTAGGTAGAGTTGGGATAAACTTTCATGCTTGTTAATTGAACTCAGCTCTCACGCTCTTTTATTCTCTTTGATATTTAACTTGTCATATCCATATTACCTCCTCCTTTATCTTGACCCCATTACAACCTTGAATAAAGTCCTCATGATTTGTGTGTATATGTGTTCTGAGTAATGGAGAAGTAGAAGATAAGCAAGCTTATGGTAGTGCAATTTTTCATGGGTTGAATTGAGTGAAATACCTATATTTTAAACACTTGAGGGATTAAGAGAATCCTATGAAGATCTATCATTCATGACTCATGCTTTTCAATTGAAGTTTCCTTGCTTGTTGGTTTGAGATATGAAGAAACGTTACCTCATAAATGTTTTGATCCCTTGAATTTTTGGTTGCTCTTCATTATTTAATATTATTAGAAATTGAGTCTTTTAGATTTTTTTTTTAGTTTTTGAGTTTGTGTTATTTTCCTTGTTCATTAGTTTTGATCTTATGTGTTTTGCTCGGGAGTGCAAAAGTCAAGTGTGGGGAATTTAATAGCAATATAATTTATTCATGTTATAATTCTCTTACTTGGCTTCTTAAGGTTCAATTAGGCTTAATTAAATTAGTTTTGTTACATTTATTGATATTGATCTTAATTGGATCATCGAAAGAATTATTACTTGAATTAGCTTTAATTTGTCTATTTGGCAGTGTTCAGTAAAATGACTATAAATTGAGTTTCAAATATTTGATTGATGTGATTCTGGTCTTGTAAGAAAGTTAAAACAATTCTATACAATTTTCATGAAGACCTCAAGAGCCCAATCACACGTTTGGATAATTTAAATTGGAGTTAAAGCAAGATCTAGAGTGTTAATCCTGACAGCTTGACCTCTGTGCACTCATTCGACCATATCTTGAGATATAGGAGTTCAATTAACCCCAAACTGGTAAGACCTATATCTAGAACTTTCATGAATAATATAAGAGTCCATTCGGATGGCTTGGAGGTCATATTGAGCTTAGAATTCAGAATGGAGGAATTGTAGCTGGGCCTGAGTAGTGTGTAGTGATTGGGTCATATCTCGAGCTGTAGGGTTGAAACCAACGATAAGCTAAGACAAAAGTCTACAACTTTCATGAAAACCACTTTTCCATTTTCTGACGGAATCAATGAGTTCAACACTGAATGATTTCGGAGACAAAGAATCTCAATAATTTTTCACTCATCAAACTACTATTTGGCATTTTTCACTCATTCACCCACTCATCCACTCACTCATTAATCAGCCCCTTGTCATTTTGTATCCCTTATCCTCTATAAAAGGGAGCTTTGACTGATCATTTGGGGAATCTTGGTGTTAGAGATTAAGATCATGCTATAGTGTTAATTGTTTATCTTGTTGTAGTTTTCTTTTGTTCTAAATTGAAGTTATGTTCTTCTTCTTCTTCTTCTTCTTCTTCTTCTTCTTCTTCTTCTTCTTCTTCTTCTTCTTCTTCTTCTTGTCTATGAGTAATTAATTTTTATTTTACTTAGGTGAAATGATGAATTTTTTGGTAATAAATTGAGGTTAGATTAATTTCTTTCTTGTGCTTAAATAATATATTATCAAGTGATCATTATATGTATTGTATTTTATTTCCAATCAATTTAGAAACCCTCCTTGTAAAGTGGAGATCTTGATTTGTTGTAGACAAGATATTGACGCAATGAATGCTTAAGCCCATTTATAAGTGGTGGTGCCCATTTATAAGTGGTGGTGTTACTAGATAATTAAAGGAATCATAATATAATTATGTATATAATCTTAAATGAACTTTGAATGTTGTATTTTTCGATTGGAACCTCCATTATATGTGAATTCTAATTGAGTTATAAAAAAAATTAATCTTGTCCTTAATTTACTTACCAAGAGTAGATCTCCTAACCCAGGTAAATTTTTTTTATTTGTGACTAAGTTTTATCACCTTTATTATTGTGACAAAATCTTTTCCTTGCCTCAAAGAATTTTTCTTCATCAAATCCTTGTCGATCGACCTCGAACTCCCCAGATTTTATTACTTGAGACAACCTGCACTTAAGTTTGTAATTTATAATTCACATCATAAGTCACAGATGTGTGAATTGTGCTATAGTTAAAATCTAAGGATAATCGAAGTTAGTTTGGTATTTTAAGCATACTAAGTGTGAGTTTTAATACTGAATTGACTAGTCATAGATATGAAAAAATGTGATAATGGTGAAATAGGATTTTTAATGAATCTCAGGATTTGTTTTGAATCTGTTGGAAGTTAGAAACTTGGATTTGGTGGAATCTAAGTGTTATTAGCAAATCGGGAATTTTGGTACCACTTTGTGGTTATCTTAAAGGTAGCAAAGTTAGACTTTGCTATTGTTGTTGTTCATGGCAGAACAGAATGGAAAACAAAAAAGAGAAGAGAAAAGGGAACTGAGGAAGGGAAGAAGAGAAGGAAGAAGGAGGATTCAAGTGGAGGCTTGGCTCCATCTTCAAGATCTTCATCTCAGCTACAAGAGGTAGGGGTTCTTACTCTCATCTCTCAATTCCCATCTTTGCTTTTATCTTGTCATGCTTGGGGTATGTTTGAATAGGTAAAAATGGGGATTTTGGGTTCTTTGAGGGTTTAAGTTGGTTGAACTCTTTGGAATCTTGAATTAGATACCTTGAATGATGTTAGAAATCATTTAGGAAATGTTTTAGAAGTGTTAGAAACAGGTTGGCTGCATGAGAAAACTGGTTTTTCTGGTTTTCTACAGGATGTAATCGATTACTAAGCTTCTGGAGTTGCAAAATGTGTTTCTAGGCAGCTGGTAATCAATTACATAGCTTCTGTAATTGATGAAAAGGCCTCTGGATGAGTTGTAATCGATTACAACACCCTTGTAATTGATTACAACAGCAGATTCTGTAAAAACAGGGCAGCATCCAAACAACCTGTATTGTTTATAGCATAACTTGAGTTGTATTTATCGAATTGACCTGATTCTTATTGCATTTGAAAGCTAAGACATAAGGCTTCATGTGATAAAATTTTCAAAATTGTTGAAGTTAGGATGTACATTTGGTGTATTTTTAAAAATCATCATTTCTAGGTGCCAAGTTCTGATTTTCTCAAGATTCTTATTTTGAGAAAATGAACTTTCCTACTTGTTAGGATCCCTTATATATGCTTTGTAAAGTGTGTTGAGATACTAATAGGGGTATTTCATGGAGGGAATTACTACCTTGCATATATGGGAAAGTAGGAGCCTTTGTGAATCCATTGGGCATGGATTGCGAAAGATAAGTACCTAGGACCTTGTTCAACATGAGGTTGACTGTGAAATTACTTGTGAAAGTGATAGTGTGAAGTTCTAAATATAAGACCATTAGTGTTGAGATACAACTAGTGGTAGTTCTTAGAAAGAATAACCACTTACGTTATGTGAAGGACTTTGAGAAGTTAAGACAAGGTGTACTAGAAACAACTAGTTTGGGTTTGTTTGGTATAATATGCCTATATTTATGCATAGATTACTCCTTTAGATTTAAAGTTGAGTTTAAGATGCACAGTTGATATATTCCCTCTTATTCTTAAAGGTTGAACTTGAGGATATGCTAGAAACATGGGTTGGTTCCTTTATGTGATAGAGTTGAGCCAAGAGTGCATGTTTGTTAATGATAGTTCTTTCACTTCGTTAGGGTGAACCTTGTGATAGGATTTGGGAAACCCTAGACATCCTTTGAGAAGTCAAATGTCATAGGTTAATACCTAGAACCTTGGGCAACTTGTGGTTGCCTTGTGAATCACTTGTGAAGTGATGAAGTAAGGTATTAGGTGTTGTAAGCTAACTGTGTTTGGCTTGTTGTTTTTGTTATCATGCGTAAGTTGAGTCTTTGTGTGGAAAGTAGAGCCGGAGATGCATGGATGACATTTTATTCCCTTGTGAGTCAAGGTTGATGTATAGGAAGTACTAGAAACATGACTTTGCTCGTTAAGCGGTAAGTGAGCTTGGTTATGGGATTTGCTAGTTTTCCTTAGTCACTTGGTTAAGAAGGACCTAGTGACGAGTGTTTGTATTTGTGAAATGCATTGCATATCTTCTTTTCAAACTTGTTGTCTTGCTATTTTCCCATGTATTGTAACCTGATATGGTATGCACAACCATTTGGCCAGAGAGTTGTAGGTAATCGGTCCAGGAATTCTTCGGAATGAGGACTAGTCCTAGGTTCTTAGAGCGGAAGCTCATTATGGTCAAGGTTACCAGTATGGGGTTGGTAGTAGTACTCTTACGGTTGTGAGGGGAAGGTATTCACCTATTACCAAGTATGGTAAAGGCTTTTAGGCCTAACCTGCTCAGTATATACAAGGGAATGCGGTTCCTGGGAAATAAGCAAGTAGCATGTGTTTTTTTAAAACCTAAATCTGCATTAACATTGAATCATCATTTTATTAGGATCTTGTGTGAGCATAATCATACATCATATCATTAAGCATTGCATTTGTTAGCCGTTGTATGGTCAGTTGCCTCGCTTGCTTGTTGCTTGCTTGCTTGATGATATCTTGCGATTGTATGGGCGGTTGTTTGATATCATTGATTGTTCGGTATTAGTGCGAGATAGGATTTTAGTTTGTCTTGTGAATGTTACATAATGTATGTATATGTTCTGATATTATTGAACAATGACTCATTTATCTATTGCAGGCTTAATCTTATATTCATGGTGTGGTTTGTTCATTGTGAATGAATGAACACTGGTATTAGAATGTTTATACTGAGAAATTGTGATTTCTCACCCCATTTGTGTTTCTATATAAATCCAAGTACATGTAAGGAAAATAGGAGCAGAAGAACTAGCGTAGTTTATTTTGTTTCTTGCAATAAATATGTTGTATATTTATTTCCTACTACCTTGAGTTTGTAAAAGTTATGTATTACAGTTTGCCTTGAGAGGCTGATGATGTATATATATGGCTTTCTATTGTTTAGGCTCTCCATATATATTTATGTGAATGAAAGATACGGGTTTTGTTTGTTGTTTAGGTTAAAAATGACATAGCTGGTATTGTGTGTCTTGTATATGTGAGATATATCAGGTCTGTAATATTGGGATCTTACATCATCCCACCATCTGTTGCTAGTATAACATTGTGTGTGTTGGAATTATAACACAATGAAACGTAGTAACCAAATTGAAAATAAGTGTTACTATAGAGATCAAAGATATAGGTTAAAATATATTTTCATTCCATATACATGGCATTAGTTTACAATTTGGTTCTTATACTTCACAGTAACTCCATGTCAATCTCATAGTGTTATAACAGCAATAGACAATGAGAATGACATTGAAAAAATTATACGTATATAGACAAAAAATATATTTTAACCTTTATTAAAGTCAATGCTAACAAAATTAAGATTAGCTATCAGGACTTAAATTTAATAAAAATTAATAAAAAATAAAGTATGATTGTGTTATTAAAAGAATTGTATAAATTTAAAGTTCCATTGAAAAAGGGGATACTTGGGAAAAAGAATAAAATAAAATAAATATAAGAATCTGAAAATCAAATAAATAAATGTAATTAATCAATAACAATGCTAATAATACTAATATTAGGCTTAAGAACTTAATTTTAATAAGAAAAATAACAAAGTAAAGATAATGTTATTACAAAGATACATATAAATTTATTACTTGATTGAGAGTGGGATACCCAAATTATTAAGTTATAAATTGAATAAAACATAAGAGCTCACAATATTTTATTTTAGAGAAAAAAAGTAGATCTCTCAATCAAGTCTAAGAGGAATCTCTTTGTTGAACCATGAGTAAGCAATACACAACTCCGTTGTTATAGATTGTATTTACGATTGATTTGTAGTAATATTTTCTTATAAATATTTTCTCTAATTTAATATTAGCTTTAAGAACTTGAATATAATAAAAAAATAAAAATAAAGTAGGATATTTTACCAAAAAAAAGTAGGATATTGCTATTAAAAATATATATTCATATAAATTCAAGTTTTGACTGGGATTGAGATACTCAATAAACAAAATAAAAAATAAAAAATAAAGATTATAAAAATCAATTAATTAAAATATAATTAATAATTAATCAAAAATAATTCCAATAAAATTAAAATTGGTTATAATAAGAACTTAAATTTTTAACAAACTTAATTCATTAAGATCCCACCTAATATTATTCAAAGTAGTTATAACAAACTAAAAAATATAAATATTAACATAGTAATAAAATTTCTCTTTCTCATGCAATTTAGGGGTTACAAATATATGAAAATTTCTTACATAAATTTAAAGTACTTAAGTTGGATGTAATAAGTTAATTACATTATTAATTATGATGGGTTATGGTAATTAATTATTAATTAAATATAACTGTTGTATACTCCTTCTGTTTTAAAATAACAATTGTTTTAGAGATTAAATTTTTTTTTTTGTATCTATCGCTTTTAGAAAACTAAGAAGGCATTACTTTTTTTAACTTTATTATTGTCTCTTAGTATCTACACCAAGTAGAATGAGAGATAATGTTAATAAAATGATATGATAATTTAGTCAAATATAATATTTCTTAAAAATTAAGAGTATTTAATAATTTTTTTAATTTATATACAAATTTCTTAAAAACAAATGGAGTTTTAATTAATAATATAATAATTAATGTAATGCACTTGAGTACTTTTAGGTTTATGCAAGAATTTTTTAAAAGGAAAAACAGAAAGTTGGTTGCACATACTCCCACCTCTCACATCTCTCCTGTCTGGGTATGTTGTAAAATCAAATTATAAATGTGTAGGAAAAAAAAATAATATCAATTATAATCAAATAATTAAAATTATAAAAATATAAAATGATAAATGTATACATGTGTATGATTAATATTATTCTTCTCGAATTATAGATAATTAATCTCTATATTATAAATGTAAGTACTTTCTTTTGAGAATAAGCTATTCATTTTAGGTAATTTCTTCCTTAAACTATATTTATTTTATTTTAAGAATAAACAAGTTTATTTGAGTAGTCTTTCTCTCATTTTGCCACATGGGCTTTTTATTTGACTACACATAATTTCTTTTTTCTCCCAAATCTTCATTCTCTATTACTTTCTTAATTGGCTACATATAATTTCTTTTTATCCCAAACCTTCCTTTTGCATCCCAATTTTTTTAAGATAAAATCTATTATCATTTATTTGATTATGAAAAGACATTTTTAATTGCTTATTTCTAGAATTCATCAAAATAAAAAGAAATACATATTTTTGGAAAATAATAATTAATACGTATAATACTTTTATATACAATAAGTTAATCTGAAAAAAATTATCTTTTTTTATTGTTTCTCTAAAATTTTAAAATAAAATATTATCAATTCAAAAAATTTTAATCCATAACATGTTATATATGTATAACATATACTATAAATTAAGTCTCTAAATTATAATTTAAATAACAATTAAAACTTTAAAAAAAATCCACTAGTAGTTAAAAAAGGAGCGACGAATAATGTAACGTTCACGTGATCTGTTTGAGTTCGTGTACAAAATTCCATCGACGAGCAATTATTATTCTTGAAACAAGTGTTCGGTGGGTAGGAGAATTAATTAATTAGTAATAAATAATGCTAACCACAAAAGATCATGCTTTGAAAATTCAAATGCTGACGACCATGCTAAGGTATGTTCCAATGCCTATCTATCCTTACACTTCTTTCATCCAATTTTATTTGTTCATTTAAAAAAATATTTTATTTAATTATTTTGATTCTTTTAAAAAGTTAATAAGTTATTAATTATTTTTTAACTTTATCTTTACTATTACATGAGAGATAAAATTAATAAATAATAATTTTTTTATTAAAGGATAATTCAGTAAAGTTTAATGATTTTTCCTTATAATAGTCCAATGACTTTCTTAATTCGTATATGGATAAAAATGTATTTTAACCTTTATCAAGATGAATGCTAACAAAATTAAAATTAGTCATTAGAACTTAAATTTAATAATAAGTAATAAAAAATAAAGTAGGATTGTGTTATTAAAAAAAATTGTATAAGGGGTTCTATTGAAAAATGAATACTTGGGAAATAAGAATAAAATAAGAAAATATAATGAGTTTAAAAATTAAGTAAATAAAATATAAGTAATTGATGACAATGTTAGCTATCCATCAGTGATTGGTCGTAGTAAAAATTAATTACAAACTCAAGTGAATTTTACTTGTAATGTCAAGTGTTTAAATCTTAGATATCATTTTGAAATTTTTTTTACTTAATCACCATTCTCAACCTAAAATTACATGAATAATTAGTCAAATACTAAAATGACAATGCTAACAATACTAATATTAGGATTCTGAACTTAAATTTAATCGGAAAAAATAAAGTAAGATAATATTATTAAAAGGAATTGTATAAGTGTATGATTTGATTGAGAGAGAGATATCCATATTATTAAGCTATAAATTGAATAAAACCTAACTCACAATATCTTATATTAGATAAAAAGTAGATCTCCCAATGAATGATGTACTCAGAAATTTTAGGTTGTGAGTATAAAGGCAATATACAAGCATAAAAAAATTTAAAAGAAAAAATATATTGGTATAAAATGATGAAATATTGATTTATAATTATTTCTTTTATATTGAATGATTTTTTCATTACAAATACTATTAAATATTTTCTTTATATATATATGGATGATCTTAACTGCTAACCACATGGAATGTAACTTGAGAAAAAAAATTTAGATAGATTTTAAATTCTAATATTACAAATTTACTCATTATATAAGGACAAAGCTAAAAATACGAAGAGAGTAGAAATTACAAATGATTATCATGGGTAATAAAAAAATACCAAAGGCGAGTGAGGGGCAAGTGTCTCTATTATTTTATAAGTAGGTTTGTTCGTGCTCCCAATCCAATCTTAGAAAAATCTCTTTATCGAGTTACGAATAAGCAATATATATATAATTTTATTTGTATAGATTGTATTCACTTGATTTGTAGTGATCATTTCTTATAAATATTTTCTCAATTTAAGATTAACCTTAAACACTTGAATTTAATAAAAAGTAATAAAAAATAAAGTAGCATGTTTTACCAAAACAATAAAGTAGGACATTATTATTAAAATAATTTATATAAATTCAAGATTTGATTGGGTTTGAGAAACTCAATATATAAAACTAACAATAAAAAATAAAAAATAAAAAGTTAAGATTATAAAAATCAAGTAAATAAAATACAATTAATAATTAATCAAAAATAATTTTAGTAAGATTAAAATTGGCTATAATAATAACGTTAACTTTGACAAACTTTATTCCTCAAGAAGATCCACCCAATATTATTCAAAGTAGTTATAACAAATTAAAAAATATAATAATATAATAAATATTAACAAAGTAATAAAATTTCTCATTCTCCATGCAATTTAAGGATTATAAATCTATGAGAAAATCTTGTATAAACTTAAAATATTTACATTAGGTGCACTATATTAATCACAACATTAATTATAATGGGTTATGATAACTAATTATTAATTAAATATAGTAATTATTTGCTTCCCTCGTTACAAAATAACGATTTGTTTCATTTTATCTGTTACTTTTAAAAATTTTATATGATCATATAAAAAAATTTATATGATCATTTTTAAAAAATTATTTTGTCGTATTTTATTTGTCTATTTAAAAAACTAATGAATTATTAATCTTTTTTAAACTTTACCTAATAAGTGAGAAAGAAAATTAATAAAATAATAATAATATGTTGAATATTTTTTTAAAAAAGCAATTCAATCAAAACATTAATTTTACTTATAATTAAAAAAATTTAATGAATTTCTCAATTTCTTAATTTTGGTACAATTACCTTAAAAGACATATAAAAGTAAGGGCATAATTTTGATGTACTATCAATTTAAAATCAATCAAACACAATCATATCATTTAAGATATTTGACTCTTATAATAATTATTTTAAAATTTATAAATATAATAATATATAATTAATTAATAATAATAATAATTTATACTAATAACATATCAAATTTAAACTCTAAAAATCCGTCAAAAAAATTTAAACTCTAAAAAAAATAGAGGCAGTAATAATAATTAAAAGAGAAGAGATGAAAGATGTAACGTTCACGCGATCTGATTGAGTTCTTGTACGAAATTCCGTTGACGAGCAATTATTGTTCAAACAAGCGTTGGGTGGGTTGGCAAATTAATTAATTAGTAATACATAATGCTTTTTCTTTTGTATAAATCTTCCACACAAAAGTTGTATTGAAATCTGATTAATCCATAATGTTAATTACGTGATCATATTAATTCTAATTATACATATTTTTATTTACATTATCTTATATTTATATAATTTTTATCATTTAATTATATATAATTTTATCTCATTTTTTATATACCTCTCTTCTAATTATATTATATAGTTGACGTGATATACACATTAGTTGAAGGGATATGTATGTATATTATTTTCAAAGATCATGCTTTGAAAATTCAAATGCTGATGACCATATATGTTCCAATGGACATCCATATCCCTCTTTACTGGAGTATCATTTTATTATTTCTTTCGTTCATTTTTAATTGTTTATTTAAGAATTTGTTTATTTAAAATTATTTATTTACTTAAAAAAATTAATGAGTTATTAATTATTCTTCCATTTTTAAATAATAGTTACTTTTTAAATTTTATTTTATTTTAAATTATTTGTCAAATTTAGAGAATAAAAAATATTTATTATTTACTTTCAATTTTATCCTTATTTATTGCTATTTCTACTAGCATTTTTTCCCTCTCTCATATAGTTGTTTTTTTTTATCTTTTTAAAGACAATGTTATTAAATATCAATTTTTTCTAAAATTTAGATTATTTAATGAGTTTCTTAATTAATGTTGGTAAACTTTAAACGACTGTTATTTAAGAACAAAAAGTTTTTTTGTTAAATTTATCTTTGGTATTAATAAGTGAGAAACAAGATTAGCAGAATGATAATAAATATTTTGAGTATTTCAATAAAAAATAATTAAGTTAATCAAATTAATTTTATTTATAATTAAAAACTTTTATTGACTTTTTTAATTCTTGTACAATAATCTCACTAGATAAATAAAAGTAGATGAAAGGAGTACGACTGATAATGCTTTTGAAATAACAAAGGTGCTTTAATCCTACACCAATCACATTATATAATACAGAGACATTAAAAATTGATAGTTTGAATCACAATATTAAATGATTCATCTGTTTCACAATATCTATCTTTTAAGATTTTTACATATATTTTCTCTGTGCTTTTTTATCTATCTTTTACGAAATTTTTTTATATTTATTTATTGTTTTAGAAAATCAATGAAATATTAATTAATTTTTTCCTAACTTACCCATGATATTAATAAGTGAGAGAAAAAATTAATAAAATGATAATAATGTTTTGAGTATTTTAATGATGAATACTTTAGTCAAATGTGGTTATATTTATTTATTATTGAATTTATTTATTGAATTTCTTAATTCTTATCTAACAATTTTAAAAAACAAATGAAAAAGAATGTAGAAAGTAGATTAATAAAGTTATTAAATAATCTTAATTTTAGGAAAATATAATTACATTTGACTAAAGTAACCTCTCCCTCCATTAATGTTCTTTCTCGTTCTATTTAGTGAAGACATCAAGAGATAAAGATAAAATCAGAAAAAAAATTTAATGTCTTCTTAGCTTTTTAAAGTGTAAAATTAAATAAAATAAAATTTATTTTCTAAAACAATAGTTATTTTGAAACATAGTGAGTACCTGTGGCAATGTCTTTCTTGACATGGCGCAACACGAAGCAACAAATTCTTACAAATGGATGTATTAATGAAAGGAGTCATCACCAATTAATTTATCTATTAAAAATGAAATGACTCAATTTGATACTTAAAAATAGTCTACGATTTAGTATTTAAATTTGGGAGTTGATTACAATTAAGGAAGACATTAGTACCCTACATCATTTATTCTAAGAATAATTACTTATTTAATTTGATGTATTTTCTAAATTAATTAAGTTGGCCTTTTATTATTTACAACAAATATTTTTATTATTTTTATTTTTTTACATGTCTCATTATGTTATGTATATTATCAAGAATGATAAATGATTAAGTAGTTATTATTTTATAGAACAAATTTAAACCTCACAATATATTATGTGAAAGTGATGAATTAAAAAATATTTCAATAAAATATTTTGTAAAATAATTGGCAGAACAAAATGTAAAATGTTTAGATGAAATGTGATTTTTGAAATGATTAGAAAAGACTTTTGAAATTTGAATTTACCAAAATCACAAAGTTGAGTATAAGTGAATTTGTTCACATTTATTTTTATTATTTTTAAGAAGGGATTATTTATTTTATAATGAAAATTAGATATTGTCAGTGTTTCTAGCTAGATCTAATAAAAATAATCTCAAGAGTATTAGGTAGAATTTGTTGATTGCCATTTCAATCTTCTCTCTTAACATTTTCATCATCGGTCGAATATTTTATTTTAATTTTAAATTAAATTTTGTATATATAAATTGTAAAAATTAGATCACATCAGCATTTTTGGCTAAATTTAATAAAAGTTGTCTCCAAAGTATTGGGAAGAGATAATTGATCATCACTTAGACATCCTTCTAATATTTTTGTTATTGACCAAGTTTTAAATATTTGATATTTATAGTACAAAACAACATACATATTTAATTAATTAAAAATAAATGTTTAGAATAAAATTCTTATTAGATATTTTCTCATATACCTAATTACATAATCACTTAGTTTTCTTGCTTTATTTTTATTAGGGGTGTCAAATGGATAGATTTGTTTAATTTTGGATTAGATCATAATAGATAGATTCAAAATAAATCTATTTAAGATTCATTATAAAATATTTAATATTATTTAATCTATCTATGATTCAATTTAATGGATGAATATTCAATTCATCCATTAATTTATTTTAATGAATTGGATGAATGAATATTCAACTCACTCATTTTTTTAAAAAAAATTTATCTTTTAATTTAAACATTTTTATTCTCTCTCTAAAATATAGTTCTCTCTCTAAGAATTTTCTTTTTCTTTTCTCTCTCTAAAAAATATTTCACTCTCTAAAAATTTTTATTCTCTCTCTAAAAAATTTATTTCTCTCTCTAAAAAATGTTTCTTTCTATAAAAATTTTCTTTCTCTCTCTAAAAATTTTCATTATTTCTCTAAAAACTGTTTCTCACTCCAAAAAAATTCTCTCTAAAAATTTTGGCACTAAACGCTTTGTACTATGAGCTTTTGGATTTTAGTGAAAATAAAAGTGTTGAATAAAAAATATAAAATACATTAGATATTCATTAAATTAATTTTTAATTGGATATATGTTAGATATCTAATAGATATTTTAGTTAGATTATTAACTATCTATAACTAAATTTAATTTATTATATCTAATCTAATAAAATATATTATTTTTATTAAAAAAACTGAACTAATTTTAATATAGATAGATTATATGAATTAAAAATTAATAGATTTTTTTTTCAACCAAAATTCCTATAATACCACGAGTCCTTATGTTTAGAGCAGAAATCGGTAAAAACTACTACTTATTTTGAAGTTCAATATACCTATATATATTTAATCACATGATGGATATTTTACTATTTTATAATTCAGAATGGTGCTTTTCTGATGATGCAGTTAGAACTAGAAAATAAATCATTTAAGAACATAAATGCTAAAGATTGTCCTGAGATCGAGAGAAGATATGTAGACCTATACAAAGAATTGGAGAAAGATGTTTTGGAGGTGTGCTGATCTGTCTATCTTAAATTGTTGCTAAAGTTAGATGAATAATCAATGATTTAGCTTATAAATTGAGAGGTACATTTTAGATAATAAAGTACAGGATCATCTTAACTGTTAATAAAAAATATTAAAGAAATAAATTATCACATATGTATAATTTATTATGTAAGTATATGTATCTTACAAAATTCTAAACCTTTAATTTTTTTCATTAACAGTTACAATCTACATTTTAATTTCTAAACTGCATCTCTTACTTTAAATAATTCAAATCCATCATCAATGATCAGCTATATATTATGAGAAATGTTTTGTGTCTAACTTTTATACGTATATTGCATTTATATTATATATTAATATAAAAAATATATTAAATTATTTTTTATATAATTATAACATTCTTGTGAGATATAAAATAAATTTATAAATAAATTAAAAAATTAAATATATAAAAATTAAACAAATAACATAATTGATATATTATTTATCGCTGCTGCGAGACCTTTTTGGGCTCCTATTCTTCTCCACTTTCATCAGTGAGCACAAGCAAATATTAAGATATTTCCCTCTAACATATTCATGTTAATTAATAATAAATATATTATGTTATTTTTCTTTGTCGACCTTCTATTTTGAATAATATTTACTCTTGTCACATAAACATAATATTTACTTTTCACTCTTTTCTTTTAATCTATATACATTCTGGCTTCTGTTTTTTTAATAATAGATTTGTTACTTTTTTTTTATTCTAGAGGAGTTGATCTATTTAATAAATTTTAAATGTTTGCAATCCTGTTTCTGTAATATTTCAAGAAGGTTATTGATCAAGGTAATTTTTAGATGATTTTACAATTCTTTCTGTCTTTTTTAAAAAAAACATGGTTTAAGACTTTTGTACCTGTAGATATACATTTAGTTTAATATGCATGCATGTATATATTGTAGTTTGATATTCAGATATTTTATTTTTCACATATGTAATTTGATATTTGATTTAAGATACTTTAATCCATTAAGAGTATCATTTTACAATATTGTTATTGATTATTTTTATATTTTTGGTTTTTTTTAAATATTTTAATAATATCTATCAACTTAATATTATTCTTTTGGGTTGAATTTGGTACAAAGGGTTAGTTTGGTATAACCTTAATAATGGGGTCAAAATTTAAGGGATTAATTTTTAATATAATGTTAATGTCATTAATAAACATTTCAACAAGTCTTTTAAGGTATATACAGTAACGATTATAATATATATATATATTTATTAGGGCATAGTTTAGTATACTCTTTAAAAAATAAGAGTGAAAAACTAAATGACAAATTTTAAGTATAATTTTATATAAATTTTATCAAAGAATTATTTTAGTTGAGCATACTGTAAAATGACCACAAATTATGATAGAATTTTTATATTAAGGATCATTTTGGTGTACCCATAAGAAGGGGGTGAGAATTTAAGAGATTTATATACATACATATATATATATATATATATATATATATATATATATATATATATATATATATATATATTAATATTATAATAGTGTAGGATTTTTATCTTTGAGATACACACATACTTTTTATTAAATAATTTTTTCATATTACAATAAATAGTTTTTTTATCTGAAGAAATAGTTGTCTTATTAATACTTGCATCCTTTATATATAATTTATTAAATAATAAATTGTTAATATAATGATTGTTTTTATTTTTAAATTGTTTTGTTATATCTTTCTTCTTTTTACATTGATGTCTTAGAATGAATAAATAATTTTTTATTTAAGCTTAAAAAATATTATCTTTTTCTAATTACTCCGTGCGTTGGATGAGTACATTATGCTAATATAGTAAATTTGACTTGAATTGAATAAATGTCATGGAAAATTTTCTAATTTGCTCCAATAAATGTCATTAATACTTTTTTCATTAGCTCAAGATTCAAGTTAATAATTCCATCCTCTCACATGATTTTAAGATAGATATATTAAAAACAAATCCCATTTAGATAACTTGAGTTTAATAAATTCCATTAATAATCTTTTAAGTAGTTTAAATTCTTCCTTTTGATTTGAAGATGGGTATACTTAACACTAACATAATCTTGATAAAACTACTATTTTCAAAATAGAACATTATTTTTAACGAATATATAATTTATAAGCTCCTCAAGAAGTATTTAAATTACTAAGGTGACTATCATACAAGATTTAATGTAAATATAATTTGAAAAAATACATGTAAAATAGATTTTAGTACTCAAATTGTTTAAATGAAATTTTAGTACTTTATTTGTTGATGTGTTTCATAAATAACACAAGTAGATTTAACATTATATTTATAACTTTAAATAAATAATATTACAATAATAAAATAATACATGTATTGTTAACCCATGCATCGCACGGAATGACAAGTAGTGCATATATATATATGAGAAAAATTAGTAAGTATTCTATGTATTATATGGGTTTTTAAAATTTAAATAGAATTTTAAAAACTATAAATTGAAAGAAAAAATGTTTAAAATTATAAAAAATATATGTATAATTAATTTAAAAATTATTTGAATTTAAAAAACATAAGTTAATAATAACATATATCACTTTTTAAAGAATATTGTAGTACAAGTAGAATTTAAACAAAAAAAATTAAAAGCAAAAATGTTTAAAGTTATAAAAGATATGTATAATTAGTTTTAAAAATTATTTAAATTTAAAATAACATAAGTGAAAAATAACAGAAAAAATTTCTTCAAAGTGAGTTATGTCTAAAGTGAAAAAGTAATAATGTATTTATTTTTAAGTTATTTAACGAGTTAAAATAACAATGTATAAGGTGAATGTACTTTTACATTTTTTATTTTAAAAACAAACTCATTTTAAAACAATTTTACTAAAAAATAACATATATAATTTTTTTAAAAAATATTAATAAGAAATTACTCCATGCTCGCAAGGACTTACTATAGTTTGATGTATAGACGTAGATGTGGGTAAAAATATTATATAATTATCAAGTCATAACTACTAAGAGCATGTTTGAAAAGATTAATTTTTTTAAATAATTATTTTTGAAAGATTAAATTATTTTGTGAAATAATTATTATGTTTAGGTAAAAAGATTATTTTTAAAAAACTTTTACACTAAATTCAATACAAAAAATGTTTTTTATAGCTAATAATTATAAACTCGAAGATTGAAACTTATGATTTTAGTTTATAGATTATTTATTACACTTTGATATGTAAATACTATTTTGTCCTCAATCAAATATTTTTTAATCATTCTATACTTATTTTAATAATTTAATGTATAAAAGTAATTTTTTTATATTATCTAAATGAATCATATTAAATTAAAATTACTTTACAAATTAATGCATCTAAACATAAAAATAAATTTATCATAATTAATTATAATAATAATCGATTGTCAACATAATCTATAATTTTTAATTTTTTCAAATAAACTCTAAGTGTAAAATTTTTTATAGGTGATTGGTTCAAAGTCCCAAAAAAGCATGTACAACCAAGGCCTTTCTTATGTACACCAATCCAAATCCATTTATAATCCTACTAATTGAGGATGTTAAAATCGAATCAATCTAATTAAAATTAAAAAAATTATTCTTGAAGAATGGATAATAAAATAAATTGAAAAATAAAAAAAACTGAAATAATTTAATTAGATTTTACCTAAGAAAACAATGTCTTGGAATTACGAGTTCAATTGCTGGGTGATAAGCTACCCGATCCCTTGTAAGAAAGAGAACACAAGTTCGATTTCAGGAAGCGCACTTATTAGGACGGGGAGTAACCTTTAATACTCCATCTTGTAGAATTGGGAGAGCAATCTCTTCCACATCCTATACTTATTCTAAACTTTCTTATTATTTCCTATTTCTTATTATTTCCTAAATCAAACTTAATTATTTTTCTTGAATTTAGATATTATTATAGAATTAATAATTAATTTAGACTTGTATTTATTATTTGAATTTATATTTTGAAAAATTAATTTAGACTTATGTTTAATATATTTTAATGAATTTGAATTTTCATATATTTGATAAATTTGATAAATTTATGTATAAAAAATTATAATAAAAAATAAAAAATTTGATTCAGTCCAAATCGATTTAAATTAGATTAAATTGAATCAGATTTATATTTTGAATCAAACCGATCAAATGATAAAATAAAAAAATTAATTAGATTTAATTGGATGATTTTTACGTTCAAAACTAATCCAATTCAATATGCAAACAAATTAAAAGAAATAATATTTAAAAATATAAAGTGATATGTATAATTAGTTTTAAAAACTATTTAAATTTAAAAGAACATAAGTTAAGAATAATGAAAAAGTTACTTTAAATTAAATTTGTGTTTAAAGTGAGAAAATAAAGATATATTCATCCTTTGATTTTTAATAAATTAAAATCATAATATATTTTATTAAATTAAAAATAAATACACATTTATTTTTTACGTAAAAAACAAACTCACTTTATAACTAACTTGTTCAAGAATAACTAGTATTATTCTTTAAAGAAAATTGATGTAAGAAATTACTCTACTCCAGGGAAGACTTAATATAGTTTACTGTATAGAAGAGGGAAAATTTATTATATAATTATCAGGTCATAAGTGTCAGAGTATTTATAGGTAATTGGTTCAAAGCCCAAAAAAGGAGTTACAATCAAGGCCTTTCTTGTGTACACGAAATATAGAAATCTGAATCCATTTTGCTTATTTTGAATTTTCATTGATTTATCCTTATACAAGAAATCGTTTTCCGTTGCCTATTTCAAACCATTTTAGCTGGTGGCACGCGTGATCATATCACTTATATATATATAAGCAAACAAGCATTGCAGAACACAGAACCCAGAACCCAGAAGAATCTTATCAACACTTCAGAAAGAAACAAAATTTGGGTGTGTTTGCTGTTGTCTGGACCTGGTTTCTTAGTTTTGCAAGGGAGGGAGTGACAGAGAGAGAGAGGGAGAGAAAACCAAAAGGGGTTATGTTAATGGTGATATTAAACCTTAGGAGGAAGAAGGAGAAGGAGAGGGAGAAGGAGAAGGAGAAGGAGAAGGAGAAGAAGGAGCAGAGAATGCGACTTGGGAAATATGAATTGGGTAGGACTCTTGGCCAAGGCAATTTTGGAAAAGTCAAGTTAGCCAACAACACTGATACAGGGCAACTTTTTGCTGTTAAGATCCTTGAGAAGAGCAAGATCATTGGCCTCAATAACGCTGATCAGGTCTGCTTCAGCTACTACCTTGCCATTAATGGCTTCTTCTTATTTCTATATATTTCTCTCCCTTTTTGGTCTTTGATTTTCACTAATAGGAAAAAGTTTCCCAACTTGGAAAAACTGTGATGTCCTCCTACAACTGGGTTCGTTTTAATAAATCTTGATTCAAATGCAATGTTATGAGTTTTAAATTCCATCTATGTTTTACATTTGCAAAAAACGCATTAGCTACAATATGTCTGATAAGATGAATTGTGGGTGAAAATTACAGATAAAGAGGGAAATAGCCACCTTGAAGCTCCTCAAGCATCCGAACGTCGTTAGATTATACGAGGTAACATCCTATATATATATATATATGAATGATCATATTGTATCTGCGATCTATAACAAATTTTAAGTTTAATTTTAAAAAGGTGTCCAAATTTAAGTTTATTGCACTTGGAGTGCACCCATAATTTTAGGTACTATTTGCCTCTGTTTTTCGTATCTGCCCGAAACTTCTCTATGTTACTTTTTTTTTTGTACCATTTCTAAGTTACTTTTAGATCACGCAGTTGTACTGCAAAATAGAGCTCGCATTGCACCAAGCATGGAGGCACTATTTTCGTTTATGCCTTGTTGATTGTTTGGCCTTTTTTTTATACTTTTTTTCTCCCTATATTTCCGTCAAAACCAGAGCATTCCAAGAATAGGCAAAACGAGAATCACGACAAACATCCCACGAATGAAACCTCCACGTCCTCACTACGCACACACACAAAAAAAGACAAAACCCAATTCCCCCACCAGGTAGGCCCACAGTTGTCGCAATTATTACTAGACTCTATCCCAACATTTTGTTTGGGACGTGCACATTCTTTGTGTCCCATTGGCTAAGTTCACGTCATGGGTTTGTCCTGAACCGAGTAAGATAACGTGTGAGGTTTCCAAGTACTTTCAACTGAAGAGCACGTTTGAACCGGCAACCAACCCATTCTCTGATTCTGAATTCTCAAGGGTGTGATCCGATAGTTATATGTAAATATTTTAAAAAGCGAACTGAAAATCAAATCAGTAAGACATGTGAGTAATGATTTAATTGATTTAACTGTTTAAATTTATGGTCTAACCGTAAATGAAAGGAGTAATCGGACTAAAAATATGGACAATTTATTATCAGATCGGTTTTTAGTTATTATACCACAAAAACTGTTAATAGGCCGGAATGAGAAGGATATACATAAATTTAAGGTGTTTGATTTATGGAATTAATAGGCTGGCGTATGAGAAGGATATACATAAATTTTTATTTAGGCATGGTCTATAATATTATCTTTTAGATATTTAAATTATTATTTAATATGTGTAAAAATATTATTAAAGATTAATATAATTTTATAATAGTCATTATTACTTTACACGTGTCAAATAATAATTTGAATGACTATAATAAATTGTTTCTAACTAAAAATTACTCATAAATGAAACATGGTATGCTAAATTTTGCAGCAAGTTACCTAAATCAATCAAAACATGGTAGGAATCTAGCTTTGCTTTTATTAATTTTTGAAACTTACACCTTTGGACCATATCCTTAGAATTTTATTACTGGGTTTCTTTTCTAGTTAAAATTAATAATTGAAATATGTAAACTTGTGTGGAGTTCACCTCATATTATCCAATGAAGGCAGTGATTGATTGATTAAGATCTTGTATAGATGCTCATTTTGATTTCATTTCCCTCTCAACTGTGAAAGTGCTCCAAATAAAAATAACTTTTAAGTCCCACATGAATCTTTCATAGTTAATGCTTTGTTTGGCTAGTTGGTGGTGGGCTACACAGGTGAATATTATGTGGTGGTGAAGTTATCAATCTAGGATTTTTTTCATTAATGGAACTAAATAAAATTATGAAATATCCACTCATAATTTGTCAGTTTTATCATAAAATAAAATCTTCAATGGCCTTCCATGGAGTAATTAGCACATCACTATGACACAATGTTAATGTTATGAGGGCCCCAATTTGTTCTTGTTTACCTTCATGAGCAGGGCTCCAATTTGTTCTTGATTAGCTTCATGAGCATACATCTTATGCATAAAATAACATTCTTCTGATCAAATGGTCCCACCTTATAAGTTGCACAAGAAGTTAGGATAGAAATATGTATCAGACCCTTAGTAGCACCAACCCTTAAATGGAAAGAGCATTAAAGTAATCTTTTTGCATTTGCAACTTACAACGCTTACATTTGAAACTTTGATGTTCTAATTATGATTTTATAACTATTATTATGTAGGTCTTGGCTAGCAAAACCAAAATTTATATGGTACTTGAGTACGTGACTGGAGGAGAGTTATTTAACAAAATTGTAAGTAGCATTTGCATTTTTTTTTGGGTGAACTATAAGTAGCATTAGCTTGTTATTGATATACATCATATATTAACAATGACAATTAATAAGTTACTTGTCTTTATAGGCATCCAAGGGTAAACTTACAGAAGCTGAAGGTAGGAAGATGTTTCAACAGTTGATTGATGGTGTGAGCTACTGTCACAATAAAGGTGTCTTCCACAGGGATCTCAAGGTTTTTTCTCTATCTTCTTAAGAACCGTTATAGTATTGTAAAGCTGGAATTGCTACTACGCTCCATGGTTACCAATTTTTAGGGTATATGGCATGCATTTTTACATAAAAATGGTATCTTTTTGCAGTTGGAGAATGTACTTGTGGATGCCAAAGGGAACATAAAGATAACCGATTTTAACCTTAGTGCTTTGCCTCAGAACTTTAGGGTAAGATATTCTTTGAACCACACCTCATGGAAAAGTATATCATATTGGTAATTGACTCATGTGATAACTGTGAAAATTTCAGGCAGATGGGTTGCTGCATACAACCTGTGGAAGTCCCAACTATGTTGCACCTGAGATTCTTGCCAATAGAGGCTATGATGGTGCAACATCAGATACATGGTCATGTGGTGTTATCTTGTATATAATTCTAACAGGATACCTTCCTTTTGATGACAGAAATCTTGCAGTTCTCTATCAAAAGGTATTCCTATGTGGCCTCTATGTTCTTTCTATATGGTTGGTACTTGGTTTAGTAGTTTTATAAACTATATATCAATTTTTTCCCCCGAGGGATCATAGATTTTTAAAGGAGATGTTCAGATACCAAAATGGCTATCACCTGGTGCCCAAAACATGATAAAGAGGATTCTTGATCCCAACCCTCAAACCCGAATAACAATGGCTATGATCAAAGAAGATGAATGGTTCAAGGAGGGCTATAGTCCAGCAAATCCAGAGGATGAGGAAGAGGACGTATATATTGAGGATGAAGCCTTTTCCATCCATGAAGTGGTATACTTTTGAACTTCTAGCTTTCTGTCATCAATAATTGGTGCCACTTTTTTGTTTTATTTTCCTTTCTTTCTTTCTTTCATTGCCTGTAACACAGAACATTTGTCTTGGTAACAGCCAGTTGAAGCAGAACAGGGGACTCCAGGATCACCAACTCTTATCAATGCATTTCAGTTGATAGGGATGTCTTCATGCCTAGACCTCTCTGGCTTTTTTGAGAAAGAGGTGAGGATCAGAGGATGGAAGTTTGTTAACACTTGGCAGGACATATGTATCAGTTCTTTGCACACAAAAAATGCACATAATTGTTACAACTGTTAACGATGCATTAAAAATTGGTTAACAATGTGTATCAATTGGTTCACAAGTTTTCAACAAGTTGCCAACTTTTTGAAAACATGTTATTAATTCATTAACCAATCGATACACATTGTTAATCAATTTTTAACACGTCATTAACTAGAGTAACAATGGTATGAAATTTTTGGTGTGTAAAAAGTCTTTTTCCTGTGTCTTGTTATATTTTGAGCATAATTTCTTGTGTTTCTACTTTTAAGATATTTATCACTTCCTATGGAAAGTTCACTCAATTTCTCGCACAATGTACTATGAGTTCCAGGATGTCTCTGAGAGGAAGATAAGATTTACATCCAACCATTCACCAAAAGATTTGATTGAGAGGATTGAGGACATTGTAACAGAAATGGGATTTAGGGTCCAGAAGAAAAATGGAAAGGTCAGTGCTGTCGCTTATGTTTATAAAAGCTTCTTCTCCTATTTGCAAGTTCCAACACACCATGCAAATAAACAAAATATTTGTATGGCTAAAAAGTCACTATATATAACGTAAAATTTCAGTTGAAAGTGATACAAGAGAACAAAGCACAGAAAAGTCTAGGTAGCCTCTCAGTGGCAGCAGAGGTAATGCATGTTGAAATTGAGCTAAACTTTGGTATATTGATGTTGACAGCTTGAATATCTGCAATTTGCATGTATTGTTTTCTGATATTATGAAACTATCTTCACTTCAAATATAACAGGTGTTTGAAATAAGCCCATCCTTGTATGTAGTAGAATTAAGGAAGTCTTATGGAGATGCTTCTGTGTATAGACAGGTATATATACCATCTCTATCTTTCTCTCTCTGCTCCATTTTTCACAAAATCAGAGGCTGATGTGTATATATTTTTTCTCATGATGTAGTTATGCAACAAGTTATCAAATGATTTGGGTGTTCACCCAAGGCAACCGCTAGGGAACTCAGAAATGATAGGCCTGCGAGATAAGAATTTAGAAGTGAGATAATGTATATGTTGCTATTTAATTGAGGTGGGATAGTTATGTAGATAAGTTAAATATCAATTGTATATGCCATTTTAATTAACGAGTTAGTGAAATGCATATATGTCCATTAGATAGTTAGAGCACCAGTTTTGAATTTGGTAATCCCTTAAATAATTGTATTTCATACCATAGCATCTCTAAGCAAAAAGATGTTCTAGTCAACCTGAAATAAAGGATCCTGTCTTGTATCAAATTTTTTTTCAAGCTTTCTAACATATCATGGAAGTTTATTTCCAACCTTGCCATAGAGCTTGTAGAGGAGAGAGCTTTTCTCTGATCATGCGACCAGAGAAGCCAAAAGCTTTGAGGTTTTAGACATTAAAGTTGTAGCAGCACACACAGTGAATTAATTAATTTAGCATTCAGATAATGAAGTTGTAAAAAGAGAAACAAATAAAGAATGGCTCAAGCTATGAAAATAGTAGCCTAAAAAATAGAATAGCATGTGGTATTAGAGGCATCATAGTTACTAAAAGCGCATTACATGAGGATACGACTACATGTATAGGTACATTATTCGTCACTTCTTGTGATTATATTACAAGATTTTTTTTATGACAAATCCAGTATGTGATACACGGTACGGCGGATTCAATACGCAATTCGTAGTGTGGTTGTGCGAATCCGATAACTATAGGAGGCATTATTCTTTTTCAAGCATTGCATGATCAAATAATTTTTTACATTGATTAATAATTAGGTGAATCTTACAACAGTTGAAACATTCAGACAATTCTCTAATTTAATTTCGAGCACCTTTCAAAGAAGAATTTAAAATCCAAGTATAGTACAGAGCCAACAAGCAGTTCCACCAATTTGAATTTTCTTACATTATCTCGTTGTTCGCGTGAGCTTGTGGAGTTCATTTTGTTAAGAGTTCATTGTATTTTTTTAACTAAGTTTCCTAAATAATCATCGAGGTTCCTGTATTATTTGTTTCCTAGTTTCCTAAGTCTGTACATTGTATATATTTCCTAAGATTATACGCAATCAGAATGAAATCAGTTGAGGAAAATATTCTTTTATTCCCCTCCTATTCCCATCCAACAGCCCCGTATGGTAACAAATGGGCAGCCAAACTAGGTTCAGTGCATTACCCCGTAAGGTTCGTGACCCGAATTGGAAAATGGCCATGGATGATGAATATGATGCTCTTATTAAAAATAAGACGTGGGAGTTGGTGCCCCGTCCACCTAATGTTAATGTTATTCGGTCTATGTGGATTTTTGCTCATAAAGAAAAATCTAACGGTGTGTTTGAGAGGCATAAAGCCCGTCTTGTAGGTAATGGGAAAACTCAGCAGGTTGGCATTGATTGTGGCGAAACTTTTAGCCCGGTAGTGAAACCGGCTACGATTCGACCGGCTTTCTCTTTCTCTTTCAAAGGCATGCATTTGATGTGAGGAAAAATGCCTTTCTTCATGGTGAGTTGCATCAACCATTGGGGTATCGTGACCGTACCCATCCGGATTATGTGTGCCGTTTGCGTAAGTCATTATATGGGCTTAAACAAGCACCCCGTGCTTGGTATAAGCGGTTTGCTGATTATGTCTTGTCTCTTGGTTTCTCAAATAGCAAATGTGACAACTCATTATTTATTTATCGAAAGGGTTCGCACATGGCTTACGTTTTGCTCTATGTTGATGACATTATACTTACTGCCTCTTCTCATGCTCTCCGATTGTCTATTATGAACCTTCTGAGCTCGGAATTTGCTATGAAGGACCTTGGTCCTTTGAACTATTTTCTTGGCATTGCAGTGACCCGGCATAAGGGTGGTATGTTCCTCTCACACGCAAATATCTTTGAAGAAATTAAAAGGGCCGGTATGTCTTCAGTCGTCTCCAACACCGGTTGACACCAATGCTAAGGTGGGTGCTACTTCTAGTGCACCTTATGAGGATCCCACTCTTTATAGGAGTCTTGCTGGGGCTCTACAATATCTCACTTTCACCAGGCCAGATATCTCTTATGCGGTGCAACAGGTGTGCTTATATATGCACGATCCGAGGGTGGACCATATGCAAGCTCTCAAACGCGTTATCCGGTATTTACAAGGTACACTTAATCTTAGCCTTCATCTCAATTCATCTTCGATCTCTTCTCTTATTTCTTATACTGATGCTGATTGGGGTGGGTGCCCTGATACGAGACGTTCTACCTCGGGTTACTGTGTGTTTTTGGGTGACAACTTGGTGTCATGGTCCTCCAAGCGTCAACCTACACTCTCTCGGTCTAGTGCAGAGGCCGAGTATAGGGGTGTTGCTAATGTGGTCTCTGAGTCGTGTTGGCTTCGAAATTTGTTATTGGAATTGCATTGTCCGGTTACCAAGGCTACTATTGTGTATTGTGACAATGTTAGTGCTATCTATTTGTCGGGCAACCCGGTGCAACATCAACGTACCAAACATATTGAGATGGACATACATTTTGTACGGGAAAAGGTTGCACGGGGTCAGGTTCGAGTTCTTCATGTGCCTTCACGATATCAGATCGCGGACATATTTACTAAGGGTCTTCCGCGTGTGTTGTTTGATGATTTTAGGGACAGTCTCAGTGTCCGTCGTCCTCCTGCTTCGACTGCGGGGGTGTGTTAAGATATATGTGAATATATTTTGTTATTGTATTTTAGGAAAGCATATATTTAGTTTGTTAAGCATATAATTAGTTTCCTAAATATATGCCTTGTATTATTAGTTTCCGAGGTTCCTGTATTATTTGTTTCCTAGTTTCCTAAGATTACGCCTTGTACATTGTATATATTTCCTAAGATTACGCCTTGTACATTGTATATATTCCAAGTCAGTGAATGAAATCAGTTGAGGAAAATATTCTTTTACATTTTTTAACTAAGTAATCATCGTGAGAGTCTCACTATAATACGCAATAGTACTATACATTATACACTTAACAAGAGAACTAGGTTCAGTGCAAAGGTTGCAACTGCAAGCATTTTTGTCCTGAAATTTGATCACCAATTCTTGAGATCATGGTAGTAGCAGCTATGAGTGGAGCTTTTCTCTCTGCTTTTATTGTTGTTGTTTTCGACAGGCTTGCTTCTCTTCAGGTTGCAAACTTGATCTGAGGAAATAAGCTTGACCACAAGTTGCATCAAAGGTTGGAGACTACCCTGTATGCAGTTCAGGTTGTGCTGAATGATGCTGAATAGAAACAAATCAAAGGCCAAGCTGTGAAGCAATGTCTCAATAATCTCAAAGATGTTGTCTATGTTGCTGATGACTATTGGATGAAGTTACTACTAAAGCAGTAACTCAAAAGGAGGTAAGTAACTTGTTATCTCGCTATCTAAATTTGCAAGATAGGGAGATTGTAAATAAGATGGAAGACATCATTGGCTGACTAGAATTTATTGTTAAACACAAAGATATCCTTGGTCTGAAAGAGATTGCTAGGGAGAACTTGTCATGGAGAACTCCTTCAAGTTCTCTAATAGAAAGATCTAATATATATGGCATGGTTCAAGACAAAGAGGCTGTTCTGGACCATGATATGGGATCCCGTCTTATGGGATCAACCCGGCATGCACACAGCCGGACTCCTCGAAGGTTGGCATGATGGAGGGCTCATAAGGCAATCCGGACCTTGGAAGACGGCAATCCAAGCTGTATTGGGTCATGATATCATGGTTGATGGATTCGTGCAGAGGATAAATCCCTAAATATCCGTAACTGTCAATCATCAACTTACGATGTTATAGGACTCATAGTTATCCTTGATGGTAAAATACCTTCCATATCTCGAGTCCCAGATTTATAGGGATATATCCTATGATAATGGGAAGGTGATCTTCATCAGGATACTAATCTTAAATTACCTGCATTCAATAAGGATCTCATTAGGATTCTGTACACACTCTATAAATACAAAGTTAAGTCATCTTAAGAAGGTAACTCTAAACCCAATCTGATAAACCTACTTGTGCACTGCCTGACTTGAGCGTTGGAGTCCCTTTGTAGGTACCCACCCCACTGCGCAATACGCTCAACTGCTGCTCAAAGAGAAAACCACCGTAACGTGCCTACTTCAGGTACCTTCTGAATCCACCTCAGAACATTGGCGCCGACTGTGGGGAACCTTAAAATTCTAATTCCACCCAATCATGGTGACCACGAGGCAAAACTCGAGAAGAGATACTGCACAAACCTCTGTCAACCAGAGGCAGGACCCTGATGTGCAACGTCCACCACTACCACTGTCTCCACTTGCGGTTCAAACCTCCGCTGTGAGAAATCAGGCATCCCGACTAGGAAGCCGACGTGATGGGCACTCCACCTCCTTTTCAGAGGAGTCTCCTAACCCATCACGCAGGATTTCTGTCAGGGAAAGACTTGAATTCCCAGCCTAGAGAGGTGACCAGAGCCTTCAAGAGCTCAGGATCCCAGTACACTAGCGTTTGGGAATCCCAAATAACGAGTTCAATGATCATGCATCCTGCTCTGAAAGCACACATCAATCTCGGGGCTCCCAACGCCAGTTTCAAGATATGTTGCAACAATATATAGATTTGCTCAATGACCAATTCAGGAGGCTAGAAGACATGCAGCGTGCCATGCATGAAAACCAACCAAGGCCGCGCCGCCGACGGACCGACGTGGAAAATAATCAAAAGAGGGCTCACGACGATAATGGAATTCCCAATACTGGGAATAATAACCAGAACCGCGGAACAATGGAACAACCTTTCTTTGATCGACTCATGGAGTTCCGGGTTCTGAGGAATTTCAAGTTTCCCCCGAACTTGGAAATTTATGACAGAACCACAAACCCCCAGGAACACATAAATGCCTACGAGCAGTCCCTATGCTTCTATGGTGGATCCATAGAATTGTTGTGCTGAGCTTTCCCCCTCTCCCTAAAAAAGGAAGCCCTCAAGTGGTTTACCAGCCAACCACGAGGGACCGTCGTGGATTGGTTGGTCCTTAAACAGCGTTTTCTACTACAATACACCACAAGTAAGGAACAACCTAAATCCATCGAATCCCTGGCTAAGATCCGTAAAGGAAAGGATGAGACTTTCTAGGATTACGTTATGCGTTTCATGGTTACCTGCACCAATGTAGAAAATTTTGAAGACATAATAGCTTTGCATTATGCTAGAAGCGGTCTTCGGGTAGGTTCTGAGTTCTTCAAGTCCCTGGCAAAAAAAAAAACCAGACAATCTGACCGACTTCTAGAAACGATCCGAGAAGTATGTCTACTTGGAGGAGGCAACAGAAGACCATAGGAGATGGGACAAAGGCGAGCCTTCTCACCAGAAGCCCAACCAGAATTCCTCAAGGTCGCGACCCCTAAAGGGTAGCCCGCCCCGGAGGAATTACTCTGACTACATTCCTCTGAATACGCCTCGGGAAACAATCCTGAGGGAAGTGATGCACACAGAGTTTCAGAACATCCGAAGACTGCCCTCTATCAAGAAACACAAGCAAAAAGATCACTCCAAACATTGCACATAGCATAAGGCCTATGGCCACGATACAGAAGATTGCTATCAGTTACGCGATACCATCGAATTCTTAATCAAGGCCGGACGCTTGCACCAGTATATCCTTCGTGTACAAAATAACGAGGGGGACAATAGACGCAGAGACAGTAGACGCACCCCGCGTCAGAGTCCGTTCCCTTCGCGCAGAAGAAGGACAAGAAGTCCTAAGAGAAGATCCCGGACTCCACCTCGCCGAGATAACAGCGATCGGCAGGATAGGATTAGGGATGCTCCCCCCGGTGGTAACGACAACCATCGCTCTGAGCCCAATAGAACGATCCATACCATTGTCGGCGGCTTTGCCGGAGGAGGATCCTCCAATGGAGCTCGAAAGAAAGCCTTTAGAATGGCATTTTTTAGCATGGTCCACTCAGAACCAAGGACACAAGTAGAGGGCAGAAAGGCGCCTCTCATCACCTTCTCGGACGAAGACTACGGTGGAATAATCCCGGATCACGACAATCCACTCGTCATCTCCAGGGTAATTTCCAATGTTGAGGTCCGCTGAATTTTCGTCGACCAAGGGAGTTCAGCTGACATTATGTTCCTAGATCTCTATCAAAAGCTAGAGCTCCCACAATCCGACTTGACTCCCCATGTAGGAGAACTGACGGGTTTCACTAATGAGAAAATCACCCCGGTCGGATATTACGAAACCCACCTGACCCTCAGATCATCTAAACTCCTCAAGACTGTCAAGGTAAAGTTCCTGGTTGTGGACTACCTTTCGGCTTATAACATTATCCTGGGCCGTCCTTCTCTTAATGCCCTTGGAGTAGTGGTATCCACCACCCACCTTATGATGAAGTTCCTCAATAAGAACAATGACGTCGTCACTGTAAAAGGCGACCAAGTTGCTGCCAAAAAATGCTACAATGAGATCCTGAAGATTTGTAAAGTACCCCGGAGGGAGAGATCCACCGTATCTACCCCGGTAATCGACCAAGTTAACATTTTAATGACCGAGTTGGATGTCAGGGAAGAGACCCGGGGTACTCGGCCCCAGCCTGAAGGTGAACTGCAATCTCTTTAGCTCGGAACCAACCCAGAACAAGTCACCAAGATCGGAGCTCGTCTGGATGAAAAAGAAAAACAACAACTGTCAGAACTCTTGTTAAGAAACAATGACCTTTTTGCATGGACTTCCTCCGATATGCCCGGACTCGACCCCACCTTTATCTGCCACCGTTTGTCAGTTAAAGAGGCACCAAGCCGATTGCACAAAAGAAGAGGAAGATCAGACCCGAGAGGCAGCAAGTCGTTGAAGACCAAGTTAAAGAGCTACTAAATGGTAACTTCATCAGAGAAATCTCTTATACCACATGGCTTTCCAACGTGGTTCTGGTAAAGAAGTCCAACGAAAAATGGAGAATGTGCGTAGACTATACTGATATGAATAAAGCCTATCCCAAGGATCCATACCCACTCCCCAATGTGGATAAATTAGTGGATGGCTCCTCAGGGTTTAGATGGCTCTCGTCCATGGATGCGTATTCCGGGTACAACCAGATTCCCATGTACGCTGGGGATGAGGATAAAATTGCTTTCATTACCGATAGGGTGAGCTACTGCTACAAGGTCATGTCTTTTGGCCTAAAGAATGCAGCAGCCACCTACCAAAGGATGATGAACAAGGTTTTCAAAAACCAAGTGGGAAAGATGCTAGAAGTCTATATAGATGACATGATAGTAAAGACCCCACACAGCAGATCGCACGCGGCAGAGGAAATATTCGCACAAGTACGAAAGTATAACATGAGGTTGAACCCGGAGAAGTGCGCTTTCAGTGTCCAGGCCGAAAATTTTTTAGGATTCATGCTAACTCATCAAGGAATCGAAGCTAATCCGGACAAGTGTCAGGCCGTTCTCAACATGAGAAGTCCCTAGAACGTCAAAGAAGTATAACAGCTTACGGGGCACATAGCAGCCCTCACAAGATTCTTAGCTAAGGCTGCTCACAAGTCTCTCCCCACGTTCAAACTACTTAAGAAGGGGAAAAGCTTTGAATGGACCCCAGAGTGTGAGGACGCCTTCATATCCCTAAAAAATCTCCTGTCCTCCCCTCCTATTTTGACAAGGCCAGATACTGGGGAAACACTCTACTTGTATCTATCTGTCCATGACGAGACCGTAAGCTCAGTTTTGATCTGGGAAACCAACGAAGGATAGAAGCCTGTCTACTTTGTAAGCAAGGTCCTCCAAGGCCCCGAGCTTCGGTACCAAAAGGTAGAGAAAGTTGCTTTTGCACTCATTATTACCGCAAGAAGACTTCGACAATACTTTCAATGCCACCTAGTGGTGGTAAGAACGGATCAACTCATCCGACAGGTGCTACATAAATCAGATCTGGCTGGGCGAATGATTGCACAATCGATCGAGCTCTTAGAGTTTGAGATTACATATGAACAATGACTTACAATAAAAGCCCAAGCATTCTTCGATTTCCTAGCGGAATTCACGTCAGACAACGACGACTCTAAAAAAGCCTATTGGACCATTTTTGTCAATGGGTCGTCGAACCCTAAGGGAAGCGAGGCCGGAGTGATATTGGAGAATTCAGAGGGATTGACCTTGGTGCACTCCCTGAAGTTTGAATTCCTGACCTCAAACAATCAGGCCGAGTATGAAGCCTGCATCGCTGGTTTGCTAATGGCAAAGGATATGGAGGTAACGCGAATCACACTTTGCAGTGATTCCCAGCTAGTAACCTCTCAAATCCGAGGTGATTATCAAGATAAAGAACCCCTCCTACAGAAATACTTGAGTAAGGTTCAGGAACTCTTGAGAGGCTTTGAGAAGGTCAAGATAGAGCACATCCCAATAGAACAGAACTCCAGAGCAGACCTTCTGTCTAAACTGGCCAGCACGAAGAGCCCCGGTAACAACCGTTCTATAATCCAAGAAACTCTCTTCCAACCCTCCATCACGGATCATAACACATCCTAAGTGGAGGACCATCAGTCATCTTGGATTAACCCTATACTGGGCTATTTGCAGCATGGAAACTTATCATCGGACCCAAAAGAAGCTTCCAAATTGGTAAACCACGGTCAGATTTACTATTTACAATGACCGCCTATACCGACGTGGTTTCTCGTCCCCCCTTCTAAAATGCTTAACCCCAAAGGAAGCAGAATACACCCTGGCTAAAGTTCATGAAGGAAGTTGCGGTCACTACTTAGGAAGCAAAGCCCTAGCCCAAAAAATATTAAGGGCAGGATTCTATTGGTCGACAATGGAAGCTGACTCTCAAGCACACGTTCAAATTTGCGACAAGTGTCAGCACCATGCAGATCATTTTCAAACCACTTCTGAAGAACTATTCATGACGTCAGTTCCGTGACCCTTTTACAGGTGGGGTATGGACATCTTAGGTCCATTCCACCAGGCCCCAGGATAGTTTAAATACTTGGTGGTAGCGGTAGATTATTTTACTCAATGGATCGAGGCCGAACCTCTGATCACTATCACCTCGACGCGAATTCAGAAGTTTACTTGACGCATCTCATCACCAAGTTTGGCATACCAGAATCCATCGTCACGGATAATGGTACCCAGTTCAAAGATAAAAATTTTGAAGAGTTATTGGTCGGGTTGAAAATAAAGCACCATTGCAGCTCTGTTGAGAACACTAGGACAAATGGATAAGCCGAGGCCGCCAATAGAATCATCGTGCGAGGCTTAAGAAGGAGGTTAGATGAAGCCAAATAGAACTGGGTCGAGCAACTTGATCATGTTCTTTGGGCATACCGGACTACTCCTCTTTCCACCACGGGTGAGTCTTCATTCAAATTGACTTATGGCTATGAAGCCATGATCCTGGTGGAGAATGGGGAGCCCAACTGGCGTTACCAACAGTTCTCATTTGACAACAATCCCGGTCTAATCAGAGAAAACCTGGACTTACTCAAAGAAAGAAGAAACGTGGCTCACATACAGGATGCCGCTCTTAAACAAAAGACAGCGGCCAGGTACAACAAGAAGGTGGCCCTAAGAAAATTCAAGCCAAGTGACCTAGTGCTTAGGAGAGCCGACATAAGAGGGAAAAATGCCTCCCAAGGGAAATTAGCCCCTAACTGGGAAGGCTCCAACCGTGTCATCACCAGTACGGGTAAGGGAGCTTACACCCTGAAAATGTTATTTGGCACCCCGATCAAGAATTATTGGAATGCAGATAAACTAATAAAATACTATAGCTAAATGCCCGTAGTGGCTTAGCCCTCTAGTAGAATTATGTTTGATCCATCCTTGTTTTGAATAATATGCTCTGTACAGACTTTTATCCTCCCAATATCATCAATAAAATAGTTATTTAGATACCAAATTTGGTCCAACGCATGACACTGACTGTTAAAATGTCAAATGGACAGGAGGCAGTACGGATCATATGTACACACTCCTTCTTTATATCTAAACCAAGAAGGGGTCCCAAAATCTATATGATTATTAGGGTACCTACCCCGAGCAAGGTTAAATAATGTTGGTGCCTGAGCTAAAAGGGTTTTCGCATAAAATACCCTGAGCCAAGGCGTTACTCTTACCTATATCTGCAATTCCAAATGCTTCCCATAACAAGCACTGGAATATGGATTAAGGTATTACTTTGCCTAAGTCTAAAATTTCACGACGTTTGATTGTTATAAACATTAGATTACAGACCAAGGCATTATTTCTACCTAAGTCAAGTGGAATGTCATTCACTCAATGGTATGAGTGAAGAATCTCGGACCATGGTTTTCTATGACAAAGAGTTTTCTAAGTCTTTTGAAACGACTATAAAGATAGGCGTTGGACCCAAGTCGGACCATGAAAAACGAGAATAAATGGCGAAACAAAGTAATTAATTATAAAACCCCAATCACAGGATAATTATCCTTACAAATAACAAAACCCACACAGGGGGCAAAAAGTAAGAAAGGAAAAAGGCAAGATAAAGCTCAAACGCCGGTCTCTTTTCCCTCCGGGATGGGTTGTCACCAGGAGCACTCATGGCTAACTCCTCTGCAGCTACAAGTCGGCCGTTATGAAAGATTTTATCCAGGGTCATGCCCTTCAAGACAAAGGCAACCTCAGGATTGAAATACTAGATTTGCACCATGACATTCTGGAATTACTCTTTCCTGACTTTTCCAGATATCGCGTCCAGCTCCTCCACCTCCTTTTCGAGTTCAACCACCTCGGCCTCTAGTGCGCCAATGCTTTTCTTGGCCTCAAGCTTCTCGGTTTTCCTGGTAGCCTCAGAGTTTGCCAACGCCTTCTCTAGTTTGATGACCCTTGCCCGAGTATCCTCGTTTGATTTTAGGGACACGGTCAACTTCTGGCTAACTTCCTCCTTGGCCTTCTTCAGAGCTTTCAGTTCTTCCGACACCCTTCTGTCGGCATCCTCGATAGTCTCTTCGATTACGCAGATCTCGGCAGCCACCCGGAGAGCTTGCCTCTGAAGTGTAGCCAAGGTTTGGGCCAAACCTTGCTCAGTAATATGCTGCCTGACCTCGCCGCTTAAAAACCGTCCAGCAATGAAGGGGCCGGGATCGGAGTGCCTCGTGATGATTGGCAAGAAATCTGCCCTTTCTTTATCACCACCCTCCGACGACCTTCCATCATGTTTAAAAGGTCCTTCGACAGCCTGCCTTTTTCTCCCTTTAAGATTGTGGGTAGGGGAACCCGGCTGATCTTTTTTCCTGATAACAACGCCCTGGACAGAGGATGCTGGGACGACTGCGGAGGAAGAAGTCACGGTTTTCTTCCCCTTCCTCCAGTTTCTTGAAGAATGCAGGGCAACCATGGAAGACCCAAAAGTCATGTTGCTAACTGAAAGAAAATAGAAACAAGTACAGTCAGCACATCACGAAACATTGATACATGAAGACAAAGCAAATACCTAGGGATACTACGGGTATAACACCCTAATTCCTACCTAATAAAGCATAAAGAAAATCATCACCAGGGGTATAGAGAACATCTCTAATATTGATATTCCCATGCTGCTCAGCGTACCGGGCTATGAATCTAATAGATCTGAGCTCCTCGGGGTCGAGATCCCCCTCCTCTTTTTCAATTAAACTAAGGGGAACACCCCAGTAGCCTTGTGTCCAGTAAAGCAGAAATTCTGGCTCCCCGTCCGATTTGAGAAAAAATGGTTGACATCCCTCCGTGGCTTTAACCTTGAAAATGACAGTTTTGAATCCTTTAAAGCTTTCTTCGCAAACGTCGAAGGATTTACGACCAAGCCGAGACCGGATGACAAGCCAACTTGTTTGCTTTACTGTCCCCTGAGTATTTATCCGTGTATAAAAATAAAAAAAAAGGTATTAACTGAGCACTTAAAGCTCATTAACCGGCAAAATCTCTCGAAGGAGATTATGTAACCCCAGCCATTAGGATAGATTTGCGATGGGGCCACATGTAGAGTACGAAGGACGGCCATTTGGAAGTCAGAAAACGGCATTCGAAGCCCCAACTTAAGGAAAAGGGGCTCGTACAGGAACATAAAGTGTGAACCAGCCTCTCGACAGGAACACACCCTTTCATTCCAGTTCGGACAAACGACTTGGAATTCGTGGTCCTGAGCTTTATTCACGGTTAACTCCAAGACAAACAATGATTCTCGGAGCACGGCTTCGCTCAAAAACTTGGACTGACGACTCCATACGTCATCCACCACCCATGGGTACACCAGCCCAGGACCTCGCTGAATTCGAATATGCTCGTCCTTTGCTGGATCACGGATATCGTGGAGTGGGGACTGGATTCTAGCCTTTTTACCTCTGGCCATGGGAATCCTGAGAACATCCAAAAGAGTCGGTAAGCAACTGTTAGAATCAGTAATGGCGTAGATTCAGACAAAGGGGAGAACGAAGTAATTCAAACCCCTTACTGACCTTCTATCCCACCAAAAATAAGGTTTTCAGGGGGACTTCCCACCGCGCATGGCGTGGCAGAGATGGTATTTCAGGGATGTGACAAAGTTTATGTGAAGTTCAAAAAATCACTAAGGTTTGTTCAACAAAAAGCAAGAACAGAAGTACACTACTGCCCTACTTCTCAAAGGCAATAAGCATTCTAAAAATGCAAATGACAGCAGGGTCAAAAGAAAGCTACTTACTATGTAGAAGACAAGGAGTGCTGGAACAATGGAGAAGCTGCGAACGGCTGGAAAGCACCCAAAAAGTTAGAGGTTCGTCTTCCTCACTTTGCTATTTTTGGCCACCTTCACTAAACACCATACCAATTTATAAAGGGTTGAATGGTTAGGGGACATTTCTGTGCTCTCCATCGCAAGTTCAAAAGGTGCTCATCATGGCGCGCGGAGCTCTAGGCACGTCCCTCTGGTGAAATCGCATCACGTGGCCCACACAGCTGTAATAGCAGTTGAAAGGACGGTTACGCAGTAACCCAAAGCGTCGTACGAATGTTAAAAGAGAAACCCGGACTTGTTCCACGGATCCCAGCTTCAAATCACTGTTGACAACACAGACTACAAACTAATGCCGAGATACAATTACTATGGTATTATGCCGGGGTTAGCATTAGACCTACCCTGGCAATGTCTTTATGGAGTTATACTGGGATAAGCGTTGGACTCATCCCGGTAGCGTTACCTCGGTGGAAAAATAAGAAATTACAGAACAAATACAGAATATAAAGTCTTTATCGAATCATCTTCATTCCATTCATCGTCATACATCCGAAAAGGAGGAAAAAGAAAATATTAAGACATGGAATGTATAAAGGTAGTCTGGGAAAGGGGGCAAACATCTCCAGCTGCCTGAATCATACCCCGTCCACATCTCCAAACCTCGGTCTCTTGAAAAAGTGGATTGGCTTTGAAGAACATTGGCAAACCGGGATCATGATGCCGGAATGAGTACCAAAGTTTTTCAAATTGTTTCCTCCGCGATGCAACTAAAGACCGAGGTCTTCTCTTGCTTGTTAGATGGGGTATGACCTCTCTAGCTGAAGAATCCTCTGTCGGCCTCAATCATTCCAAGTTGCCTCAAGTTACGGAGCAGCTCCAGTAGGCTTTCCACCCCAGAACAGACTGAAGCCACTCCGAAACAAAATCGCTCTGCCAACTTTTTCCCCCTTTACCTTCTTAGCTGAAGATGGTAGAGAAGGATACTCGCTGCTTCCTTGAAAGCAAGTCAAAGAAAGTAAACAACTCCAAGACGTCCCCTTGGCTTTTTCCTTCTAAGAAGGACGACTCTTCACCATATCAGCTCGGTGAAGCACTGGGAATCCCTTGGAGAAGGGAAAATGGGTTAGTTAGAGCATTCTGCAGGTTCGTTATGCATAGGGTCATGGGTGCACCGCTCCACACTGGTGAGTGGGGTTAGACACTCCCATGAACGCAAGGAGAGAAAAGCTCCCGCCTCCCTAAATGCATAGTAACCCAGTTTTACGCCAAGAAAGAAAGGCCCCTATCAAAAGAAAAGAACGTTCGGGGAAAATCAAACATCTTCAAGAACTTTGGAAAAAATAAGAGTATAATCTCTGCCAACGATGGAGCTCTCTTCATAAATGTGGGAAATGAAAAAAGAGCTACACTCATTCTCTCGGAAGAAATTATTTCTACATAAGAATGTAAAAGAAGGGAATGCTAGCTCATGAAGAAGTATTCTCTACTTATAACAAGCATGAGAGATCCTGATTGGTCCAGCAAAAGGTGACTTGATCCGATGAAGTCAGCTAAAATAAATGCTTCTAATCTCTGATTAGTCACAAAGATAGGGAGCAGTTGAGAAAATCCGCATGAAACTGACATTCTCTTTAAAGGATCACTAATCCCCAATAAAGTCCAAGTATCAGTTTCTCAGAGAATCTCAGACTGTTACCACCAGCCAATTCAGAGATCACGTTCAGAATTTACATTAAAAATATCTCCAGGAATCCCTCATACTCTTACTTGGGGGCAGTGATCTTTACTCATAACGGAATAGGTCGCAGACACCGGTAATAACTCGGGATCTAACACTTATCCATCGAATTACCATGTCAGCCATATGACGGTTGATCCGCTCTAAACTTAACTCTCGTCTGCCCCATCCAAGAGTCAAGCTAGGGGCAACTGTTTTGAACCGTGATCCGGGATCCCGTCCTATGGGATCAACCCGGCATACACACAGCCAGACTCCTCAAAGATTAGCATGACGGAGGGCTCATAAAGTAATCTGGACCTTGGAAGACGGCAAGCCAAGTTATATTAGGTCATGATATCATGGTTGATGGATTCGTACAGAGGATAAATCCATAAATATCCGTAACTGCCAATCATCAACTTACAATGTTATAAGACTCATAGTTATCCTTGATGGCAAAATACCTTCCATATCTCGAGTCCTAGATTTACAGGGATATATCCTATGATAATGGGAAGGTGATCTTCATCAGGATACTAATTCTAAATTACCTACATTTAATAAGGATCTCATTAGGATTCTGTATACGCTCTATAAATACAAGTTTAAGTCATCTTAAGAAGGTAACTCTAAACCCAATCTGATAAACCTACCTATGCACTGCCTGACTTGAGCGTTGGAGTCCCTTTGCAGGTACCCACCCCCTGCGTAATACGCTCAGCTGCTGCTCAAAGAGGAAACCGCCATAACGTGCCTACTTCAGGTACCTTCTGAATCCACCTCAGAACAGAGGTCATTCTCAAATTGTTGTTAGATGATAACAATGATGGTAAAGTTTCTGTTATCCCTATTGTGGGCATTGGTGGGGTTGGAAAAACCACTTTAGCCCAGTTGGTGTACAATGATGACAATTTGAAGCAAAAATTTGATTTTAAAGCATGGGTTTGTGTTTATAAAGAATTTGATATTGTTAAGGTTACAAAGACTATAATAGAGGCAACTACTTTTAGCACTTGTAATGTGAAAGATTTTAATATGCTTAAACTTGATTTGAAGGAAAAGCTAACAAGAAAGAAATTTTTTGTTGTTTTGGATGATGTTAGGAACGAGGATTATATTGATTGGAATATTCTTCAAAAACCTTTTCAATATAGAAATAAGGGAGGTAAAATTCTTGTGACAACTCATAGTGAAAAGGTTGCTTCAATAGTCTAAACTTTTCCACTTACCATTTAAATCATTTGTCTAATGAAGATTGTTGGTTAGTGTTTGCAAACCATGCATTTCCTTCCTCAGAATCTTGTAAGAATCCCACTCTAGAAAAAAATGGTAAAGAGAATATTAAAACGTGTAAGGGATTACCTTTAGCAGCTTGTTGTGAATAAAACATGATATCAAGGACTAAAATACTATATTGAAAAGTGACATTTGGGAATTTTCAGAGAATGAGAGTAAGATTATTCTGGCATTGAGAATAAGTTATCATTATCTCCCTCATTTAAAACGTTGCTTTGTTTATTGTTCATTGTATCCCAAGGATTATTAATTTAATAAAGATAAACTAATCTTGTTGTGGATGGCAAAAGATCTTTTGAAGTCACCAAAGAGAAGAAAGACTTTAGAAGAAATTGGTTATGAGTATTTTGATGATTTAGTTTCCAGATCATTTTTTTAACGTTTTAGTACTGAGACTGACAACAGGTCTTTTGTGATGCACGATGTTATGCATGACTTGGCCACATCCATTGCAAGGGAATTCTATTTTCGATCAGAAGAACTTGAGAAAGTATATGAGATTAGAATTCGGACTCATCATTTGTCATTTACCACAATCAATCATCATATGTCAAAAAATTTGGAAGCCTTTGGCAAAATAAAATCTCTGAGGACATTTTTACTGGTCAATTTAAAATTTGTTACTTTTATCATTGAAAATGCAGCATCTATCATACTATCAAAGTTTATGTACTTAAGAGTTTTGTCATTTTGTTCCTTTGCGGATCTTCATGCATTACCCCACTCAATAGATGAATTGATCCATCTGCGTTATTTGGATCTCTCTCAGACAAGAGTCAAGACATTGTCTGAGTCATGGTACAACTTGTACAATCTACAAACCTTGAAGTTGTTTTGTTGTTGTGACCTAACTATGCTCTCTAGTAACATGCAAAATCTTGTAAACTTGCGTCATCTTGATATTAGTGGAACTGTTTTAAAAAAGATGCCTAGAGGAATGAGCAAATTAAAACATTTACAGGTTTTAAGTGGCTTTGTTGTGGGCAAGCATGTAGAGAATGAGATCAAGGAATTGGGAGGACTCACAAATCTTCATGGGTCACTATTCATTGACAAATTAGAAAATGTTGGCAATAGTAATGAAGCATTGGAGGCAAGGATGATGGATATGAAGCATATTCATAGTTTGTATTTACGATGGTCTTTGGGTGGTGGTTTTACAGATTCTCCAACAGAGAGATATACTTGACAAGTTACAGCCTCATAAAAGCTTGAAAGTGCTATCAATCAAGTGGCATTGGGGTAAAAGATTTCCAGAATGTGTAGGGCATTATTCCTACCACAATATGGCCAATGTATTTCTATATTCTTGTAGCAATTGTTGCATACTTCCTTCACTTGGTCAACTACCCTCTCTCAAGTACTTGAAGATTCATAATTTTAATGGTGTGGAGACTATTGGTTCGGAGTTTTACATGAATTATGATGACCATTCTTGTTTGGCAACACCATTTCCATCCCTCAAATATTTAGAATTTCGTGAAATGTCATTTTGGGAGGTGTAGCATTCATTTGAGTTTGAGGCTTTTCCTCAACTCAAGTTTCTTACAATAAGTGATTGTCCTAGATTAACAGGAAATTTGCCTACTCACCTTCCTTCTTTGGAAAAACTTCTTATTGAAAGATGTGAGCAGCTTGCTTCTTCTTTTCCAAGAGCTCCTGTAATTCACGAATTAGAGATATATGAAAGCAGTAAAGTAAAGTTGCAGGAGTTACCAACTTTGTTGCACTCTTTATCAAATCGAGGAAGCCAACTGGTGGAGTACATGTTTCAAGCTATCACCATTACCCAACTAACTTGCTTGTGAACTTTAGAGATCTCAGGTTGTTCATTTGCTATATCATTTTTGTGGGGTCGTATACCAGCATCATTGAAAAGACTAGAAATAAAGGATTGTATGTAACATCCTAATACAATATTCTCGATATAACTGATATATTTAGACATAAAGCATTAATCGTGTTACTTATAACCCTACTATCTTATGTATCCCATATAATTAAACAATTAATATGAAGAGCCATAACTATAAAGTTATACACATATACATCAATAGCCAGTAAAGGCAAAATGTTATACATACAACCTATACATTCTTAAAGCTAATATAAATAAATAAATCAACTCTATAAGTAAGAAACAAACAAAACTAATCTACATTAGCTCTTCTGTTTCTTTATCTCCTTACCCTTTAAAAGGTCTTAACTTGCTATTACCATGAAAACATAGAAAGGAGAATGAGAACATGCAATTTTTAGTAATATTCATACATTTCATGACATTAAACAACATAAACTGCATATATATCGAGATAAACTATAACAAATAACAAAATTATACAATTGCCCATACAACTGTATAATGTATAAGAAACTATACCATATGTTATGGTTGCTGCTAGATAATGAATTTCCATTCAATATTACTAGAACATTCACATGCTACTGTTATGCAAAGGTTCACTATACGTAACGTATAATCTATAAATATAAGTCTCTTACTCATATGAAAAGAACAACTATCGACACAGTTGTAGCATATCATAACTAGTTCATTCACAAACATATCATCAATGATATTGAACAATCTCCTATACAATAGTACAATATCATTTATCCTAGATAACTGCCCATACAATTGTCAAGGAACAGGAAATATATGTGACTATGGGTGTCATTTGCTTAATCCACATTCTCTTTAAAATTTGTAGTTAAGAAGGCTGACTTTTCAATTACTGGATAATGAGTGGACTTGTTCTAACTCATACTAGTAATCCTTGCACTAACGAGTAGCTAGAGCTAAATCCTCAATCATAGAGACTTTTGGATTTTCCCTTCTATCTCATGTGGCCATACAATTATACATCATTAAAGATTGCTTTTCTTTGGAATTAACGAGTAACGGAAAACTATGCAGTGTTATATATAACTTATACAGAACCACCACATTAACTCATCACATGATTCTCTCTAACTAAGTGAAGAACTAAACTCTAGCAAACACGTACTCTCGACACACTTTTAACTCATAAATGAGCATATTCTATGTTTCTAGTTTATTAACCATATTTATGATACTTGTATCTAGCTTGTCTTGCTATCACACCAAAAGTGGTAAACTATGCCTCTCTAGTGTACTCAAGGTTCTAGATACCTAATTTAGACGATTCCAAACTTAGGGAATGCTTAAATACTAGAACTTCTATAATATCTGCATACTAGGTCCATTCTCTCATCACTACTTCACTTCCTCTCTCAGGAGTAATTAATGCACTATGGTAAGTGACTATTGCCAACTGATTTCAACTTACTTGTATCTAGTTTACCTTACTCTCGACACCTCTTATGTGATACTAGATGCCACTCTATGTTGCCAAAGGGTCTAGATATCTACCTATGACAATTCATTACTATTAGATACACTAAGGTCTTTTACATGCTAGGTGGTTATTCCCTTTATGAAATCCCCCTAAGACTGTCTTAACACACTTAAGAAAGCATCTAATATTGTTCCCAACTGATTGAGAAGCTCAAAATATCTAAAAATACACTTAACAGAGCCATGCTTTGTTCTGCCTAGCGTTGCATGCTTTAGCACCCAATGCCTAAGCGCTTGAGCGCACCACTCGCTAAAGGCTAATGCGCGCTTGAGCGCACATAACTCGAGTGCTTGAGTGCCGGTGCATAACAGAATTTCTGTAGAATGTGCTACTATTCCATTGGGAACAAAGTAACTTTTAAGCTATCAAAAATGGATTCAAGGTGATTTCTAGTATATATCACCAATAATCTCTAAATATGTTGTAACACTTATACAACTTATTGATTCATTTAATTTTGGATTAAATCTCAAAATCACCTACTTAGTTGTTCAATGACCAAATTCCCAATTTAGGGACTAATTGATGTTTTTCTTGGATAATCTCATCAATCTAGCATTCATTGAGCAAAAACTAACTCATCCCAATCAATAAAAGCTAAAACTAACAAGAAAATAGATTCTTGACTCCTTAATTCTACTTCCATTCCATTTGACCTAACTTTTTACAAGGAAAAGGATGAAGAACGAAGATGATATTTAAGGATAGAAACCCTCTACCTCATGTATGGAAGATCAATCTTCAAGCCTCATGCTTTGATCTTGATCCTCATGCCCTTTCCCTTTGATCTTCACTTGCTCCTCTTTCTTTTCTCCCTTTCTCTGCCTTCGGTTGCCACTTTCTTTTCTCTTCTTTCATTTTCTATTTTTTTGCCTCCTTTGTGTTCTGGAACTATGGGACTTAAAGAGAAATAAGGAGCAACTTTGGCACTTAAGCCTAAAGCTGAAACTTTATATCTGCTAAGGACATTTGAATTACACTAAATCAACTTTCTTAACTTCCAACAACTTTAGAATAAATACTAGGATTCATATAAATTATTGTTTCACTAATATTCTATTTTTTCATATTTGCTACTAGTCAATCCAGTATTAAAACGCACAATCAGTATGCCTAAAAATATCAAACTAACTCTGATTATTCTCAAATTTTAGATACAGCTTCTTATGCCTATTTGTGACTTAGAAACAAACTTTCTAGGTTTATTTTCATCAACTTAGCAATTTATGCTACTATCTGAGTTATTTCAGACTACTTTTCATACTCTGATTTGCAACTAAGTACCTAAACAAACTCAATTTGTCACAAAACTTAACTGACATGCCATAGAAGTAATATGCTACCTTTGGTAACCATAAACTAGTCTAACATGCTTTTTGAGATGTTACATTTTAGAAGACTAGAATTCCCAAAGAAACAACAGCATGAGTTGCTAGTGTCACTGATAATAAGTAAAAGTTATGACTTAGTCACATCCTTCCCATTGGAGACCTTTCCAAATCTCAAGACTCTCCAAATTGATGAATGTGAAAATTTGGAATCTTTTTTGGTGTCACAATCACATGATGCTGCTCTTCAATATGTCATCATTAGTGGTTGCCCCAATTTTATATCCTTCTTCAAAGAAGGATTAATTGATCCTAACATGACTTCATTCTATGTCTCTGGATATGACAACTTAAAGTCATTACCTTCTTAGATGAATAGTCTTCTCCCAAAGTTAGAGTTTCTCACAATAAAGAATTATCCAAGAATTGATTTGTTTCCTTTGTTTCCTAAAGAGGGTGTACCACTACACTTGAGAACACTAAAAATTAGCATTTGTGAGAAACTATTGAGTCATCTAGCACAAATGGAGGATCATGCGGGGAGCCTCACCTATCTTACCATATGCAGTCCATGTGATAGTCTCAAGTCCTTCCCAAAGGAGGGTTTTCTACCTCATTCTAGCTCCCTTACCTACTGGAATTGGATGGATTTTCTATTTTGGAGTCATTGGACTACAAGGAGCTTATCCACTTCATCTTATTGCAACAATTAATAATTTCAAAATGTCCTAAGCTAGAGAATATGGTGGGAGAAACACTACCTGCCTCTCTTTTACTACTCTCCATCAATCAAAATCCTTTGCCAGAAGAACGGTGCCTGAGGAAGCACACACAAATTTGGCCTAAAATTTCCCACATTCCTGACATTCAAGTTAGTGGGAGATGGGTTTTGTGACCTACCATTATCAATAGGTAATTGTTCTGCACTCCCCAAAGTTAATGCCAATTGCCTAATTTCATTAATTTTCTAGACAAACAATTCCATTATCTTATAAAGAAAGAAAATTATTAATCCTATTCCAAAAGAAAAGTGATTGATAAATTTGTGCATCTTCATTAAACTTGATATTTCAAATAAAGTCATGTCTCATGTCTTCTATTTCCAAATTTAACCTAGCGCTTTCTTCTTTGTGTTTAGGTTGACAAGAATGATATTTTATGGTGGCTATGTTTGACGTCAAGTGTGCCTTAATTATTTGCTATTTTTTTTATGTAAAATTGTGTTGTTTATAAACACAATTTCCATACATTAGTTAGCCCTCATATTTAGTCTCTTAGACTTCTTATATGTTTAATTGATTAGTCTTGACCACATTTTATAAGCTTATGTTCAAATTGTGCTTAATTGTATTTTTCAGCATTATTGATAATTTTATACTGTTTTGTATCTCAGACATAACTTGAGTTCTAAACATCTAAAAATTATAATTTTTACCTTGAAAGGAATCTGAGAGAAATCTCTACAACTTTGATGAAGAGCCCCAAGGCTGAATCAGATGTCTAGTGGGTCAGATAGGGCCTGGAAGTCAGAATAGAGATGTTGTCATTGGAACATGGACAACATCCAAGGATTGGGTCATAATTTGGCTATAGTTGTCATATGGATCTGAGACTAGTACCATTAGAAAGCTGAGACATAAATATTCAACTTTTGTGAAGATTACTTATCAAAATTGTAATGTTTTGATGATGTTCTCAACCTTTGAAGTCAGCTGATGGATCTAGAGAGTTGTTAAGAATATTTTGGGCATAACTCTCTCATTCTAAGCCAAATTAGATAAATTAGGTGTTCAATTAAAGCTAAAAGGAAGAGGATTAACCCTAAGTTAAGGGAAAACTTGAATTTTTAATTTTAGAGGCAGTTATTTAGGGAGAAGTAGAAACTCCGAGACAGACCTAGAATTTTTCTCTGCTTTTGCACTTTTTCTCGTCATCTCTCTACCTCTCCCTTCTTTCTAAGTTTCTTTCTTTTCTGTTTTTCTTCCTTCCCATCCATAAAGGGTTAGAACCTTTTAATCAATCATAGGGATTAACAATCTTGATGTTTAATTCTAAAATCATGTTTTAATTGTTCTATATTTAATTGTTAATCAAGTTTATCTTCTACCTCTTTTGATTTTGATTGAATCTGGATTGAATTGGTTAATTTGATTTGGATGTTGATGTGATAATTGCATAATTACCACATGTTTAATGATGATTACAGAGATTAAATAATGCATCAAAGGTATTTGATGGATTGCTTAGCTTGGTTGAAGTTTGGGTTTTAGGTTAATTTAGGCTTAGATGGGTGTTTAATTCATCTAACATTAATTTATTAAATTCTAGATGTTTATCTAGTAAGAGAATTCATTGATCATCTTAAGGTTTCTTGATGTGATCTAAGGGCAAGAACTTGGTTAGTAATTGAATGAATTATTAGTGATCATGGATGAGTTAAATTCAAGATTAGTTTATTTTCTTAGATTGGTTGTTTACTTAATTCTATTTACAGTTTTTAATTGCTTTCTGTTAATCAACTCTACAACCTTTCACGTTTTAACCTCTTAATCAGATTGCTTAATTAGAGTGACCCATAGGTTCGACCCGATTGTGCCTTATACTTCAAGTATTTTAGTGAATCAGTTTATAAATTGAATAATTTGATAGTCTTAGCAACTATCAGTTGTCTTCCTTCTTGCGAGTACTTGTATACAAGTAAGAAATAAGAATGATTTCATCCTGTAGTATATTAATATTCTGTAAGACACCACATGAAGTGTTATTTTTTTAGCTTATTAACGAATTGAAAGGGCTAAAACTTTAAACAACATATGAATGAAATTGATGCTAGATTATATAGGCCGTTGAGATTTGAAGCTACTTGCTCTTATTTTTGTCACTAATTCTTATGCAATTTATTTATAGAATCCTAGTGAACTTTCTATAAAAATCGATAGATTCTGACTCTCCAAAGAATGGGCACAATTTCAGAGGCTTTCCAAATGTATATATGGAAGGTGATCGTAATCAAATTTCAACAATGGATGTTACATATCATCTTCTCACCTGTAAGAAGAAATAAAAACACATGTATTAGGTATGCAACCGCATTAAAAAAAATTAATATAACACAAATCTCCTGTCCAAGAAGTGTTAGTCATCAGTGACATTTCTTTTTTTCTAAAAAAAAAAAAAACTTTTTCAACAAGTCAAGATTGAACAGTGACTATCTCTTATTACCGAGTGTGCCATAAGTTCAAATTGCATAAGCTTATTCTTACTATTTATCTTTTTTTATTTTTAGGAAATCAGAGTTCTTAGTAGCTGGATATTCCAACACTGCAATGGTAGTAAAAGAGTATGCAGTCTCCTAGTTTATGATTTGGAAACCATTCATAATTAATCATTTATTCAACTTTCTATATATTTAGTTGTGCATGCACTATACTTAGGAATGACAAATGTATGAATTGGATGAATTTTGGATTGCAATAATAAGTCAAAGAAATTAAGCTATTAATCTATGGATTTAAGATCTAATAAAAAATTCTTAAAATATCCAACCTATTCATAACCAATTTTAATGGATTGGATAGATGTATATCCAACGTAATTATTCATTTCAAATTATATTTGTTTAACAAAAACAAGTAACTATCTCTCTCATAAATTAACTAAATTTTCTAAAATAAATACATTGACTCGTTTTGTTTGAATATACTTCATTCTCCACTTTTGCATTTCTTTAAGTCTGCACTAGATTCATCTAAACTACTTATATGTTTAAATATATTTCATTCTCTAAATCACGTGAATATCTCCTTTGGATACCTAAAAGATATTTTGAGTAGTTCATTAACCATCAATTAACTAAAAGTAACTTATTCCATTCAATCCATTTAATCTATTATTTTAATTTTAATTAGATAAAATGGATTGGATTTTGATATGGATTGCTGGATGGATGATGGATTAATGAATTCAATTGTCACCCCTATACATGCCTAAAGAAAGTTCTTCCAGAATAATTAAGTAATTTGCTTCAATTTAATTTTTGTAAAAAATCATTTTAATTTCTCTAATTAGTAAATTTTTTTATTAAATTGTCAAATTGGTCCTTGAAAGATTTTACTCAAATCACATTAGTCCCTGAGTGATTTTAAATAACTCTGTAGCCCTTGACAAATAATTTCGTCAAATAGAATTGTTGATGTGGCACACTAAGTGTGTTAGTATTACTATCCCTTTCACATGTCGCACATTAAGATTGAAAAATAAGTTATATTAGTTTCCAAAAGATTGAAAAGTTGGTCATATCAATCACTGGTCAAGTAGCAAATATATACATAGTTCTAGTAGAGAATGCACTAGCAAACCACTAATATGATAAATAAGTATATATTAGTGAGCATTAGACTCTAAGGCTATAATGTTAATTGAAACAGAGGTCACTAAACGATTGGACTAACTTTCATGACGAAATGATTTGTCAATTACAATCATTCAGGGACAAATATGATTTAAGTGAGGAGGATGCAAATAAAATTAGTGGTGATGCTAAATTATGTAGCAAGTTACCTAAATCAATCAAACCACGTTAGGAATCCCGTTTTGCTTTTATTCATTTTCGAACTGTCGAACCGTCATTCCGGGCGTCGCGAAAAATAAAAAGAAAAAAGGAGGATAGGAGGACCTCGGGGTGTTGGGAGTCGCCACCAATCGCTTTATCCATTAAATAGAATGGCGCAATTGGACACCTAAAAGATGGTCTACGTTTCAGAGTTTGAGGTTCGGGGGTTGATTACGGGTAGGGAAGGTGTTAGCAAAATTCGAGAACGGTTACCTATTTAATCTAATGTTATTTGCAAGATTAATTTAATTGGTCTTTTATTAATTAAAAGAAATTTTTTATTTTTTATTTTGACATGTCTCATTTTGTCAAGTATAATATCAAGAATGATAAATGACTAAACAAGCAATGGGTGACTAAATAGTCATTATTTTGGAACAAATTCTAAGTCTACAACATATTATATAAAAGTGGTGAATCAAAATTTTATTTTTTTTTAAGAGAAGTAATTTGCAAAATAAATGGCCAAATAAAATATTATTTATAATCAAGAAAAATATTTTTTGGCACAATGAGATTTTTGTAATAATTTCCAAAAAATGTCTTCATGAAAAATAAAACTTTAATTCACCACAACTATGATGTTGAAACTTGTATGAAATTGCTCACTTTTATTTGAATATTTTATTTTATAAAAAGAAAAGTTTTATTTTGGTTTATTAAAAAAAGTTGTATTTTAATTTACATAATTATTTTAATTTTTATGTGGGGATTAGACTCGTGGCGCTCTTGGCAAAATCCAATATAAAACCTCAAGATTATTGGGAAGAGTGTAACTGATCGGCGCTCCGATCCTCTCCCAATTTTTTCCGTCATCGGTCAATTTAAAAATATTTGATTTACACAAAAAAATGATTAAGATCACATACCAAATAGCTCAATTGTTATAACTACAAATAAGATAATTAGTAAGAGGCATTTAAATAAATTATAATCAAGTCAAACTAACCCATAAATTGATGTATTTTACTTTTATTTATTTTTTATGTTATTTTTTATATTTTTTATTTTAAAAGAAAACAATTTTATTTTTTACTTTATATCCCAAATACCCATCTTAATTTCTTCACTTTTTTAATCTACTTTCAATCTTTAAAAAACGTTAGAAAAAGAAAAGAAAAAAAAAAAAGTCAAAAAAAAAAAAAAAAAAAAAAAGAGTGGTCACGAAAGTGACCTCCAAAAGTTAAATATATATATATATATATATATATAAAGGTGAAAGGGTGGTCACGGTGACCACCCAAATTAAAATGTATATATATATATAAAAAGAAAATAGGAGACAGACCTGTGACCAAAAAGAAAATAAAAGGGAAGGGAAAAAAAGGTGGTGTCGTGACCAGCCATTAAAAAGAAGAAGGAGAGAGATTTCTCAATCTCTGCAGCAAGGAAAACGAAACAGAGCAAAAGAGAAAAGGGAGAGATTTAGGATGCCAACCGATTCAGCTATGGCAGCTACCACGGATTTGGATTCTCTGACTCGGGCTACAGCAGCAGTGTTTGGCTCCTGATGGGTTGGATCCGGGATCGCAGAGCAGAGCGATGGCTGGGATGGGGAGTGGGACGCGACGGAGACACGCGCAGGCCGTCCGAAGTCACGATTCTGGTTCTTGGTGGTGCTGGGTGGTGTTAATGGTGGCTTGGTTGGTGGAGTGGGTGATTGTTTGGAGGTTGCTGAGTCAACTCAGCTGAGGTGAGTTGATGGTTATGGTGAAGGAATTTCGTGTGATGAATCTGTGTCTGGGGAAATCTCTTCTCAGTCTGTGATTGCTCTCTGTTTTTGTATATTTTCTGAATCCTTGAATCCCCGTTCTTTTCATTATTCCTTTCCTTATATTGTGCCCCATCATTCGAATGCCTTAATTTTTCTTTTTATGTTTGGAAAGCAGAAGGATTAAAAATCGCTTGATCATTCAAAACTCAATTAAAACAGAACCAAAACTGTTAGAAAATTCAAAAACAATTAAAACAAAGAAACTGCCATTTTAATGCTGCTTGTGGAGGCTAGGGTTTGAAGGTTGCAGAGAATGGAGAAGTTGGGTTATGGGTTGAGAAAATGAAATTGGGTTTCGGGTTGAGGAGAAAACGGGTCATGGGTTGACCGCATAATTTTTTTTTTTTTTTTTTTTTTTTTTTTCTTTTTAAAAAAAAAAAGGAAATTAAATTAAATAAATAAAACAAAAATAAAAATAAAAGAAAATGGATAAAATTGGGTATCAATCATTATGCCCCCTTTGTTTTACATTTAGAATAAATGAAAAACAAAGGAATTGATTCAATTTTATCCATGAGAAGGTAAAAACTTGCGGATTCAAGTGTCCGCTGAAACTTAACAGAAAACTTCAAAGCAATGGGTATGGAGACCCGAAAGCTTGCAGAGTCAGGTATCTGCTGAAGCTTAACAGAAAACTTAAAATAATGGGTACGAGGACCCAAAAGCTTGCAGAGTCAGGTATCTGCTGAAGCTTAACAAAAACAACGTAAGAAGCTTACGGAGTCGGGTATCCGTTGAAGCTTAACAAAAAACTTAAAGGCAATAGGTACGAGGACCCGATAACATAAACAATGGGTACGAGGACCCAAAAGCAACGGGTACGGGCACCCAAAAAAAGGTAAAAAGCTTGCGAAGTCAGGTATCCGCTGAAGCTTTACAGAAACAAGGTAAGAAGCTTACGGAGTCGGGTATCCGTTGAAGCTTAACAGAAAACTTAAAAGCAATGGGTACGGGGACCCGAAAACATAAACAATGGGTACGAGGACCCAAAAGCAACGGGTACGGGCACCCAGAAAAAGGTAAGAAGCTTACGGAGTCAGGTATCCGTTGAAGCTTAACAGAAAACTAGGTAAGAAGCTTACGGAGTCGGGTATCCGTTGAAGCTTAACAACAACAAAGAAGCAATGGGTACGGGGACCCAAAAATAAACAATGGGTACGAGGACCCAAAAGGTAAAAAGCTTACGGAGTCAGGTATCCGCTGAAGCTTAACAGAAAACTTAAAAGCAATGGGTACGGGGAACCGAAAACATAAAACAATAGGTGCGGGGACCCACAAGCTTGCGGAGTCAGGTATCCGCTGAAGCTTAACAAAAACAAGGTAAGAAGCTTATGGAGTCGGGTATCCGTTGAAGCTTAACAAAAAACTTAAAGGCAATGGGTACGAGGACTCAATAACAACGGGTATGGGCACCTAGAAACGAGAACACAATAGGTGCAGGGACCCAAAAACTAAAAGACAATGGGCGCAGGGGCCCAGAAAGGAAAACACAATGGGCGCGGGGGCCCGAAAACGAGAAAACAAGGGTGTAGGAACCCAAAAATTAAAAGACAATGGGCGCGGGGGCCCAGAAAGGAAAACAAGGGTGTAGGAACCCGGAAAGGAAAACACAATGGGCGCAGGGGCCCGGAAACGAGAATACAATGGGTGTAGGAACCCGAAAACTAAAAGACAATAGACGCGGAGGCCCAGAAACTTAAAAGACAATGGGTGCGGGGACCCAGAAACGAAAAAACAATGGGCCCAAAAAGGAAAAGACGATGGGCACAGGGACCCGAAAAGGTAAAAAGCTTGCAGAGTCAAGTATCCGCTGAAGCTTAACAAAAACAAGATCAACAAGTTGGATTGAAAACAGTAAGTTGGACCTTCTTAGGTCAAGGCTAGCAAAATGAAAAATGCACTGTGCAATGCATGCTTCAGATGTATGAGAGTATGAAACCTCTTTTTTTTTTTTTTTGCTTTATTTTGTTTTGTTTTTTTTTTGTTTTTTCTTTTCTATTTTTGTCTCCACGACCCTTGAGGACATGATTGCAATCTTTTTCAAAGATGAACTGGAATAGGATTTAATGGCATCCTTTCATTTGTCTATTCAGCCGATGGTTGAAATGTCCAACCAGAATGACCCTTGAAGTGTGCATTAGATGTGACACACAAGAGCAATAGGAAAACTCTTTAGATGACCCTTGAGGTGACCTGATTGTCCTTTCTCTTTTATCAACACTCTTATCAGGAATCATTGTGTTTCCCATACCTTTCAAGTCATTAGCAATTCTTAATGCTCGGACAGCAATGTCACACATTTCATATTCCAATACATGATTATTAGAAAAATGCATATTGAGTCAAAGAAGAGGCAAAGGTAAAAACATGATGATATTGTATTGAAATGGGAATGGTGAAAAGAAAGTATTATTATGGTCATCAACATGAAATTTACAAAGGGATGATAAGGGCAAAGGTCTTCAGCTCTTCCAATGAAACCCTTTATCGTAATCAGCGTCAATCCTCTGCATACCCGATTTTGAACACCCGTTAACCAGCCTATGAAGACTTTGATTGCCCCAGTTGAGATCATTTGGCCTGCCCTAATATGGAAACTTAGTTTGCTCTAAAGCAGAGATTTGCTTCTCCCTAGCATGGAGACTCAAGCAATATTGTCTCACTTCCTTTGTCATATCAAGCACTATTGTCATTTTATTTTGGACCTTAACTTTTGCCTAGGTCGCTCTTTCGAGTTTTCAACCTACCAAGTCGCTCTAACTTTTGCCTAGGTAGCCTTTTCGGTTTTCCACCTAGCGAGCCATGGTTATCCTTTTTTTTTTTCTTTTCTTTTTTTTTTTTTTTTTTTTTTTTTTAACAAGTAGTGCTTTTACGCATAATATTTCTTGACTGCGTCCAAATTTACAGGAAGTGGTAGATCTTCACCATCCATTCTTGTGAGAATCAAGGACCCTCCAGAGAAAGCCTTCTTCACGACATAAGGTCCTTCATAATTTGGAGTCCATTTTCCACGGTGATCTTTTTGAATTGGCAGGATCTTTTTGAGCACTAAGTCTCCTTCTTGAAATTGTCGAGGGCGCACTTTTTTCGCATAGGCTTTCATAAGCCTCCTTTGATATAACTGGCCATGACACAATGCAGTTAACCTTTTACCTTCAATAAGATTCAACTGATCTAGTCGAGCTTGGACCCATTCGGCCTCTTCTAGTTTTGTCTCCATCAATACTTTAATGAGGGGATCTCTACCTCAATAGGGAGTACGGCTTCCATTCCGTAAACTAAAGAGAAAGGAGTTGCCCCGGTTGAGGTACGGACAGACGTGCGATAACCATGCAGAGCAAAGGGAAGCATCTCTCATGCCAATCTTTATATGTCACAACCATTTTTTGGATGATTTTCTTGATGTTTTTGTTTCTTTGCCTCAATGACCCCATTCATCTTTGGGCGGTATGGTGAGGAGTTATGATGTTGGATCTTGAAATTCTCGCACATTTCCTTCATCATTTTGTTATTCAAGTTGGTTGCATTGTCGTGATGATCTTATTCGGTGAGACCATAACGACATATCAACTCTCTTTTGATGAACTTGATCACCACATTCCTAGTCACATTGCGTAAGTAAGAAGCCTTCAACCCATTTGGTGAAGTAGTCTATCGCGACAAGGATAAAGCGATGCCCATTTGAGGCCTTAGGTTCAATAGGTCCTATGACATCCATACCCCACATGGAAAATGGCTGTGGTGTCTTTGCTAGGACATTCAAAGGGATCGGCGGCGCATTAATCTTATCGCATATGTTTGGCACTTGTGGCACTTCCTCACATGATTGAAGGTCGGTTTCCATGGTTAACCAATAATAACCAGATCTTAGGATTTTTCTTGCCATTGCATGTCCATTGGAGTAAGTTCCAAAGGAACCCTCATGTACTTCTTCAATAATCTTTTCTCGCTTCCATTGCATCAACACATCTTAGAAGCACCATATCATGGTTTCTTTTGTAAAGTATTTCCCCACTCGAGAAAATAACCCATTGCGAGCCTCCTCGTGGTCCTCTTGTCATTTTCTCAAGCACTGGAGGGTACTCCCTATTCTTATGATGAAACATTTGATGTCATGGTACCACGGCTTTCCATCAGGCTCATCTTCAACCACTTGACAATATACAGGACAGTCACGACTTTCTATTTTTATAAGTGGTAGGTCACTTTCATGACTTACTTGGAATATTGATGATAGTGTGGCCAAAGCATCAGCCAACTGATTTTCTTCTCGAGGAACATGATGAAAAGTGACTTCATCAAATTGCTCAATCAATTCTTTGATGTAAACATGGTATGGAATCAGTTTAGCATCACGGGTCTCCCATTCTCCTTTTAGTTGATGAATGACCAAGGCAGAGTCCCCATATACTTCCAAGATCTTTGCTTTTGATTCTATTGCTGCCTGAACACCCAAAGCACATGCTTCATATTCGCTATATTGTTAGTACAAAGTCAAAAAAACACAACCTTGCTGTGATTGGGATAAATTTATCTTCAGGGGAGATCAAGATGGCTCCAATGCCATGCCCCAGTGCATTAGAGGCTCCATCAAACCACATAGTCCATTTTTCTTTTTCAGAGGAATCCTCATTTTTAAACAGAGCCATTATATCTTCATCAGGGAACTCACATTGCATCGACCCATAATCTTCTATAGGTTGGTTAGCCAGATAATCTGCAAGGGCACTTCCCTTAACTGCCTTTTGGGTGACATAAACAAATTCATACTCCGATAATAGAACTTGCCATCTCGCGATTCTCCCAGTGAGAGCAGGTTTCTCAAAGATATACTTGATAGGATCCATTTTGGACACCAACCAAGTAGTGTAACACAACATGTATTGCCTCAATCGATGGGCAGCCCATGCCAAGGCGCAACAAGTTCGTTCTAACAATGAGTACTTTGCCTCATAATCGGTGAACTTTTTACTTAAATAATAAATGGCGCGTTCTTTCCTACCGGACTCATCATGCTGCCCCAGTACACAACCCATAGACTCATCAAGAATCGTCAAATACATAATGAGAGGTCTCCCTGGCACTGGAGGCACCAAAACTGGGGGTTCTTGTAAATACTGCTTGATTTTTTCAAAAGCTCTTTGGCAATCATCATTCCACTTGACTGGATGATTCTTGCATAACAACTTGAAGAGCGGCTCGCATGTTGCTGTGAGCTGGAATATGAATCGAGCGATGTAATTCAACCTTCCCAAAAATCCTCGAACTTCTTTTTCGGCGAGTGGACCGGCATGTCCAATATTGCTCGAACCTTGTCAGGATCAACTTCTATTCCTTTCTGGCTCACCACAAACCCCAATAGTTTGCCTGATCTGACACCAAAAGTGCATTTTGCAGGATTAAGTCTGAGTTTGAACTTCCTCAATCGCTCAAAAAGCTTTTGCAGATTGATTATATGATCTTCTTCTGTTTTTGACTTTGTAATCATATCATCCACATAAACTTCTATTTCTTTGTGCATCATGTCATGGAATAATGTCACCATAGCTCTCTGATACGTTGCCCCAGCATTTTTTAAACCAAAAGGCATCACTTTGTAGCAGAAGGTTCCCCATAAAGTGATGAATGTGGTCTTCTCCATGTCTTCCGGTGCCATTTTGATCTGATTGTATCCCGAGAAACCATCCATAAAGGAAAAAAATGAATGTTGAGCAGTGTTGTCCACCAAAACATCAATGTGAGGTAACGGGAAGTCATCTTTAGGGCTAGCCCTATTTAAGTCTCGATAGTCTACACACATTCGGACTTTCCCGTCTTTCTTTGGGGACAGAACAATATTGGCAACCCATTGTGGGTATTTTGCAATGCAAGAAATCCAAAGATCAAACCTGTCTTTTTACTTCATCTCTCGATTTTTAGGGACATCTCGGTTTCATTCATCTCAACTTTTGCTTAATCGGAGGATACCTGGTTTTAGTGGCAATTTATGCTCAACTATGTCGAGTGTCTAACCAGGCATATCTTGGTATGACCATGCAAAGACATCACTATAATCAAACAAGAGCTTAATCAACTTGTTACGCTCATCCTCTTTCATCGAGGTACCAATTTTGATTTCTTTCTTATCATTTTCGGTCCCCAAATTAATTACTTCAATTGGTTCCTCATGGGATTGGATTTCTTTAGCTTCTTGTTCAAGTAATCTCATTAACTCAGGTGAAGTTTCCCAATCATCCTCATTATCCTCATCAAGTATGATTAATGTGGTGTTCAAAATTATATGATGAGATATTGACACCTGTATCACTTTCAAGAGAGTCATTTTCAGATCGCAATAAGTGATGTTGACACAAGAAAAATGAAATGAATAGAAGGTCATGATAATAGTGGGATGAAAGCTAATGAAATGAAAAATGAGAGAACTCAAAAATGCATTTTATTAATAACAATTATTGGAAATGAAACATGTGAGCCCATTTACAAATGAAAATCCTAAAGCCTTGGGCAGAGCTAAAGGAAAAGCACTACAAAATTACTTTGAAAGAGACTCTAAGGTTATTGGAAACTCGGAGATCTCCCAATTGTCGAGTCTTGTATCTGAAGAACATGCATATACTAGGTCCATATGACTGACAAAATCATCTTCAACTGCGGTCACTTGGTCTACGAACACAACTCCTGTGCTCCGGAAGCTTTGTCTTATGTCACAGATGGGGACTTCCTTCACTTTGGGTTCTCGATTTTCCAAGTGAGCCAACCTTTTCTCTTTTTTCTCTTCCATTATCCTCCTCTTATCGGCCTTGGTAGGTTTGTACCCCAGCCTAAATCTATCTTTATTTTCAAAGGGTTGAAAAAGTCCTGTGGCACCTTGTCGTTTCTTGCTCAGCCCTTCTCCATGCTGATAACCCCCTTCTAGCATAACTTTAGCCATCATTACAGATGCAACAGACGGCTGCGGTTTAGAAATTGGAGCTCCTTCCTTTATATAAATGGTATTAACAACCTCGAGTGCTTGAAAGGCAGTCTCCAAAGCCTCTTCTGTAGCTTCAATATAAGGGGTGTCTAGCGGCTTGCTCACCAGTAGGTCTTCTTCACCAAAGACAGTAATCATTTTGTTATCAACTATGAATTTGACTTTTTGGTGCAAGGTGGAAGGCACGGCTGCTCAGTGAGAATGAATCCATGGTCGTCCTAATAGACAAATCGTAGGATGGTGCAATGTCCATTACTTGGAAGAGTATGTTGAAAGTGAGGACCAATTTGAACTGGTATTTCAATCTCCCCTATGACTTCTCTCCTCGTGCCATCAAATGCCCTTACTATCATCGCACTTGATTTCATGTGTGACCCATCAAAAGGTAATTTAGAGAGTGTCGACTTTGGCATCACATTCAAGGAAGAGCCATTATCCATCAGTACTCTAGCCATGATATGGTCTTGACATTTTCCTGAGATATGAAGTGCTTTATTATGTCCCTCCCCTCATTGGGTATTTCATCATCGGTGAAAGTGATGTAATTATCTGCTGTGATGTTATTGATAACGCCATTCAACTTGTCAACCGTGATGTCATGAGAAACATGGGCTTGATTAAGCACTTTCATTAGCACCTTCCTGTGTGGTTCAGAGTTCATTAATAAGGATAAAAGTGATATTCTTGCAGGGGTGCGGTTCAGTTGATCCACCACCTTGTATTCACTTTGCTTTATGAATTTTAAGAACTCACAAGCTTCTTCCTCGGTCACTTCTTTCTTATAGACCTCTTGCTGTGTTGCCTTTGGTTCTTCCTTTTCTTTCAAGGCTTTTTCAGTAGAAGTTTCCCCCATCTTGCCTTTCCCTTTTCGAATTCTTTCCACTTCCTCCACTTGGTCTTTACGCAAATACTCAGGTGTATAAATACGACCACTCCGAGTCATTCCACCGATCCCAGATATGCTAGAGATAGCCGATGGGATTTTCATTTGATTGTCTTGGAGATCATTCACAACGACTTGCACATCATATTTCCAAGGCACAGCTCTGGTATCCTTATAGGGAAAAGGAGTCGGCACTTGAATGGTGATAGGATTCCGACCAAAAGAGACTTGCGGAGACACCTCTTTACTATAATGAATCGTCAATGGCCTTGGTATACCTGGACTTTGCCCTATGATTGGTTGCATTGCATAGGTATTGGCAGCCTCTTGAACTGGTGGAGGTTTAACTTCCTTGACCATATAGACGTCACCATTATCGTACTGATTGCTTATTTGCACTAGGTGACTGTCCATCAAACTTTGGAGGATCTGCTTGAATTCATCACATTCCTCAATAGAATGCCCGACTTCTCCATGGATCTTGCACACAGTTTCATCTTCATTGACCTTTTTTATCTCAGCTTGGTTTTGTATCAACCTATATTTGCACAGCTCTTGAAAAATTACTCTTATTGGCGTTTTCACATCAGCTACCCGACTTATGAGGCATCGTCCAGAAGACTTCTCTATGGCATTAACTACTGGACCTCCATGATCAGGCAAGGGATTGCGGCCTACATTAGGAGTTTTTTCCTTAAAGTTTAACCATTTGGCATTAATCAAGTCTTGCACTTTGAACTTTAAGGCTCTGTAATTTTCTGTTGAGTGACCTACAGCCCCAGCATGGTACTCACATTTAGCATTCGGTCAAACCCTCTTGGGTAGGGGGTTCCAATGGCTTCATTGGGCAAGGAACCAATAAGGAGTTTCGGAAGAGTTGTGGTAGCAGTCAAAGTATAAGTCATGGGAATGGGTCAAATGGACGGGTTTCTTTTCTTGGTTAATGGGCGATCTTCTTTGGTTGGTATTTAGGTTTTGGGCCCATGGTTGGGTTGGTTGATATGGTATGGTAGGGAGTGTTTGGTTTGGGATAGGAGATGGTGCACGATAAGGGATCATTGGATGATAAGGTTGAGGGTATGGAGCTTGAGAGGCATTAGCAATGTATGGATAGTAAGGCATGTAGGGAGGTTGGAAGGACGGTTGAGGGTTAACAGGTGTCTGACTATGTCTCCTTTGGGCAAAACTCCTTTGATCGAAAGTCACAGCATGGGCTTCTCCTTCTCTTTTCTTCCTTGCTGGGGGCTTTTTGGCACTAAATGTCCCTGTTGAGCTTTCAACAATCTTTCCACTTCTCATTCCTCCTTCAATTCTTTCCCCATGAAAAACCAGTTCTAGAAAATCGATGGAACACTTCCTATCATCTTGTCATAGAAGGGTGACTGGAGAGTGTCAATAAATGTGGCCACCATTTCTCTTTCCGTCAATGGGGGTTCAACCTGAGCAGCTATTTCTCTCCACCGCTGAGCATATTCTTTAAAGGTTTCAGCTCATTTCTTAGCCATATTTTGCAACTGTAACCTATCTGGTGCTATATCGATGTTGTACTTATATTGCTTCAAGAAAGCATCAGCCAAGTCCTTGAAACATCGTATATGGGCACGTTCCAGGTGTGTATACCAATTAGAAGCTGCCCTGACTAAGCTATCCTGGAAGAAATGAATCAACAGGTTATCATCATGAGCATGGGATGCCATCTTGCGGATGTACATGGTCAGATGATTCTTTGGGCAAGTGGTTCCCTTATATTTTTCAAAATCCGGGACCTTAAACTTTGGAGGAATTACCACATTCGGGACAAGACAGAGCTTTGCGGTATCCAGAAGACCATAGCTACTTGCTCCTTCTATGGCTCGCAATCTTTCTTCTAGAACTTCTAATTTTCCCTTGGATTGAATGCCTTCGGTTGAAGGGTTCACGGAGAAGTTCCAGCGACTTTATGGGGAAAAAGCGTGGCATGTAGAAAGGAGGTTGGGCTGAGTCGAGCCTTGTGGCCCGAAGTAGGTATTACCAATGATGAGCCGCTCTCAAGAGGGTTGGTAATTTGGGATGGCATAAAACCAGGAGAAATGCCATAAGGTGGAATAGAAACCGAGTACTGAGGAATCTCACTGGTATTTGGTTGAGATCCTTGGAGAGGGTTTGAACTCGTTGGGGGATTTGTCGGTGCACCGCCCTCGGGAATATTGGTGGATAATGGTGGCACATAACCGGGTGGAAGGCCATATGGTGGGAATGAAGATGCCCTGTGTTTCGGGATTATTTGAGTAAATTGTGAGCGGCATCATGGCCCTTGAGAGGTGACACTAGGATATTGCCAAGGAACTGGCGTAAAGCCAGGCGGGTGAGCAGGCGTGGCAGAAGGATCATCATTTGCCTTTAAAGGAGTCCCCTCTGTGTTCTTCGTTTTTTCCAGAATTTCCAAGATCTTGGCCATTTGTTCTTTTAGCTGGCTTACTTCACTTCTCAACTCTTCTTGTGACTGACCCAGTTCATCCATGACTCTTGATTGAGAGCGAGTCCTATATGGGTGTCGTAGAGACAGTTTTCCTTTCTGTATTAATTTTTTTATTAGAAAATATGAAAAAGGAAAAGAAAATGCAAACAAAAATAAAACTATGCATGTAGAGACATGATCCAAAGTAGCAAGCGATATCGATAAACCTCATTTATTCAAAGGGAAAAGCTCTATGGTCATAGAGAGTTTTACACACACTGATCTTTGCTACTCCTCAAGTCAGATGGAGGAGTTAGCTTTACAAAATAAGATGGAAAGAGTCATACTAACTCTAAATTACATCAGCATTCCTAGAACAAGAGACTAATTTCAGTGAAATTTTCCTAGGAAGTCAAGGTCCTTTCTAACCCGAGTCAAAATATCTTGGTTTTCTCCTGGTGCTAGCTTGGCTTCCACTTTAATGATTTCTCTTGCCCTCTTTCTTGAATGGTTGGAGATTTCCCTCATATTATTAAGAACCATTTCGGCTTTCCGCTCCATTTCTTGGCTTGCATTACGATAGAAATTCTTTTCATTAGTCAAGAAAAGAACATCATCCTCTAACCGATTCTTCTTACTTTCCAAGAAAGTAGACCATTCAACATGCTTTTCTAAATGTTGATTCAAGATTTTAACTTCATTCTTGAATTCTTGAAGTTGACCATCCTTCCCCTGAATGATTGTTTCGAGGGCTTGACATGTTTTCCTTAACCTCTCTATTTCAATATCTTTAGAGGCTGTCTCTTGTTCTTGACTTTGGATTTTTCTTCTTGTAGTGCCAAGTTGATCTTCCAATGACCTTCTCTCAGTGGTCCACTGCCGATAAATGATTTCGTACCGCCCCTCTGCTTCAGCATAGTAGTCATTGGGTTCATTAAATTGGTGCATTGGTAACTCTGGACCTTGTACCTTGGGAGCAAGAAACCCCTTCCTCCTACTAGCCTGCCAAATTGGGTATTCTAGTGTCGTTTCAGATGATGGGAGACCGGGCTTCACACTTCTTGTGTCCTTCCAATCTTCAATGACTTCTTTTATTTTATGACTGGTTCCTTCATTGTCGTACGAGAATTCAAATTTGGACAGTCCATGAGTCATCGGAATGAATTGCAGAGATGCCATTTGTCTTCGGACCATAGCTGGAGCATAGCCCACTACTCCCCATGGACCAATAAGTGGAACCCAAGGTTTGCTTCCACATCTATATATGGTATAAGTGTGAGGAAACCACTTGGCCCTCCAAACCACTTCTTCTATTTCCATGAAAAAACTGATCCATTGCCTCATCGTCGGAGTTCGGGGAGGCCAATTGTCACGACCATATAGAGAGAGCGGGTGCTTAGGTATGACATATTGTTTCAGATCAATTTCTGGATGGTTAAAGCACTTCAACGTTGGCATATGACTAAGCATCCATACTGCAAGTAATGGTGCACATCCCCAAAACCTTCCTTTTTGATGGACTCGGCAGTAGTTCAGAGATCGAATTGTCTCGGCTAAAATTGGTGGGGCTGGGTGTACCCCATGCTCAATCTGCTCGAACAAATTGATCACATGTCCATCTATTTGATTTTTCCATCTTGGGAAAATTACTAACCCATAAATAGCGAGGGCTAGTGCTACCAAACCAAACCTTTGATCAACTTGAGCTTCAGCCATCCTAAGCAAGAACTCTGAATCTAGACTTCGTCCTTCATCCACCATGTACTTGTCCAATTCATTGGCATGAATCCCTATCAATTTGGACAGCATCCTTCTTGGCGTCTTCTTAGGGTCATGTGAGTACACTTTGTCCTTTGGCACGTCGTCTCTATTAAAAAGCCTAGCATACTCCTCAATCGTGGGTACCAAGTCAAATTGTTGGAAAGTAAAACACCGATATGAGGGGTCCCAAAAATGGAGCATAGCTTTCAACATTTGGAGGTCAGGGGTGATGAACATGAGAGCTGCAATATCTCCATACTTGTCATTGAATTCTTCTTGTCTTCTCATGTTACACCACGCATTACGGAGCCTCCTTAAGTCATTTTGCTCAAAGTCATGGCTCCCCTTTAAGAGAGGTAAAGGAACATCCTCGCGATGCAAACTATTTCCTTCCTTGGTTTGAATTCTTGCAGACTCTTCACCGACAGCGTACCGATACTCTCTCTGCCACCTCAGACATTAGAGTCATCTTTCCCTTATTCATGCTTGAGGTTTATCGATATCTTCACAGGATTGGACCACATATGCAAATGCAAGATAAAAGAAAAGTTAACAACTACAAAATAAAAGACAAACAGAAATTCCTCATATGTTAGAGGAAAAGGGGTACCTAATCTTGGTACCCAATCAGCAGGATAAGTTCTATGAACGATGATAGCTCTAAGATTATATCTACAAGTGAGAGCTTTGGTTCTTGACCCCTATTGGACAAAAGGTCCCCAAATTGTCCCTTGCTGTCACCAACACTTTGGCTAGCAAGGGTCCTCCATCCTCACCCATGATAGGTTACAAGCGGAAAGAGTTCAATTTGAGCGAGGGGTTTTCATGTGCCTAAACGGAGACCAACGGTCCCACAAAGCAACACTACTTCACCCTCTGTCTAAGCCTACAAGGTACTGAGCTCGGGTAGAGAGCTTGTGTGTGGAAGTGTACATGAGAGAACTTATTTACAAAGCAGAAATATAATACATATAATGCAAACAAAATATACAATAATATGAAACAAATAACAAATAAACAAATAAAACAAAAATGGACCAACATAATTAAAAAGCAAATCACATAAGATTAAAACAAGGCTTAACCCTCTATGTCCCCGGTGGAGTCGCCAGCTATCGCAACCGTCCCGAAGGGCGTCGCGAAAATAAAAAGAAAAAGGAGGATAGGAGGACCTCGGGGTGTTGGGAGTCGCCACCAATCGCTTTATCCATTAAATGGAATGGCGCAATTGGACACCTAAAAGATGGTCTACGTTTCAGAGTTTGAGGTTCGGGGGTTGATTACGGGTAGGGAAGGTGTTAGCACCCTACACCGTCAGTTCTAAGAACGGTTACCTATTTAATCTAATGTTATTTGCAAGATTAATTTAATTGGTCCTTTATTAATTAAAAGAAATTTTTTTTTTATTTTGACATGTCCCATTTTGTCAAGTATAATATCAAGAATGATAAATGACTAAGACAAGCAATGGGTGACTAAATAGTCATTATTTTGGAACAAATTCTAAGTTTACAACATATTATATAAAAGTGGTGAATCAAAATTTTATTTTTTTTAAGAGAAGTAATTTGCAAAATAAATGGCCAAATAAAACATTATTTATAATCAAGAAAAATATTTTTTGGCACAATGAGATTTTTGTAATAATTTCCAAAAAAATGTCTTCATGAAAAATAAAACTTTAATTCACCACAACTATGATGTTGAAACTGTATGAAATTGCTCACTTTTATTTGAATATTTTATTTTATAAAAAGAAAAGTTTTATTTTGGTTTATTAAAAAAAGTTGTATTTTAATTTACATAATTATTTTAATTTTTATGTGGGGATTAGACCTCGCCGGCGCTCCTGGCAAAATCCAATATAAAACCTCAAGATTATTGGGAAGAGTGTAATCTGATCGGCGCGTTCGATCCTCTCCCAATTTTTCCGTCATCGGTCAATTTAAAAATATTTGATTTACACAAAAAAAATGATTAAGATCACATACCAAATAGCTCAATTGTTATAACTACAAATAAGATAATTAGTAAGAGACAGAAATAAATTATAATCAAGTCAAACTAACCCATAAATTGATGTATTTTACTTTTATTTATTTTTTATGTTATTTTTTATATTTTTTATTTTAAAAGAAAACAATTTTATTTTTTACTTTATATCCCAAATACCCATCTTAATTTCTTCACTTTTTTAATCTACTTTCAATCTTTAAAAAACGTTAGAAAAAAAAGAAAAAGTCAAAAAAAAAAAGTCAAAAAAAAAAAAAAAAAAGAGTGGTCACGAGTGACCTCCAAAAGTTAAAATATATATATATATATATATATATATAAAGGTGAAAGGGTGGTCACGGTGACCACCCAAATTAAAATGTATATATATATAAAAAAAGAAAACAGGAGACACTGTGACCAAAAAGAAAATAAAAGGGAAGGGAAAAAGGTGGTGTCGTGACCACCATTAAAAAAGAAGAAGGAGAGAGATTTCTCAATCTCTGCAAAGAAGGAAAACGAAACAGAGCAAAAAAGAGAAAAGGGAGAGATTTAGGATGCCAACCGATTCACTATGGCGGCTACCACGGATTTGGATTCTCGACTCGGGCTCACAGCGGTGTTTGGCTCACGATGGGTTGGATCCGGGATCGCAGAAGCGAGCGATGGCGGGATGGGGAGTGGGACGCGACGGAGACACGCGCAGGCCGTCCGAAGTCAGGATTCGGTTCTTGGTGGTGCTGGGTGGTGTTAATGGTGGCTTGGTTGGTGGAGTGGGTGATTGTTTGGAGATTGCTGAGTCAACTCAGCTGAGGTGAGTTGATGGTTATGGTGAAGGAATTTCATGTGATGAATCTGTGTCTGGGGAAATCTCTTCTCAGTCTGTGATTGCTCTCTGTTTTTGTATATTTTCTGAATCCTTTCATCCCATTCTTTTCATTCTTCCTTTCCTTATATTGTGCCCCATCATTCGAATGCCTTAATTTTTCTTTTTACGTTTGGAAAGCAAAAGGATTAAAAATCGCTTGATCATTCAAAACTCAATTAAAACAGAACCAAAACTGTTAGAAAATTCAAAAATAATTAAAACAAAGAAACTGCCATTTTAATGTTGCTTGTGGAGGCTAGGGTTTGAAGGTTGCAAGAGAATGGAGAAGTTGGGTTATGGGTTGAGAAAATGAAATTGGGTTTCGGGTTGAGGAGAAAACTGGGTCATGGGTTGACCCGTACAAAGTTTTTTTTTCTTTTTTTCTTTTTAAAAAAAAAGGAAATTAAATTAAATAAATAAAACAAAAACAAAAATAAAAGAAAATGGATAAAATTGGGTATCAACACGAACCTTGGAATACACCTTTAAACTTTATGCTTGGTGTTTGGGTTATTTTCTCATTTCATTTTTAATTGATATGTTTTTACTTATAATTACAAAAATGTCACATTATTTCACATTGTTTTCTGATTTCAAATTTTTGTGAAAGAAATAGTGAAAACGAAAAAAAGTTGTTTTTACCATTTTCTTGACAAAAATTTGAATACAAGAAACAAATTGAAAATAAGATAATATTTTTATAATTATGAGTGAAAACATGTCAATTGAAAATGAAAATAAAAAACAAACCAAACACTCCTTTTGAGTTCCTTTTCAAGTTAAAATTAATAATTGAAATATGTATTCTTGTGTGCAGTTTACCTCATATTATCCAATGAAAGTAGTGACTAATTGATTAAGATCTTGTATAAATGCTTTGGATTCCATTCTCCTAACAACTGTGATTTAGTGAAAAAGCTTCAAATAAAAGACCTTTGTATAGTTAGTTTGTGGGCTACGCATGGGAATATCATGTGGTGATGAGGTTATCGATCTGGGTTTTTTTTAATCATGAAATATCCACCCATAATTGTTCACTTTTATCATAAAATAAAATCTTCAATGACACTTTATGGATTAATTAGTGTCTCATTGTATGACATCATGGGCATACGTCGTCTTTTGCATAACATAACATTCTTCATATTAAATGGTCCAATCCAACCATATATTCTATGTATGCAAATGGTTTGCAATACAGCTGATATACTAATTTTTTTCCCATGCTATGTGCATTGCATTAGTTGCTTAGGATAGAAATATGTTAGCCCCTTTGCATAAGTAGCACCAACCGTCAAATGGAAAAAGCAATAAAGTAATCTCTTGATTTTGAATGCAACTGCAGCTTGCTTCTGAAACCTTGATGTTCCTAATTATGATTTATACCTGTAATTACACAAGTCTTGACTAGCAAAACCAAAATTTATATGGTACTTGAGTACGTGATTGGAGGAGACTCACTTGTCAAAATTGTAAGGAGCATTTGCTAGTTATTATATACATGATCTATTAGCAATGTTAATTAATGAGCTACTTGTCGTCACAAGAATACAAAGGTATAGAGGTTGAAGGTAGGAAGATGTTCCAATAGTTGATTCACGGTGTGAACTATTGCCATAAATAATATAAGTGTTTTCCAAAGGGATTTCAAGGTTCAATTATAGCAATTGCAGAGCTAGAATTGTAATTATGCTCCATGGTTATTAGATTTTTGGGTTATGCGGCTTGTATTTTTACACAAAAATGATCATATTATGTTGCAGCTAGAGAATGTACTTGTGAATGCCAAAGGGAACATAAGGATAATCGATTTTAACCCTAGTGCTTTGGCCCAACATTTTAGTGTAAGATATTCCTTGAACCACACCTCAAGGAAAATTATATCATTTTGGTATAATTGACTCGTGTGATAATGGTATGAAAATTTTAGGAAGATGAGTTGCTAAATGTGGAAGTCCCAACCATGTTGTATATGAGATTCTTGCCAATAAAGGCTATGACGATGCAACATCAGATACATGATGGAGTTATCTTGTATATGATATATGTTGCATATGGTGTTGTCTTGTATGTAATTCTTACAACATACCTCCCTCTTAAAGACAGAAATCTTGCATTTCTGTATGAAAAGGTATTCCGTATTCTTAAGTTGCCTCTATATATGTTCTTTCTATATGGTTAGTTTAGTAGTTTTATAAACTAAATATCAATTCATTTCCCCCCCTCAAGGATCACATATTTTTGAAGGAGATGTTCAAATACCAAGATGGCTATCATTTGGTGCCTAAAACATGATAAAGGGGATCCTTGATCCTAAGCTTAAAACCCATGGCTTTGATCAAAGAAGTTGAATTGTTCAAGGAGGGCTATACTCTAGCAAAGCCAGAGAATGAGGAAGAGGATGTATTGATGATGAAACCTTTTCCATCCCTGAAATGGTATAATTTAGAAGTTCCAGCTGTTTGTCATCTATAATTTATGTGCCATCATTTTTTTCCTTGTTCTTTCTTTCTTTGACTGTAACCTAGAACAATAATCTTGGTAACAGCCACTTGAAGCCAAACATAAAAGTCATAGATTATTCACCCTTATCAAAGCATTTATGCTGTTAGGGATGTTTTCATGCCTAGACCTCTCTGGCTTTTAAGCGAAAGAGGTGAGGATGTAAGTATTTTGGCAAGAGAATTAATTTTATATTTTGAGCATGATTTTCTGTGTCTTTAGATATTCACCACTTTCTACATAAATTTCACTTAATTTCAAGGATAATGTGCTTTGATTTCCAAGAAGTTTATGAGGGGAAGATAAGATTTACATCCAACAATTCAACAAAAGATCTGATCGACAAGATTGAGGACATTGTAAAAGAAATGGGATTTAGAGTATAGAATAAAAATGGAAATTATAAGTATTATTGCTTATGTTTATCAAGGCTTCTTCTATTTCCAACGCACTTGTAAATAATTAAAGTATTAATTTGCTAAATAATCACTATAACGTCAAATTTTAGTTAAAAGTGATACAAGAGAACAAGGCGTAAGAGAACAAGGCACAGAGAAGTCTAGGTAGCCTCTCAGTGGTAGTAGAGGTAATGCATGTTGAGATTGAGCTAAACCATCATAAATTGTTTTTCGCAAAATATGCATAGTTTTCTGACGTTATGAGAGTGTCTTCACTTCAAATATAACAGGTGTTTGAAATAAGCACATCCTTGTAAGTAGTAGAATTAAGGAAGTCTTTATGGAGATGCTTCTGTATATACTATATAGACAAGTATACATGCCATCTCTATCTCTCTCTCTGCTCCTTTTCCACTTAATATGGGGCTGACGATTATACCTTTTTTTTTTTTCTTATGATGTAGTTGTGCAAGAGGTTATCAATTTATTTGGGTGTTCCCCCAAAGCAAGCACTAGTGATCTTTGAAGTAAAAGGCCTATGAGGAGAAAGAATTCAGAAAGTAAATAATGTATATGTTAAATTTTTATTTTTTAAATTTTTGTTTTGTAAAAGTTTAGAGGGAGAGGAGGCTAAACATTAATTCCAAGACTAGGGCATGCAAAAGTCTTAGCAAAAATTTGCAGTGATACTTTATAGATTCCCTACCAACAGGAATTTCTAGATATGTTTTTTTTTTTATTTGTTCAAGTGGGATATTTATGTAAATGAATTAAATATCAATTGTAAATTCCAATGTCATTAGGGAGTTTGTGAAATGTATAGATGTCAGTTAGATAGCAAGAGCACAAGTTTTGAATTTAGTCATCCCTTAAATAGTTGAACTTCATACCTATGCAAAAAGATGTTCTAGTCAACCTAAAATAAGGGATCTTGACTTTCATCAACCTCAATTATTTTCTAGGGCTTTCTAACATATGGAAGTTTATCTTTGAATTGAACCATCAAATTAGGTCAAACTACTACTTTGGACAATTGATTGGCTTGTCAATAAATGTTGTATTACCTATTCAAGTTGTTCAATACGGTTACAAAGCAAGTTTAATTTTAAACAACAAGACCGTGCTAGGCTACCCATACATGCACACACTCAAGCACGCATGCACAATCGCAAAAAAAAAAAAGATGATTGAATGCTTTGACTATAAAGAAAATGTGCAGCACCTCCGAAGCTAAGTTTCAAACACTGATCAGGACAAACGATTAATCAATTGAACCACATCCAACATATGCTGCAAATAAATCCAATTCATATAGTGTATTTGGAATATAAGAAAATGGGAAATAATTTGATTTATAAATCAAATCTAACTAAATTTTGTATTTCAAATGTTAAAAAATAGGAAATGATTTGATTTCTAAAATTTTATTGATTTCATTCCCTTTAATTTAGAAATTCCATCAAATTTGATAGGACTTGTTAGAATTTGGATTGATTTAAACTAAATAGACTATCTACCTATCATAAGGATAGAAATATAAAATAAATAGACTTTTAGTAACTACATCTAACTACTCTCATAAGAATAAAAATATAAAATAATATTTCAAATCAAATCAATTCCCATTTTAATGAGTTCCAAATAAAAAATTTGATTTCAAAACCAATTCAAATCCCATTTTTTAAATAGGTTCCAAAAACAAAATTTGATTTCTAAATCAAATCAAATCAAATCATTTTCAATTCTAGTTTATTGCAAACATTACCTTAAAGTGTTTTTGGAATGTAAAAAAGTGGAAAATAATTTGATTTGTAAATCAAAATCTTGTGTTTGAAATGTTGAAAAATAAGAAATAATTTGATTTCTAAAATTTCATGAATTTCATTTCGTTTAATTTAGAAATTTCATTAAATTTGATAGAATTTGTTAGGATTTGATTTGATTTTAGATAAATAAACTATTCTACACTTACTAATTACATTTAACTACCTCTCATAAGGGTAAAAATATAAAATAAAAAAATTAAATCAAATCAATTCCCATTTTAATGAGTTCTAAACACAAAATTTAATTTCTGAATCAGTTCATCCTTTTTTAAAAAAAAAGTTCCAAGCACAAAATTTCATTTCCAAATCAATTCAATTCAATTCAATTCAACTCAAATCAAATTATTTCCAATTTTAATCAATTCAAAACACAAGTTACATCTGGTACAGTTACCCAGTCTTGACTATAGCGATGTATGTATGTGATTTAATGATTTAGAAAGTTGGTTGTTAGATTCCTATCCTAAACATCGGAGTAGAATAAGGCTAATTCTATCATGCACCTTGCAACTTAGGGTGCATTATGCACCTTGCATCTGAACCATTGTTTACATGTAAAAAATATAATTGGCTACTATTTAAATATTGGAAACCTTCTAAATTGATTTTTTATAATTACAAATTGATGCCTCTGATCCCTGTTCATCTTCCATGGCTATCTTCTTCCATTGCAAATTGATCCTTCTGATCCCTGATCATCTTTTATAGTTATTTTCTTCCATCTAATGCCTTCAACCATTGCTAGAACAATGGTTGGCTTCGATCAAAAGAAGGTTCCACTATTAGATTTTAGAATTAGAATCGGGATCAGAATGGTCGGATTGGATCTCGTTACCAGAGTGGTCCTAGACGAGATCCCTGAGTGCTCACTCCATGTAGGAGATCAACGAGCTAACTAGGGTTAGAGACTTGGCGTCGTGCTACTTCATGGTGGCAATGACTCTCCTAAATAAATCGAGGTCAAGAATGGTGAGCTTTTCCATCCATCGGTTCAGTGGTGACCAGCTTGGGGAATTGGCCTTACTACAAGCCTCAATGTTGACCCGAGCCGATGGGTCATGATTCAGGTGCTGGGTTTAGTGGCCATGGAGGATTGAAGGGTGGTGCAGTTTGGAGCTGGGTCGCGTCGCCGTCACCCCAAACCTAGAAAGCGATCTTCAAACCCTCTACCAACTCTTCTCCAACCTCAAGTGCCATTCTAATTCCTCTCTTCCCTCTCACTGCAACCTCCTCCAATCCTACTTCAGATCCCTTTACCTCGTCCAAACCCTAGTTTCCATGGAGTTTATAGAAGATGTTGGTTTAGTGGAAGTTTCTATGCTCTTGAAAATATGATTTTGGGTGTCAAGCTTGGTGGTTTGATTTAAGAATGGGGTTAAGGTTTCTTATGATTCCTTTGGAGAATCTAGTTATTGTTTGGGGATGGTTTTGGATTTTAATTTCTTGCATTCAACTATTTTTAGCCGGAGTTTGCCGGAAAACTCATTCTCTCTTAGTTTTTCACTCGGCCACCAGAGTATGTTGAAGGTTTAGTTGTTTAAAGACTAAAATGCAAAAAAATCAGAGTTAAAGAGTTAAAATATAAATAATATAAGAGATTTTAACTAAATACTTAATATTGATCAAAAGGAACGCAAACTTGTAATTGTAGGTAAGAGTAAGAGGTGCATGATGCACCTAAACATCTTAAGGTGCATAGTAGAATTGGCCATAGAGGAGTTGTTGATATCAATTTTGTTCATACTTTTTTTTTTATTCTGTCCAGGTCATTAACACCTCTTTATTAAAAAAAAAAAAAAACCAAAAAAAAAAAAATAAAATAAAATAATAATAATGATAAAAAAATAAAAAAAGAAAAGGAAAACAAATTAAAGAAAAAGAATTAAAGAATAAATAAAAAAGATGAACTAGCTTTCTTGCATAAACACATGTCTCATAACCTGACCCATTGACTCATTATCAACTCATGACTCATATGCTACTAAACACCCAGAAAAATCCTAGCAGCCACCATTAGATACATCTCTCACCTGAAACCCTAGCCACCATATCGCTCTCCAAAACCAAATTTTCTCCTATAAAAACCCATAATCCACCGACAAAAATAGAAAAATTCAAAAAAAATTCAGACAGCGACACACACACTCATAACTAATACCCTAACCATATCTTTTTAGACATACTAGTTGTGTGTTTTAATACCGGATTGACTAGTCACAGATATAGAAAATTATGATACTGGTGAAATGACTTTTTCAATGAATCTTATTATTTATTTTAAAGTTGTTGGAACTTGGAAAACTTGATTTAGCTAAAGTTAAGTGTTTTTAGCAGATCAGGAAATATCATTGTTATAATGCTTGGTCCTTAGCTATCCATGATTTCAGCCTTTTTACTTGGCTCTTAGTGTCCTATTTCTCACTTCATTCTTTTCTCTTCACGGTTAGGGAAAACAGAAGCAAAAGCAGCAAAAGAGAAATGAGAAAAAGAGGGAAAACAAGAGAAAGAAGAGGAAAGGGAAAAGAGGAGATCAAAGGAAAAAGGCAAAGTTGAGGATTTGTTATCATCTTCATCATCACCACCATCTTTGCTACTCAAGATAGGGGTTCTTAAGCTTAAACTTTCATTTCTACTCATTTCTATGATTAAACTTATTTGAGGTTTAATATGTCAAATTGAGTTTTAGTAATGTGTTAAGTGATTTTCTTACTTGGATAAGTTTTAAATGGTGTTTGAGACTTGTTCATGCTAAGAGTTTGGATTAGAAACTAGAAATCCTCATTTTAGACCTAAAATGCTCTAAGTGTTTATTTTAGGGGTTTGGATGAGTGATGTAAGGTTTTGATCTATTTTTGATGAAATCAATTGGTGTTTTAAGTTTTCTTCATATTTGTGAACTTGTTTGGGACTTGAATCACCAAAAGATTGAATCGGAGTGGCCAATGGAATAGTACCGCGGTTCTGCAGAGCTGCTGCAATGTTTCTGGTTGAGCAACACGGCCCAATGTGGTGACGGTTTCGTCATCAAGTAATAAAAGATCGAATCCACAAGGACTATGTCTATGAATACTAATTAATTAATTAATTCAATTAAATTAAATAAAGGAAAAAATAAATGTTGAGTGCTAAGAACGTAGTAACCAAGCAATTAAATAAATAAATATTAAAGTACAAAGTTGAGAACAAAAATAGCAAGTTGTTAAGAAAGATTTTCAAATTTAAGAAAACTTCCAAGATTAGGGGTAACCACAATGATAAAAGACAAATCCTAATTGACAACCATTTTATTAAAATTGAAATTCAATTGAAGGTGAACTACCCTAAATTAGATAATATTCTTTCTCAAGAGACAATAATTGTGCCCAATTAAACCAATTCTTACTCTCGTGGTAATTGAATTTAAATTGAACCTTTTGCGTTTTGTGGTAATTCATTAAGTCCTCGAAAGGCTAAATCAACTCTCGTGATTTAAACCTTAAGTTAAATTCTTATGGTTCCAACACTTAGGTTCACCTCTCAGTGCGTCCCTAAATATCTATGAGATGCAAATATGTAGCCAACAAATTCACATAAATAAGCGCAATAAAGATTGAATCAAAGAACATTCAAAATTAATAAAAAGGGTAAACTAAGTCAATTAATCATCATCAATGTATCAAAGGGTATTGCCCAATCCTAAAAACAAAGAGAGCTACTCAAACATGGAGAAGAAGAAACAAGAAAACATAATAAAGAACATCCAAACCCGTAGCGAAGGGAGAAAAGAGGAGGAAGATGAAGATCTAGAGCCTCTAAACATGTCTCCTTTCAAACCAAATTCGAACCCTAATATTGTATTTAGAACATCTATATATACCCTAAGGGTTTAACCTGGTCCAAGCCCGTAAAAGGAAATAAAAACAAATTTTAAAAACTACGTCAGACTGGGATCCACAACCGTGGGGAATTCTATGGCTAGGCCGTGGATCTTGCTGGATGGGTGCACGTTGTTCCTCTGATGCGTTCTATGGCCATGGGGCATTACACAGCCAGGCTGTGGACTCTTCTACCAAGTCACGTTCGCTTCTTTGCACAGCTGCTCGATCTATGGTCGTGGGCTATTCCACTACCAGGCCATGGATGCTTCTAGAAAGATCATTTTGTCCCCATTTGCTATCCTTTAAGCTTTGACTCCAATCATGCAAGCTTTCCACCCATTTCTAAGTCAATTTAGCATCAATCCTGCACAACAATACCACAAACACCGCAGTTATCCAAACTAAAGGAAAAACAAATAAAAAAGGGAAACTAAAATGCCTAAAATGCCTAAAAATATATGAAAAACAAGAACAAAGTATGGTGTTGTTCCACACACATCAGTGGCTGATGCACTGAGTAGGAAATCTCTACATTTGTCCTGTATGATGATTCAAGAGAGTAAACTTCTTGAGAGTTTTAGAGATATGAGTCTTTCGATAGCTGTGTTACCACATAATCTCAGTGTGAGTAGAGTAGACATAGTGAGAGACTTTAGGACTCGGATCTTAGAATCTCAAAAAGAATATGAGACTTTTAGGGATGTGAGTGAACAGATCTTTTTAGGTAATCCTGGTAAGTTTGATATGTCGGATGAAAAGATGATCAAGTTTAAAGGTAGACTTTGCATCCTTCGTGAATCTGAAATCAAAGATAGGATCCTTGAAGAAGCTCACTATAGTCAGTACACTATCCATCCCGGGGCCACTGAGATGTATCAAGACTTGAGGAAGTTATTTTAGTGGTCTGGTATAAAGAGGGACATAGCCGAGTTTGTGTCTAGGTGTCTAACTTGTCAGAAAGTCAAGATAGAATAGCAGAAACTCTCTGAACCTCTTCAATCTTTGGGAGTCCCTGAGTGGAAGTGGGATTATATCACAATAGATTTTGTGATGGGTTTACCTAGAACTCAGTTAGGATTCAATGCAATATGAGTTGTAGTAGATAGACTAACCAAGTCTTCCCATTTTATACCTATTAGGGCTAACTACTCCATGGATAGACTTACCCAATTATACCTTCAGGAGATAGTTAGGATGCACAGTGTACCCCTTAGTATAGTTTCTGATAGAGATCCTAGATTTTGGGGAGCCCTGCAAAAAATTTTTGAAACAAAGCTTAGTTTGAGTACAGTATACCATCCACAGACTGACAGTTAATTAGAAAGGACTATTTAAACCCTTGAGGATATGCTGAGAGCATGCGTGCTAGAGTAGAAAGGGAGTTAGGATAAGTTCTTACCCTTAGTGAAATTTGCCTACAACAACAGTTTTCATGCTAGCATAGGTATGACACCATATGAAGCACTCTATGGTAGAAAGTGTAGGTCACCCTTATGTTGGTATGAGGTTAGAGAGAAAACCATTCTTGGTCCTGAGTTAGTACAGCAGACCATAAATCAAATCAAAATGATCCGGGATAGATTGGTTAGGGCTCAGAGTAGGCAGAAGAGCTATGCTGATAAGAGGAGAAGACTTTTAGAGTTCAGTGAAGGAGATCATGTAATCTTAAGAGTCACTCCGACAACAGGGATTAGTAGAGCGTTAAAAATATGAAAATTGAATCCGAGTTTCATTGGTCCTTACCAAATCCTAAAGAGAATTGGACATGTAGCCTACCAAATTACACTTCCACCCTATTTGTCAAACATTCATGATGTATTCCATGTGTCACAACTTAGGAAGTACAATCCAGATCCTTCATATGTCATAAGAAATGAATCTGTGCAGTTAAGAGATGATTTATCTTATGTTATGCGACCGGTGAGGATCGTGGATAGAAGAGTCAAAGAGCTTAGAGGTAAGCAGATTCCTCTGGTAAAGGTTCTTTGGGATAGCGTTAGCTTTGAGAAGGCGACTTGGGAGTTGGAATCCCATATGCAGCAGGACTACCCGCAGTTGTTTATATCAAGTACGCAATTTTGAGGATGAAATTTTAAAAAATGGGGGAGAAATATATTATCCTCTTCAACATGTTAGACTTGTAAATAGTTACAAAGATAGCTTAATACTTTTTTAACATATCTGTTTAATTTGTGACAATCCGAATTAGTTTAGCCACTTTGCTGCAAGCCGAAAGGTGAAAATTAGCTTAAAATGACCAGATATTAGATTAAATGGCTTAACTAATGAAAATAAATGTGAATAATTTATTTCTAAATCACAAATGTATTTTCTGTAATGTGGTTAAAGTTTGAAAATAATCGGAGTCCGTTTAGTATTTTTAGACACACTGGTTGTGTGTTTTAATACCAAATTGACTAGTCACAGATATGAAAAATTATGATACTGGTGAAATGACTTTTTCAATAAATCTTAGTATTTATTTTAAAGTTGTTGAAACTTAAAAAACTTGATTTAGCTAAAGTTAAGTGTTTTTAACAGATCGAGAAATATCAGTGTTATAATGCTTGGTCCTTAGTTATCTACGGTTTCAGCCTTTTTACTTGGCTCTTAGTTTCTTTTTTCTCACTTCATTCTTTTCTCTTCACAGTTGGGAAAAATAGAAGCAAAAGCAGCAAAAGAGAAATGAGAAAAAGAGGGAAAATAAGAGAAAGAAGAGGAAAGGGAAAAAAGGATATCAAAGGGAAAAAGGCAAGCTTGAGGATTTGTGATCATCTTCATCACCACCATCTTTGCTACTCAAGGTAGGGGTTCTTAAGCTTAAACTTTCAGTTCTACTCATTTTTATGATTAAACTTATTTGAGGTTTAATATGTCAAATTGAGTTCTAGTGATGTGTTTAGTGATTTTCTTACTTGGATAAGTTTTAAATGGTGTTTGAGACTTGCTCATGCTAAGAGGTTGGATTAGAAATCATTTTAGACTTAAAATGCTCTAAGTATTGATTTTAGGGGTTTGGATGAGTGATTTAAGGTTTTGATCCATTTTTGATGAAATCAATTAGTGTTTTAAGTTTCCTTCATGGTTGTGAACTTGTTTGGGACTTGAAATCACCTAAAGATAGAATTAGAGTGGCCAAAATCTAAGAATTTGGCCAATGTCTGTAGAGCTGGTGCAATGTTTCTGGTTGAGCAACACGACCCGTGTCCGAAGACATGGGGGTGTCTCTCTCTGCCAGTGGAATTCTTGAACAGTGATCACAAAGTAAGACACGGGGGAGGCCGTGTAGTTAGACACAGCCCGTGTCTGAGGCCAGATCCTCAAAAATGTCAATTTTTGATGTTTTCAAGTTCTCGACTAGACAGAATCATTTGTACAAGTCTTTTAGAGTGTATTGAGCCATTTTTTGGATATTTCTTAGAGAGAATTATCAACTTACATATATGAAAAGTTTGGGAAATTATTAGATATTCAAAGGGTCATAGAATGTCTATGTTGGTGTTTAGAACTTTATTCAACATGAGGTTGATTTCTCAGTCACTTGTGAGTGATTTTGGGATGTTCTAAATATTGTTTAACTGGATATATGAATTTAGCTACCTTTGTTAGATAAGTAAGACTAAGATTCTTATGTTCTAGTATTTGATATGTGGCTCAGATATTTGGTTTTCAAGCCTAGTATTTGTTTGTTTTCCTATGTATTGTAACCTTAGATGGTGTGCACAACTATATGATCTGAGAATGATGTGTTGGATCTGAAATCTCCTTGCGGGTTTACGTGTATGGTCAGTGTTACTGGTGTATAGAGTTGGTGTCGTTCCTCTTACTTTTGGTAAAGGAAACTAGTCCACACATCACCAAGTAGTGTTAGGGCAGGATGCCTATCCTACTTAGTAGATACAAGGAACGGGGTTCCTGAAGGAAAGTAAGTAAATAGTTTGTGTTTTAACTTAAAAGTCTACATTGACATTGCACATCCATAATACGTGGACTTTGTTTGGACATAACCATACTTCATAACATAAGACATTGCATGGTTGACACTTGTATGGGCAATTGTCATTGTTTAACTGATTAATTGTTTGGTTGCTTGTTCGATAATATCTTAGGATTGTATGGGCAACTCCTTGATATTATTGATTTGTCGGTTATTCTTTTACTTAGAATGCGTTTACGGTGTTCAGTTGAATTATTTATATTGAATGATTAACTGCGGGTATTGGTATACATATACTGAGAAATTGTAATGTCTCACCTATGTATGTTCTATGTAAATCCAGGTAAAGTCCCTAAAAAGGATCAAGGCAAGGAAAAGAAGAAGCATAAGAATTAGATTAGTGTTTTGTTTCTTTGAATACCAGTTTGTATGTTTGTATATTTCTGGTTGTAGAAAATCTTATGTACACTGTATGGCGTGTGAGCCAGTGATAGTTGCATATATAACTTTTTGATCATTCGCGACTCTCTATAATGACTATGTGAGTGATAATGAAATTTTATTTTTCACATTTCTAGAAGTAACATATCAAATGAGATTTATTTTAGAATATTTCTGTTTATTTTACTCTAATTCGTATTAGGATGTTACAAATCTCCACTCTATTACCTCACATTCACCTCCATCTTCACCTCATCACCACCACGTCCACACCCTCCACTCTCATAATAGCCACTATCTTCCTCACCATCAACCACTAAAACACCCACCACTATCACCCAAACTGTGACTCACCCACTACCACTTCACCTTGACCGTGACCTCATCACCATAACACCATAACCACAAATCCTCCATAACCACCATCAACCCACGAAAACCAACCACCTCCTTTCACCACCGCACAACCAGTAACCCACCATCCATGTCCAAGCCCTCATTCCTTCCCAACCGTAATCCACCACCTACGAAAGCCTCCCGTCGTCCTCACCATCAACGACCACCACCCTGCCCGTAACCACCGTACCCCCTCTGCCACACGCAGCAATCCCCTACCCGTAACCATCGAGCTCAACCCATCAACAAACTAACCCAAACCGAGTCCAACCTATAGCCAATCATGCGTCGTTCATCTTTGCCAGATCCGAGCCGCCACTTCACCACCCGGAACCCACATCCATAACTGCTACTGTTGTCCCCTGTTTTTGCCAAAACCGCACCAAATTTGAGTCGTTCAGCCACCACCTGAGGCCACCGTCAACCGGATCACCATCTTTCCAACCTTCACCATGCGCGTCGTCGCACGTCCACCCTAGGAGCAGGTCTCTATCACTGTTCTTACTCTGCCACCGCCAATGAGGTGCGTAACCACCATGAGCCATCCTATGCCCCATCGCTCCACAAGGTTCCCTGTTTCTTTATTTTTTTTCTGCGTTGTTTCTATTTTTACCTTCTTCTTTTTTATTTTATTTTATTCATTTTTATTTATTTTATGTTATGTAGTACGTTAATAAGAATAAAAATGATAAAAAAAACTCTGTTGGGCTTTGGTTTAAAAGGTTTTGTTCAAATTGATGAAATGGGTCAAGGTTTTCACTAAAAATGAAATTGTTTTCTTTACAAAATAAGTATCTTTTAATCAATGCAATGATCAATAATAATGATTGAAAAGAGGATGTTATCTTCATGCCATTTGGATCATAAGAGTTTATTGAGCAGCTTGGTGCTGACTTGAACCCTGTGCATTGAGTTCCTTATTGCACCAAGGGATACGTAGGAGCAGAACTCCTATTCCATCAAGCCAAAATTAAATTTTTATAATATAGTTGTTTCTTTTTCTTTTATAAATAGTTACAATATGTTTTAAGAGAGGTAAAATAAATATATTTGAGATTATTAAAATTTGTACGACTAACTTAAGGTACTGTTCCTGGAACGGGTAGTGTAGGGTGCTAATATCTTCCCTACTTGTAATCGACTCCCGAATTCAAACTCAATTTTCAAAAGACTAGTTTTCCTAATTAAAGAGTTTTTCTAATATTTTTCCCAATTTAAATAAACATTAGTGGAGACTCCACCTTATTTTTAAACCATTATTTGTTTGGTCATCCTATCACAATCTCAGTTGCGACAGCTGATGACTCCACTGGGGATACTTGGAGAGTCATGCCTATTGTTGTTAGTTGTACAAATTATTAATAATTTTTATTTATTTATTTCACCTTTTTTGTCTTTTTTTTTTTTTTTCTTATTTGTTAGCAAATAGATTTTATATAGTACGTTTATGTAAATATCTGCTAGCATTATTCTGTGTTTATTTTGTCATGATTCACTTGCATATATTTTTAATATTTTGTGCTTAATCGTTGAAACCCTAAGGTAGATGATTGCTGGTTGGCTGTTGTATGTATGTTTTTGTAAGTTGAGGGGGTAGTTTTATCTTTTTAAATTTTTGTACATGTTTGTATGCTCCCACACACACATCACTATCACTTACCTCACACACTTTTTGGGCTCTATACTTGAGTCTATGCGAACCCGAGGTATAGGAGGGGTCTCGACTTTTGTTATTGAGGGGTTTTATACTCACTTGACATTTATTGAGACACCACTCAGATTGTTACTAGTATCATGGATTAGTCTTACTAAGAGGGTTTATCCTTACTTGTGATTAATTCATGAATTGTGTCCTTGTCTTTCGAGATGGGGACAATTTGGGGACCATGGCTTTTTAGAAATTTCGATCTATCCTGAAAAACCTTGCACTGGTAGATTGAACATAATGACTATCAAAATTAGAATTATGACTTTAAGGAAATCCAACCCTTAGGTTCCACTTGATTAGGGCACAAAGGGAGCGTACTTCTTATTATCTATCTCTCATGTCATTCATTCTTGCTTTTTTTTTTAAAAAGAAAAGAAAATAAAATTAGTTTAAAAAACAAAAGAAAAATCATTTTACATTTTCATGGTATTCCTAGTATTCTTGAAAATTAAAAATACATCATCTTATATTTTCATGGCATTCCTAACACTCTTAAAAAATAATAAAATAAAAAATATATTTTTTACATTTTTATAGCATTCCTAGCATTCTTAAAAAATAAAAATAAAAAATATATCATCTTGTATTTTCATGGCATTCCTAGCACTCTTAAAAAAAAAATAAAAAATACATCATTTTGCATTTTCATTCCTAACATTCTTTAAAAAATAAAAATAAAAAATACATCATCTTGCATTTTCATTCCTAGCATTCTTAAAATATAAAAAATAAAAAAATACATCATCTTGCATTTTCATGGCATTCCTTAAACTCTTAAAAAAAATACATCATCTTGCATTTTCATTCCTAGCATTCTTGAAAAAATAAAAATAAAAAATTACATCATCTTGCATTTTTATGGCGTCCCTAGCATTTAAAAAAAAAAAGAAGAGAAAATATTTTCATCACAAAGTTCATTCATTTCATCTATACATCTCATGCATCTCATTCATTTTATCTCTTTAATGTTATCGTGTTTTAATAAATCAAACTAGTTTGAACCATTGCGCGACCTAAGAAAGAAGAGACCAATCAAACCCGAGTTCATAATACCGGATCTCGGATTAGGATGACAGCTAGTAATCCTGAGGTTGGGGGAAATCTGGGTCAAGAAATAGATGAAATACAGGGAAGATTGCATCAAATGAATGACGAATAAGCAAGTATGGAAAAATGTTGAAATGGCTAAGGGTGGACTTCAAGTTGAGTGAATCAAATAGGGTTTCAAGAAAACTCATGGATGACAACAGTTACCTAAACAGTAGTCCAATAAGCAGTGTAAGATGTTTCTACACATGTTCATCCGTAATAGGAGTAAATGCTTAGAGTGGTCAATCAGGGGCAACCTTAGAAAGTTCAACTTAGTGGTGATTCATTTTCTAACCGTTACGAATGAACAATACCTTGGAGTCCTCCAACACTGGGGAATTTCTGGGCGACTGGTATTCTGATTTGTTTATCAAGTTGTTACTATGAAACAAAGGTTTAATTGTACCAACCCCATGCTTGTTTAATCATTAAAGTCATTTGGGTTTTGAACTTATGTAAACTTTTTTGAAGCATTAATGTAATGGATTTGTGTGGATTCCAGCATACCTTGTTTCCTTTTCCTATGTTCTTGGCACTCATGTTCTTATCAAATCTTTCTTGTCATTCTTTTTCCCTTTACTTGCTTTCTTTTGGTTTGGATCCCATAGGACTCTCACTCTGGAAAACTTTTGGTGGTCATGAGGCCCACATGTGCAAGTGTTCTTTTCCAAAAAAAAAAAAGAGAAAAATTCATCTGCATAAATAGTCAATATTTCACATTCATGCATGTTGCCATTTTTGTTTAGTTAATATTGATAATTGCATATTCATATCATGTTTCCCTAAGTAGAAAAAAGTAGGCACTATAGCATAAAAGAAGCTTCCGCGACACCCTTATAGGACTCGTTCCCAGGCTAGGATCATGGATGAAATAGAACAGACTCAAGAACTGAAGGATGGGGTGAATCAACTCAAAGAGCAAGTGTCCAAGATGATAGAGATATTGCAATCCATGGAAAATAGAAAGAGTATAGATGAAAATCTCTCAGTGGCAAATATAGAACATTTGGTCACATCTTTTCACCCGCCTGGTTTCTCTCCAACCCCTCTGTAATATCAAGGCTTTATTCTTCAAAGAGTTATGACACCGCTTATCATTTACCCAAATAACACCACTCAAACCTCAGTCACCAGTTCTCAAGAAACCCAAGTACTACCATTCCAACCATATGGCCTCCCTCCCGGCTATGTACCACCATTAGCCACCAATCCCCCTAATAATAGCAAGTCAGTAGTGACGCCAACTTCAAACCCGCTAAACACTACTCAAACTCAAGTCACTAAGCCAAATGCTAGTGAAACCCTGCCAACACATCACCTTTTCCATTTTTTTATTCCACCATATGGTTTATCTCTCGACTTTGTACCACCACAGGCTACTAATCCCACTGACAGTAGCATGCCTATTTCAAACCAATTGAGCATAACCTAACCACATGCCCATTACTTTGGTACTAGTGGAAACCCACTAATGCAATATTTTATCCCCACTTTCATACCACAATACCCATTGAATTCTTCTATTGAAAATCCTCAGTCCAAAGAGAAGTTAGAAACTCTAGAAGAGAGACTACGGGCCATTGAATAAGTAGGTAGTTATGGTCTCAGGGATGCTACTGAGCTTTGCCTTGTCCCTGATATTGTCATTCCCTCGAAATTTAAGGTCCCAAATTTCGATAAATACAAGGGGACTACTTGCCCAAAGAATCACTTGACAATATATATTCGCAAGATGGCTTCACAAGCTCACGACGACAAGCTGTTAATCCACTTCTTCAAAGATAGTTTAACTGTGGCAACTTTGAATTAGAACACACATCTTGAGCGTGCCTATATACGGAGTTTCAAGGATCTAGCTAATGTTTTCTTAAGGCAATACAAGTATAATCTCGACATGACTCCTGAAAGATTGCAGTTGCAAAATATGGTGAAAAAAGATGTTGAGACTTTTAAGGAGTATACTCAGAGATGGAGAGAAACAGCTGCTCAGGTGGAGCCCCCATTGTCAGATAGGAAAATGGTGGCTATGTTCATTAACAACCTTCAGTCCTCCTTCTATGATCGAATGATTGGGAGTGTATCTTCAAACTTCTTAGACATTTTTGTCATTGGAGAAAAGGTTGAAAGCGGAATAAAAAGCGGAAAGATCTTTGATAGTTCTGTCGGGGCGATCAATGCAAAGAAATTCCTGATGGTGAAGAAAAAGAAGAAGATACCCATGCAGTGATGCTTGATCAGAAGAAATTTACTCAAGGGCAACCTAACCAAATACCTGTGAACCCTCAACCATCCTTCCAAACCCCTTTCGTACCTTACGACCCATATTTTCCCACTACTTCACCAGCTCCACATCCCCAACCTTACCATTCGTATATTGTCACTACTTCACAAGTTCCATATCCTCAACCTCACCACCCAATAATGCCTGACCATAAGCTATCCCTTACTCAACACAAAACACTCCTTCCCTCACTACCTCAACCAAATCAACCATGGACCCAAAACTCAAACACAAATCAAAAAAGACCACCAAATAGCCAAGAAAGGAAGTTTATCCATTTTAACCAAATCCTTGTGACCTATACTGAGATACTACCCCAGCTCATCCGTAACTCTCTCTTGGCTCCTTTCCCGATGAAGCCAATGGAACCCCCATACCTAAAAAGGTTTGACCCAAACACCAAGTGTGATTACCATGTGGGGGACGCAGGACATTCCACAGAGAATTGCAAAGCGCTAACGTTTAGAGTGCAAGACTTAATCGATGCTAAGTGGTTGAATTTCAAGCCAAATATTCCTAGTGTGGGCCACAATCTTTTACCAAATCATGGGGATTCTTGAGTCAATACTATAGAGAAGTTCTTTGTCCAATAGCTTGTAAGACGAGCAGCAGATGTCAAAACCCCCACGAAAGTTATTTTTAAAGAACTTCATAAATTTGGGATGATACAAGTTGAGGTTGAAGTGAAAAGGGGCAATGATGATGAAATAATGTGTAATCTCCATGAGAATGTAGGACATTCTAGTGAAGAATGTGACGAATTTAGAAAGATTCTCTAGAATCGAATGGACATGCAACATGTGCAAATAGGTCATCTATGTGATGAGGGTGAAATAAACATGGTTGATGAGTATGCTATTCCCCAACCTCGAGTTGAGGGGAAGAGGTTGGCTCGGTTAGAAAATTAGGAGTCTAAAGTTGAGAGGATCCCCATCTGTAACATCCAATAGAGCTTTCGAAGTGCAGTGACTGTTATCGAAGATAATCAGCCCATTAATTATGATGTCAATCTGGTGTACCCTTGTTCCTTAGATGCAAAGCTCAATATTTGGGAGATCATCAATTTTTCCATGACCTTTAAAACTGATTCAAAGTAATTATGTAAAGATAATCCTATAGCTCTGCCTAATGCTTTAGGAAGATATGTTGTGAAAATGGGCTCATATGTTTGCATTTCAATATTTACTATCAATAAATGCATTTTCCTAGCATTTTTTAGTTTCTACTTAACCATTACATTAACCTTTATTCATTACCCTTTTTTTTACTTATGTTAACATCAACAAATGCATATCTAAAAGTGGCTCTCTTGAAAATGATAGTGCTATGACCCCATTATATGATTTTGACCATCCCATTAATCATATTGATGAGGATAATGATGACAATTAGGAACCCTCTCCTGAACTAATGAGATTAATAGAACAAGAGGCTAAAGTAATTCAACCCCACGAAGAGTCAACTGAAGTGATTAATTTGGGGATGATGGATAATTAAAAGCAGCTAAAATTGGCACTTCCATGAAAGAAGATGAGTGAAGCAAGTTGGTTAAGTTCTTATTGTGACATTTTTGCATGGTCGTACTAAGATATGCTAGGGCTGGATCCAAGCATAGTGACGAGCACTGAACTCAATCAAAATTAAAATCGAGTTGTACTTATGACTTGTAGCATAGGAGTTAATACTGGATCATCTCTCAAGGATCTTAGTTGCAAATTAATCAGATCAAGCTGAGATTGGGGGTAACGAGATGAGAAACAAAATACGAAATAAAAGGAAAGAACAATCAATTAAAAGCGCAATCAATTCAGAAATCTATCCAAAATTTAGTGGATTCTATCATAGACCACTAAATAAACATTTGAATTGCATTTGAATGATTAACTTGGAATTAACAAAAATCTCAGCATTAATTCCAGAATTCAAACTAGACAATCATCTAGAATTCAATTAACCATTGATACACAAATTCACAATCACATAATTCATGTTAGATCTATGTTAATTTTAGATCAGAAGTCAATTAACCAAAGCACAAATCAGCACTTAACTTCTAATTTCGTGACTAAAATAGATTAATCAATCTAAATTCAATCCCTAATCTCAATTGTAAATCAAGATCCAATCAGATCAAGATTAAGAAAAAGAAAGGGAAGAAGAAGAATCCAAATACAAATCAAAGAAAAACAAAATCAGAACAAAATCTCAAGAATCCAAACCGAAATTTCTTCAAGAATCCCAAATTGATTATAAGGTGTTTAGCCCTCCATGAGAAGAGGAAAACTCAAAAAAATGAAAATTAGAGAGAAAGGGAAAAGAGAGGAAAGAATTCTAGAGAGAGGTGAGAAAAATGTGAAATGAAAAATTGATTATCGAATTCCTCTTTCTAAAACTATAAACTGCCCTCTAAATTAGCCTCTAGTGCCTCATTACACTTCCCAAACACAGCTGGACCTTGTAGGAATGCAATGACCCAAGTTTCATCTGAATTGGACTTGAATTGACCAAGATATGCTCACTTTAATGTCATATGCTCCCCAAACCCGAGTCTGAACTTCCAAGCCCAATTTGGTCCACTAGACATCCGATTGAAACTCTGAGCTCTTCATTAAAGTTGTAGAGATTCCTCTCAGCTTTCCTACAAGGTAATATACGTAATTATCAGATATCTAGAACTCAAGATATGGCCAAAATACAGAAATAATATAAAATCTCAATAATGCTGGGAATTATCCATTAAGCCCAATTTGAGTCCAAACTTATAAAACATGACCAAGCTCAAACAATTAAGTACATGGACAATGTAAATCACTAAAAATAAGGGCTTATTAATGTATATAATATGTGATGATCAAATTCTCCCATACTTAGCTTTTTGCACTCCTGTGCAAAACACATAAGACCAAAACTAGTGAACAAAGAAAAGTAAAAACTCAAAAGCTAAAAACTCTAAAAGATTCAAATTCCAATGACATTCAAGAATGCAAAAGCTTACAAGCAAGAGGAGTAATAAAAGATTTAAGGGAACAAAAACATTCATGAATTAAAATTTCTTCACATCTCAAACCAACAAGCAAGGTAGCTTCAACTTGAAAAGCATGAATCAAGAATGATAGATCCTCACAAGATACACTCTTAATCCCTTAAGTGTTTACAAGGTTAGTATTTCACTCAATTCAACTCATGAACAATTGCACTACCATAAGCTTGCTTATCTTCTACTTCTCCACTACTCAAACACATGCACACATAAATCAAGAGGACTGTATTCAAGGTTGTAATGGGACCAAGCTAAAGGAATGAAACAATATGAATATGGACAGCTAAATACCAAAGAGAATGAAAGAGCATTGGGAAGGAACTCAAATGACAAGTAACAAACATGAAATTTTATCCCCCAACTCTAAATAATACACATTCTCTTTACATATTTCATTCTCTTCTCTTATTTATTTATTTTTTATTTTTCACAACCTTTCTTGAATTTTTTCTTTTTCTTTTCTTTCTTTTTCTTAATTCTATTTTTTTTTCATTTGGCTTTTTTCTTTCTCTTTTTTTTATATCACCAAACATCTTGCACATTGCACATCAAATTACATAACCCCCACCCTTAAACAACTACCCACAAGCCAAAAGTGTTCATCCAATGAAAATGAACTAATGCTCTCACATTCCCTAAGGTGAGGTAAAAACATGATTTTTCACATAAGGCATATAATGAGCTAAAACAAAGAATAAGCAAGTAGGCTCAAGGGAGTTAAACAAAGGGAAATGATGCAAAGTTGGCTATTTGGCTAAAGTAGTTAATCAAGAAAGAATGCCTCAATCATGTTCATGCATGCAAGTGAGAAAAAGTAGCCTAAAAAAGATTCAAAGCAAGTTCTAGAGTGATCAAATGACATGAGTGAAAATCACACAAGAAAGAAGATAATGGTGCAAATGCTAAATCTACCAATAGGTTCAAAATCTCACAAGATATGCATCCATCAAACTTAATCCACCAATTCAAACATCCACCACCAAGCATATCAAATTCAAGAAGAAAGAAAATTATTCAATCATGTTATGAACCTTGAATTTTAATTGTCTCAAGCTCTTAAACTTCACAAACTTCAAAATATCATTGGAAAACAATCAAAAACACACTTTTAAAAAAAGAAAATAGATTTAAAAATAGAAAACAAAAACAAAAATAGAGAAATAACACAAATAGCAAAAACAAAAATAGAAACCAAAAATAGACAGAAACTACAGATAGAAACAGAAAACATAATTTAAAATAGGAAAAATAGTAGAAATAGAAAAATAGAAATAGAAATCAAAAGCAATGTAGAATTCAAGAATAGCAAAAATTTAGTAATAGCAAAAAATAGAAATAAAAATGAAAACAAAAAATAAATTCAAATGCAGAAAATGGAAGACATCAAAACATAAAATTAAACAAAAAATAGAAATAGAAAAATCAAAAAAGAAAAAGAAACAAACAAAAAAGTAAATAGAAATAGAAAAAATTAATGATAGCAAAATTTTAATTACAAAAAACATAAAATACAAATCAACAGAAAACACAAAATAAGTAGAAAACACAAAATAGCAGAAAATAAAAACTGGAGCACAGAAACAGAATTATGCAGAATTATGCAAATAGCAAATTATGTAGAAAATAAAAATAGTAAAATAGCAAAGTAAAATGGAAAACAGCATGCTAAAATCCCTTCCCCACACTTAAATTTTGCATTGCCCTCAATGTAAACATAGGAAAGATGCATAATGCAAATCACCAAAATAGTCATGGCAAGTAAAATAAAAGTGTGGTAAGGGTCTCCCTCATTTTTCATCCATGTAAATGGCATTGAGCAAAGCCATCACTTCCACATCCACATTGTGCTCTTGACAATTTTCATGAAAATGCTTTAGTCTATGCCCATTAACCTTGAATGTTCTCTTTGTTGTCACATCTTGGAGTTCAACTGCACCATAACCAAAAACATTAGTAACAACAAATGGTCTATCCCACCTAAATCTTAATTTTCCAGGTATTAACCTAAGATGGGAATTATAAAGGAGAACTTTTTTATCAATGTGAAATTCTTTTCTAGAAATCAATTTATCATGGAAGGCTTTGGTCTTCTCCTTGTAAATCTTGGAGCTCTAATAGACCTCCAAACAGATCTCTTCCAATTCCTGCAATTATAGTTTTCCCTCCATGCCTGCTTGGTCTAGGTCCAGGTTACACCTCTTCACTGCCCAAAATGCACAATGCTCAATTTCTACCGGCAAGTGGCATGCTTTGCCAAAAATAATTCGATAAGGAAACATCTCAATCGAAGTCTTATAGGTGGTCCTGTAAGCCCATAGAGCATCATCAAGCCTCTTGCTCCAGTCCTTCCTGTTTGGTTAGACTGTTTTCTGAAATATCTGTTTGATCTCTCTGTTGGAGATCTCGACTTACCCATCGGTCTGAGGGTGGTAAGGTGTAGAAACCTTGTGCAAGACTCCATACTTATTCATCAAAGCCTCCATGCTCCGATTGTAAAAGTGTGAACCCTGGTCACTGATTATAACCCTCGGAATGTCAAACCTGCATAGGATGTGAGACCTAACAAAATCAACAGCCACTTGAGAATCATCATTCCGAGTGGCCTTAGCCTCCACCCATTTAGATACATAATCCATAGCAAGCAGAATGTAAACAAAACCAAATGACACAGGAAAAGGACCCATAAAATAAATACCCCAAATATAAAAAAATCTCACAGAACAACAAGGGTTGCTGGGGCATCTCATTCCTACGAGAAATATGCCTTGTTTTTGGCACTATTTACAAGACTTACAAAACAAATATGCATCATGGAATAGGCTAGGCCAATATAAACTAGGTCCAGCAACCACAAAATCTGAGCCTTCCTTTGAGGACTTAGTGAAGCAGATGGCTACAAATAGCATTCAGTTCCAGCAAAGGATAGAGGCTTCTATACAGAATTTAGAGACACAGATTGGACAATTAGTCTCTACATTAAGTCAGCTGCAGTCCCAAGGTTCGGGGCAGCTTCCCTCCCAAACAGTACCAAATCCAAAAAAAGATATGCATGCTATTATATTGAGGTCTGGGAAGTCAGTTCAAGCATCACTTGAACCTCAAATTGCAGCCAGTAAACCATAAGCAGTGGAAGATTCTGAGTCAAATTCTGATAAACTAGCAGTTGTTGATGATGAGCAATAGTCTCCTATAGCTCTACCCTTTCCCCAGAGAGCTATCCAATCAAGAAAAATAGTAAAGGCTGAGAAAGACAAAGATTTGCTTGAGACTTTTAGGAAGGTGGAAGTTAATATTCCGCTACTAGATGCAATCAAGTAGATACTAATTCTTCAAGAAGATACCAATTCGTCAAAATTTTGGTGTCGTTGCCGAGGAGTTAACATCGGATCATCTCTCAAGGATCTTAGTTGTAAATTAATCAAATCAAGCCGAGATTAGGGGTAAGGAGATGAGAAACAGAATACAAAATAACAGAATTAAGGAAAGAACAATCAATTAAAAGCATAATCAAATCAGAAATCTATCCAAAATTTAGTAGATTCTATCACAGACCACTAAACAAACATTTGCATTGCATTTGAATGATTAACTTGGAATTAACCGAAATCTCAGCATTAATTCCAGAATTCAAACTAGACAATCATCTAGAATTCAATTAATAATTGATACACAAATTCGCAATCACATAATTCATGTTAGATCTATGTTAATTTTAGATCCGAATTCAATTAACCTAAGCACAAATCAGCACTTAACTTCTAATTCCGTGACTAAACTAGATTAATCAATCAAAATTCAATCACTAATCTCAATCCTAAGTCAAGATCCAATTAGATCAAGATTAAGAAAAAGAAGGGGAAGAAGAAGAATCCAAATACAAATCAAAGAAAAACAAAATTAGAACAAGATCTCAAGAATCCAAACAGAAATTTCTTCAAGAATCTCAAATTGATTACAAGGTGTTTAGCCCTCCATGTGAAGAGGAAAACTCAGAAAACAAAAATTAGAGAGAAGGGAAAAAAAGAGGAGAGAATTCTAGAGAGAGGTAAGAAAAGTGTGGAATGAAAAACTAATTCTCGGATTCCTCTTTCTAAAACTATAAACTACCCTTAAATTGGCCTCCAGTGCCTCATTACACTTCCCAAACATAGCTGGACCTTGTAGGAATGCAATGGCTCAAGTTTCATCTGAATTGGACTTGAATTGACCAAGATATACTCACTTTAATGCCATATGCTCCCCAAACCCGAGTCTGAACTTCCAGGCCCAATTAGGTACACTCGACATCCGATTGATATTTTGAGGTCTTCATCAAAGTTGTAGAGCTTCCTCTCAGCTTTCCTACAGGGTAAAATACGTAATTATCAGATATTTAAAACTCAAGATATGGCCAAAATACAGAAATAGTGTAAAACCTCAATAATGTTGGGAATTATCAATTAAGCCCAATTTGAGCCCAAACTTATAAAACATGACCAAACTCAAACAATTAAGTACATGAAGAGTGTAAATCACTAAAAATGAGGTGTTATTAATGTATAAAATATGTGATGATCACATAGGTTCCCACAAAATTGTATTATACCTCAATGCTGAGGCGAAGAAGCAGAAATTGAGGAGAATGCATCCTGAAATATCTTTAAAGATCAAGGAGGAAATCACCAAGCAATTGGAAGTAAGCTCTTTGAAAAGGAACAAATAAGTAATCATTTGGTGTGCACTATCTTTTTGTCTCAAAATTGAAGTTTTTAAAATTAGCAATCGTGATTTGAAAATGAAGATTGGTCATCTTTTTCTATCCCTTACGAAACTTCATTACCCCTTGTTTCCCCTTTTTGAGCTTAGAAAATTTCTTTAAAGAACTATGGACAAGGATCACCCCTACACTAGGGGTTAACATAAAGTAAAAAAGGTGATTTACAAATAAAGAAGAAGAAGATGGAAAATGAAATGATTCAATATAAAGGCAAATGATGAAGTGAAAAAAGGAAAAAAAGAAGAAGAAGATGAAGAAGATGGAAAATGAAATGATTCAATGTAAAGGCAAATGATGAAGTGAAAAAAGGAAAAAAAATACAAAAGTAAGTGAAAAATGTTAGTGCTCTTAATAGTGCTAAAGATAATTGACAAATTTTACTATCCTTGATTCCATTCAATCCTTAAACACTTGTTTGAGCCTTATATCCTTCCTTTCATAACCCTTAACATTGGCCACGTTACAAGCCTCAAAAAGTCTATTTTGATCAATGAAGGGTTGTTGTCATTTTTATTAACTTTAATTTTGAGACAAAAGGTTTATGCTCTTTTGAGTTTTCAATTCCTTGATCCTAATATAAAAAAAAGGAAGAAGAAAAAAAAAGAAACAAAAAAGAGAAGTAGCTCGCTAGGCTAAAAACCTAAAAAGGATACATAGGCAAAAGTTAGAGCAACCTGCTAGGTTGAAAACTCAAAAAGAGCAACCTAGGCAAAAGTTAAGGTAAAAAATGGTACCTGACACATCCAAAGAAGTGGAGTTGCCTTTAGTCACAAACTGGGGTAGTTAAGGCCAAACTGGGGCAATCTGAATTTATGAAATGCTTCGATACATAGAGATCTGGGCCAAACTGGGGCAGTTTAAATATATGAAATCTTATCATGAAACGCTCCCAATGCATGAAGACTGGATCAAATCATATTCTTGGAAATAGACAAAGGGGTGTTCAAGGTTGCATACATGGAAAATTAGCACTGATCATCCTAGAGAGCATCATTGGAAAAGTTAGAAGATTTCACTCCAACATTTCTTTTACAAACCTTTCAATTCTAATTCTTTTTATACTATTTTTCTTGTACTTTTCCTTCCTATAATGATAATCCTTTTTCGTTGCAACCTATTGTTAAGTCAATATGCATTTCTCATGATAAATTTATATTGAGATGTGAAACATGTGGCAATATTGCATAAGCATTTAGTTTTACTTTAACCATCTCGAAAGGTCATGGAAAACATAATGAATTCTCAATGAGAGTATTAATGAGAAAAGAAAGAATAACTAGGAAAATCATAAAGCAAATCAATGAATTTCATTACTCTTTAACCTTGATCCTGCTGTGGGAAAAAGTCTTTAAGGGAGGAACCAAGAGTGACTTAATAAAGCTCTGATATGTCAAAATTGTTTACCCAATTTGTTCGTGAGAATATCTACAGTAGGACATTCATTGTATCATGCATCATCTCAGGTATCACATGCATTTACAAAATAAACACCATTTCTTTTTAGTTTCTAGGTCCCCGCACCCATCACTTTCAGCTTCTATGGCAAGTCAGGGCCTTATGTTCATTGCCTTTTCCTTTTCTGGGTCCTTACACTCATAGCTTCCACAGTAAGTCAGGGTCTTATGCCCATTGCCTTTAGTTTTTGGGTCCTCGTACCCATCGCTTTCAGCTTCCATGGCAAGTCATGGCCTTATGCTCATTGTCTTTTCCTTTTCCTTTTCCGGGTCCCAGCACCTGTTGTCTTTAAATTAAGCTTCAACGGATACCGAACTCTACAAGATTTCAATCTATTTATCTTTTTGTCTTTAAGTTCTCTGTCAAGCTTCGACGGATACCCAACTCCGCAAGCTTTCTATCTATTTATCTTTCTGTTTTTAAGTTCTCTGTCAAGCTTCGGTGGATACTCAGCTCCGCAAGCTTTCTTACCCTTTTGTTAAGCTTTGACGGATACTCGATTCAGCTAGCTTCTTACCTTGTTCTTGTCAAGATTTAGTGGATATCTGATTCCGTAAGCTTTTTACCTTTCCGCTTTAAGCCTTCTACAGACACCTGACTTTACAAGCTTTTTGCCTTATTCCCTGTCCAGCTTCTGCGGATACTCGACTGTGCAAGCTTCTTGTTTTAAGTTTTCTATCAAGCTTCGGAGATAAACTAGACTCCACAAGCATTTTACCTTTTCTGCTTTAAGTTTTTGGTCAAGCTTCAACGGATACCCTATTCCATAAGCTTTTTACCTTTTCTGCTTTTTATCAAGCTTCAGTGAACACCCGACTCCGCAAGCTTTTTATCTTTCTGCCTTTTAGTTTTTTTATTGTTAAGATTCAACAGATACCTAACTCCGCAAGCTTCTTACCTTGTTCCTGTCAAGCTTCGGCGAATACCCAACTCAACAAGCTTTTTTACCCTTTTGTTAAGCTTCAATGAGTACTCGACTTCGTAAGATTTTTACCTTTCTATTAAGCTTCAACGAATCTCCACACTCATTGCTTTTTAAGTTTCTGGGTCCCCATACCCATTTCCTTTAGGTCTCTGGGTCCGTATACCCATGACCTTTACCTTTCGAGGTCCTCATACCCCACGTTTTTATCTTGTTTTAATGCTTGTTGCGTTTTGCATCGATCTGCATAGGAAAATTTTTATGGACAAAATTGAATCAATTCCTTTATTTTCCATTTAGTTTAAATGTAAAGCAAAGGGGACCAACTGTTAATACCTAATTTTGTCTATTTTTTTTATTTTGTCTGGGTCATTAGCACCTTTTTATTAAAAAAAGAAAAAAGAAAAAGTAAAAATAAAATAATAATAATAATGATAAAAAAAAAGATAAAAAAAAAAGGAAAAACAAAGAAAAAGGAATTAAAGAATAAATAAAAAAGATGATTCAACTTTCTTGGATAAACCCATGTCTCATAACTTAACCCATTAACCCATTATCCAACCCATGACCCATATGCTACTAAACACCCAAAGAAACCCTAATGACCACCATTAGACATATCTCTCACTTGATACCCTAGCCACCATCGTTCTCCAAAACATAATTTTCTCCTATAAAAACTCATAACCCACACACAGAAATAGAGAAATTCATAAAAATTCAGTCAGAGACACACACACTCACAACTAATACCCTAGCCATATCTTTTCCATTCATGCAACAACCATCTTCCCCACCTCTATCGTCTTCAATCTCCACTTAATTACCTCACCTTCACCACCATCTTCACCTCATCACCACTACATCCACACCCTCCACTCTCATAACAGCCACCATCTTCCTGACCATCAACCACTAAAACACCCACCACCATCTTCACCACCATCACTCAAACCGTGACTCACCCACACCACCACTTCACCTTGATCGTGACCTCATCACCATAACCACCATAACCACAAATCCTCCATAACCACCATCAGCCCATGAAAACCAACCCCCACCCTCACACAACCCATAACCCACCATCCACGTCCAAGCCCTCATTCCTTCCCAACCATGATCCACCACCTATGAAAGCCACTCGTCGTCCTCACCATCAACGACCACCACCCTGCCCGTAACCACCGTACCCTTTTGCCACGCGCAGCAATCCCCTGCCTGTAACCATCGAGCTCAACCCATCAATGAACTAGCCCAAATCGAGTCCAACCTATAGCCAATCGTGCATCATTCATCTTTGGTAATCGCAAACCGTGCCAGATCCGAGCTACCACTCCACCACCTGGAACCCACATCCATAGCTGCTACTGTTATCCCCTGTTTCTACCAGAATCGTGACCTGTGCAGCAGCCATGCTCCACTGTTCCGCGCCAAATCTGACCCGTTCAGCCACCACCTGAGGCCACCGTCAACCGGATCAACATCTGTCCATCTGCCACCACGTGCGTCGTCGCACGTCCACCCTAGGAGCAGGTCTCTGTCATTGTTCTTGCTCTGCCATCATCGGTGAGATGCGCAGCAACCGCGAGCCATCCTCCGCCCCATCGCTCCAAGAGGTTCCCTATTTATTTATTTTTATTTCTGCATTCTTCTTTTTTATTTTTTTATTTTATTTTATTCATTTTTTATCTTATGTTATGCATTATTTTAATAAGAATAAAACTGATAAAAAAAAACTTTTGGTTTAAGAAGTTTTGTTCAAATTGATGAAATGGGTCAAGGTTTTCACTAAAAAAATGAAATTGTTTTCTTTACAAAATAAATATCTTTTAATCAATGCAATGACCAATGATAATGATTGAATAATGGATGCTATCTTCAACGTCATTTGGATCATAAGGGTTTAGTGAGTATCCTGATGCTGACTTGAACCCTGTGCAAGAATGAATTTGTTTTCAAATAAAATTCCTTTTTCAAAAATTCTTTTCATAATTAAAATTAACCAACCCACACTCATTTTTTAAAGAACTACGTGACTTTGAGTTCCTCATTGCACCAGGGGATACGTAGGAGTGAACTCTTATTCAGTCAAGCCAAAATAAAATTTTCATTATTTAGTTATTTCTTTTTCTTTTATAGATAGTTACAATATTTTTTAAGAGAGGTAAAATAAATATATTTGATATTATGAAAATCTGTACAACTAACTTAAGGTACAATTCTTGGAACGGATAGTGTAGGGTGCTAATACATTCTCTACCTATAATCGACTCCCGAATCCAAACTCATTTTTCAATAAATCGATTTTTCTAATTAAAGGGTTTTTCTAATGTTTCTCCCAATTTAAATAAACATTGATGGCGACTCCACTTTATTTTCAAACCATTATTTGTTTGATCATCCTGTCGTGATCTCGGTTGCAACAGGAGCCAACAAACTTTTAGAATTAAAAACTGGTTTATTTATGTCATAAATGATTACATCAAAGTGGCCTTCTGGCCTTATTGAATATGCCAAGATTCTCATTGATCTGCCTTACATTTTGATTTAGTCACTCATTAACTTTCCACGCTTGTTGCATCTTTCATCATTTAGTTCAAATGTTGTAGGAATAAGACTTACTGGTTTGAAAAATGATTTTTCTCCCTTATCCTCTTCTGGATTTTGAAGAAATTTTAGGATTATGAAAAATAGGTTAGAAACAAGATCTTTAGACATTTTCTCACTAAGTCACTATGTTGTTATTTGTACACATGACAAATTGCTTTACCTCAATGCCTATTTCCACTTTCTTTAAGAATAGATCTAGGGGTTCAGTCATAATAAACTAAGTGTCCTAAAGTTTACAATTTCTCTCTACGCCAATGTGGATTGGAGAGAATGAACTCTCTCCTTTAAAAATATGCTCTTTGAAAGAGTGTATATGTTTGTTTGCGATAGATTATATTTAAAACATAGCATAACTAAGTGAGAACCTTAAGATAAATGGAAGTTGTTTCGTTCCTTGTCTTAATAGGTAGTCTAAGCGATAATTGTGCATGCCGGAGAGCCTCTATGTAGGTTGGATCCGACGGGTGAGGGGTACCTGTAAATACTCTAATGCTCAAGTCATTATATGTGTAAGGAATAAAAAGTGAAGACAATGAGAGTAAAGATATAGAAAGAGAGAAAGAAAAGAACCCCATGTAATGTGTGAGCAGTGATTATTTATAGTAATGAAGGTAGGGTGCATACTGTGGACCCCATAGTATGATGTGATTGGAGGGAAAACCCTCCATAGGTGTCGTGAGGCATGTCTGGGCCATTATGAAATATTTTAGTACATATTTTAGTAGATATTTTGATAACCAAGTATGAGAGTCAGGTTTGAGTTGGCTGGTGGCTCGAAGTTATGGATTAGATTAATGATAAAAGGTCAGATTTGGGTAAGTGAGTAATAAGCAATGGGTATTATTGGGTCGAGTGTAATAAGGGTCGAGTGTAATAGGGGTCGAGTTAGGTTAAGCCTTAGGAAGCGAGTTGGTTTTGAAAGGTAGTGTTGGACTTGGGTTGGGCCTAAATGCTCTAGTATGGTCCAAAAGGTAAGGCCATATTTTTATTTTATGGGGAGACAACAGAGGCAGGATGGAATTAATGCTACCTTTCATCAACATAGGAGCAAATAAAATTGATGCGGTATTAAAAGTTAAGTTACAAACCCAAGTATAGGTTGTTTCTAGTAATAAATTCTTGGGAGTCCGAGGTCGATCTACACGGAATTAATGAAGAAAAATTTATTTGACATAAGGAAAATATTTTGTTACAACAATAAAAGTGATAGAACTTGGTCACAAATAAAAAGAAATTACTTGGGTTAGGAGATCCACTCTTGGTAAATAAATTAATGATAAGATTAATTCTTTTATAACTCAATTAGAATCCACACATAACGGAGGTTCCAATCGGAAAATATAACATTCAAAGTTCATTAAAAATTATATACGTAATTATATTATGATTCCTTTAATCATCTATTAACATCACCACTCATAAATGGGATCAAGCATTCATTGCACCAAAATCTTGTTTACAACAAATCAAGATCTCCACTTTACAAGGAGAGTTTCTAACACCAACACTCATAAATGGGTTCAAGCATTCATTGTGTCAATCTCTTATCTACAATAAATCAAGAACTCCACTTTACAAGGAGGGTTTCTAAATTGATTGGAAATAAAATATAATACGTATAATGACTACTTGAAAATATATCATTTAAGTACAAGAGAGAAATTAATCTAACCTTATTTCATTACCAAGAGCTTCACTCTTTCACCCAACCAAAATGAAACTTAGTTACTCATAGACAAGAAGAAAGAAAGAGAGAAGAAGAAGAAGAACATAACTTCAATTTAAAAGAAAACAAGATAATCAAACAACAAAATGGCATGAATTTGGTATCTAACACCTAAGCCTTCTAAATGATCAGCCAAAGCTCCCTTTTATAGAGGATTAGGGATACAAAATGACAAGGGGGCTGAGTCATGAGTGAGTGGATGAGTGGAAAATGAGTGAAAAATGCCAAATGACTTTTGATGAGTGAAAAATTATGGAGATTCTTTATTTCTAAAATCATTTAGCTCTGAAATCATTGCATTTGTCATTGTTTCACCAAGTGGTCTTCATGAAAGTTGTAGGCCTGGATCATAGCTTTCAAATGCCATTAGTTTGAGCCCAAAAGCATTCCTACAACTCAAGATATGGTCTGATTACTGCATACTGCTCAGGCCCAGTGACAGCTCCTCTATTCTAACTTCCAAGCCTAATATGACCCATTAGACCTCAGATTCTAGAAAAGTGTTCAACATGAAAATTGTAGATTTTGGTATTAAATATCAACCATCAAAATTTCAGATCATTTGACATCATATATCCCGAGGTATGTCATGAACAGTGCTCATAGGTCAAGCTGTCAGGATTAGCACCCTAGTTCTTGCTTCAACTCCAATTTGAGTTATCTAATCGTGTGATTAGGCCTTTGATGTATTCATGAAAGTTGTAGAGCTCTCTCTTATATTTCAAATGCCACCAGAATCACCTCAAAAGACCACCTACAGCCTAAGATATTGGCTAAATACAGAAACAGTATAAGATGTAAATCATGCTAAAAAATTCAATTAAGTTCAATTTGAGTCCAAATTTACAAAACATAATTAAGCTCAATCAATTAAGTACATAAAGAGTGTAAATGACTAAAATTGAGGGTTTATTAATATATCAAATATGTTATTATAAAAAATGTTTTCAATTAACTAGCTCACAAGACTCTTACCAAGACCCCTTGCTATATAAATGAATTAAACCACCATCATATGCCATATGAAGCTGCTTATCCAACATTTTCTTTTATTGGTCACTCAGATGACCTCCAAACCAACCATAAACTCAACGAACTACATTACTAAAGTTACAAAAGATGAGACAAAATATTTAACTAGTATTTATTGTAACAAATTTGGAAAAATATTTAACTAGTATTTATTGTAATTAAATATTTATTGTAATAAATATTTGACTAATATTTATTATATGAAAATAATACTATTGGGAGAGGTCCCACTTAAGAATTTAACCGTACCTTAAGAGATTAATCTCTCACCTAACGAATAGAGAATAGTCTAAAAACCAAAAAAAAATGAAAAAATAACAACAACAGGTATCCATAGTGAAAAGAAATATCTTATCTCTATATATAAAGTGGTAATTGGCCCTCAAATTTTACAAAACTTATCTTTTTTTAAGAAATAAATTTTATATTAGATTGATCCAATAATAGAATTCAGACTCAATAAGTGCGATTAATTTCTTTTACAAATGATGATTTCATCCCGCACTTACAAAAATGAGAATGGAAAGTATTGTACTACCTGAAGTATGCTCAACATGTTTTATTTTATTATTTGTGATAACATTTTAATTGAGATTGAAGATTCAAATTATGATACGGAGTTTACATTATAAAAAATAATTAACTGTGTGTATTCAGTCATTTCCTGTACACTTTCCATTAGAGCTTCCAAACAATTTTCTTTTCTATATAACAAAATTAAGAATGACATAATCATTTTACATTTGACTATATTTGATATGACATTTTCCTTTTCATAGGCTCCACATTATTCTTTCTCTCCCTTTCTAAAAGGAGTGAGAGAGAAATTAAATTTCTTTCTCATTTTACTCACTTAACTCACTTTACCAACTTTTCTAATTTATTAGAATAGGGGTAATAAAAAAAACATTACATTTATATAAACATATTTTCCTTCTTTTCCATTAGATGGTACCAATTAAGGTGAGTAATAAGTCTTGTAATTCTTCATTCCTTTTCTTTCTTTTCTTTTCTATTGTATTTTCTTTTCTTTTTTCTTTTCCTCCATGATACAAAAAAAAGCCTTTGGGATCCCTGTGAAGACTGCCCCAATCAGATCCAAATTGGGAGATTTTTCCTTGCAGGACAAGGATGTAGACAAAAATCCCCCCAAGCAGATTGGAGGATGAGAATGGGAATCAATGATGATTGTATCCCCCGTCGAATGAGGTACCCGTCCCAAAAATTATTAAATTATTCCTAATGATTATAGCATATATATGTATTAATACTTTTTTTCCATTTAGTAATTTTTATTTATATTATTTTTTTATTAAATTAAATTAAAAAAAATAAAAAAAACTATTAGATAGTAGTTTGTTATTTTAATTTGTTGATGTTGTAAACTTATAATAAAATTATTTCTAACTATATATATATATATATATATATATATATATATATATAATATTTTCTTGAATATTTTCAGATTTTTTTATAATTTCGAAGTCCCTACGGGTTCCCACGAGGAGTAGGAGAATGTGAATACAAAGAAAAAAATATTTCAAGCAAGGGATTAGACACAAGGATGATGGAAGAAATTGGGAGCACGAGGATAGGAAGTAGAAAAGTACACTATACCTCAGCTCTGCACAAGTTCCATCTCTAAACAAAACTGTGTCACCTTAATTACATTTTATATAAACATTAGGGAAACCCAAATTTTGTCGCTTCTCCAATTTTTTTTCTCATCATTATCATTTTTTTAATAGCCATCTACGTCTGGTAGACATTCCACCTCACCACGCCAAACTTCACTGTAAAAGATGATGACAAACAAGGAAACTCCATCTACCTGTTCATCGTTGAAGTTGTCTCAAGAGAAACATGCTTTACCTTGCTTAATTCCTAATGAAAATTAAAGAAAAAAATAGAACTAATTTATACCCTTACCCACCAAGGCTGTAACTTTCAAGGCTGTCTTGTCGTTCTTTTTTTTGAAATCAACTTACTCATAAAAATAAATATGTGTTCAGAGTTGGGATCGGATATGTGTATCTAATCGCGTCTCTAAGTGGTGATGTGAGTCGAAGATAATGGTTTTCTTCTTGTATGGCAGCAGTAGTGGCAAAGAAAGGGTAATGTACCTGTAAGGCTCTAACGCTTAAGTTAGGGCTGCACATTAAAAAGTGTAGTTAGGACTGTGCACTATGAAAAAAAAAATTGTATTAAAGTAGATACATACAAAAGTAGCTTAATTCCGTATTTATAGAGTGACTTTACTTACATGGTAAGTAGTATATGAAGAGATACCATTTAGATATAATTGAGATTGGTAGTTATAAGGGAGATTCAATCCCTAAATATCTTTATTAAGGAGGGATTCTCTTAAGATATAAGTTTATCTTGATGAGTAAGTATATACTCATAAAGACTGCAATAACTTGGAGCCGCAATAGGGTCGGCTAAATTAGACTACTCATTTTGAGCCTAAATCCGAGATACTGGTTCAGATCAATATGTAAAGGCCAAATTTCTCAACTTAGCTGTTGGGTATGTTATTGGAAAACTTCCTATCATGTGATTATAAATATTAAATCATAATGTTCTATAAGAATACTAATTTTGCATTGAGGTGACTTTAGTTTGTGGGAAAAAATTTTGTAATTAACCCCAACTAATGTTTGATTAGCGTTTCAGTAAAAAAAAAAATAGTCTGACTAGTGTTATTGAAACTACAAATACAAGATGGTAATTTGCATCGAAAGTGACTTCTATAATTTTGAATTTGGTGGCAAACTTTTTATTACAAAAGATGATTTGCAATGAAAATATTCATCATAAAATTATAAGAACATTTTTTTAAAAAAATTCTTTGCAATAAAATAAACAGCCACAAATAATATTTATTTTGAAAATTCTTGAAATATAATTGACCTTTGCAGCCTTTACACTGATCGATAAAATTTCCTTGATCTTGTTTCATCGGTTTACAAATCAATTAAATTTGCTTGGTCTTCATTTTAATTCGTTGATATTACTAATAATCTCATCTTAATTTGTTGATCAACTATTCAATTAAACGCATACAACATCAGAGCTTCTTTAGCCAAACCATCAATTGATTGATCTTACTTATAATTCATGTAAAAATCTTGCTCTAATTCTGATCGGGATATTAATAATTGATTGCTCCTTAATTGCTTCTCTTCTTGAACATTCTGCATATTGTTTGATATACTTGGTTCCTTAGTTCTGTGGTTTTTTTTAAGCTAATAAATATTGCTCTATCTGCGAGTTATTTTTGTGATTATAGAAAAATGAGATGGATGGTACTGGTATATGCCGCAGCATATTCTGAGTCTGAGTCATTTTTCAAATTACTCGGTATGTGATACAAAAGTTTAGAAACTTTCACCTATTCTCTAGTTTATTTCGGAGCATCTTTCAAAGAAGAATACAAAAACCGAAGTTAGTGCAAAGGCAACTACAAGTTCAACTAATACGAATTTTCTATGTTACTTTACAGACCGCCTGAGCATGTGAAACGTCAATTTCTTTTGCTAAGAAATTATGAGCGCCTCACTATATACTTAATAGAAGAACCGAGTTCAGTACATAGTTTACAAGCATTTTCTCTCGTCTAATCTGATCACATATTCGTCTGCAAGCATTTACTCTCATCTAATCTGATCATATATTCTTGATGAGATTAATACGGAATATTGGGAGAATATCAAAAGATTATTACCTTTGATATATTGGGAGAATATTGAAAAAAAGATTATTACATATTTGATCCTAATTGATCTAATACGGAATATTGGGAGAATATTGCAGCATTATTACACTGATATATTGGGAGAATACTAACATTATTACACTGATATATTAGGAGAATATTGCAGCATTATTACACTGATCCTAATTGATCTAATATGGAATATTAGGAGAATATTGCAGTATTATTACACTGATATATTGGGAGAATATTGCAGCATTATTACACTGATCCTAATTGATCCTTTCTGTAATCTTTTATTTGTATAATTATTATTAGAATAGTCGTATCTGGTTTAGGAGTTTTTGTAGGAGTGATCTTAGCTAGGTGAGTGGTAGAGCTTGTGTATATATGTCTGTTCTTTTTGTAAAATAATAGAGAAAAAATTCATGATTCACTATTTCTTTATGGTATCAGAGCAAGGTTACCCTAGGGTTAAACATACCTGGCGGCGGCTATGACAGGAAAAGAAGAAGGATCAAAATCTTCTATGGAAGGAGGAGACGACCAATCTCAGAAGAAGAAACCATCATTGAACAGAGTTTACGCTACTCTGATACAAGAAGAACGTGTGAAGACAATTTCCAGAACCAAGGAGGAAAGAGGGGAAGTTGTTGGCCTCGCTGTGCAAACTGGTGGAAAAGCAAGAGGTCATGGAGATGCAAAAGACAAGTCTACAATTTTTTGGCACTGCAACCGAACAGGACATGATGCCACAAATTGCTTTCAGGTGATTGGGTATCCAGAATGGTGGGGAGAAAGACCACGCCATGAACCAAAGACAAGTGGTCGAGGGAGAGGACAACACCAAACACGCGGTGCTCATCAAGGCCGTGGGAGAGGCACGAATGTGCGTGCAAATCCTGCTCAAACTTCCAATGGGGAAATAATTTTACCAACAGTGGATGCAGATAGGGAGGCCTACCAGGTTTGAGCACCGAGCAATGGCAAACTCGGTGGATCTCCTCGGCAGTCATAAGGGAAGCACCACGAAAGAATGACGGGTAAAAATGCGGTGTGGATTATTGATACGGGAGCCTCCAATCATATTTGGAGATTTGAGACTCCTCCGTGAGCTAAAGGTGGTGCAAAAAGATGCCTGTGGGACTCCCCAATGGAGAACAAGCCTTTGCAACGAAGGAAGGAACTGTGACTCTCGAAGGAGGGCTAAAACTTGTCAATGTGTTATATGTGCCTGGATTAAATTGCAATTTAATATCAGTGTCCCAATTGACAGATGATACAAATTGTATTGTGCAGGTCACTAACTCTTTATGTGTTGTGCAGGACCGTACTCTGAGGACGCTGATTGGAGTGGGTGAACGAAGAGATGGGCTCTATTATTTCATAGGGATTCGTCATGAGAAAGCTTTCAAAGTTGATGATTTTTCCGTGTTTGATCTTTGGCACAAGCGTATGGGACACCCTTCCATGAAGATCACTCAATTAATTCCAAATGTAGGTAGGAGTGTGAATGGAAATAAAGCATGTGATGTGTGTCAGAGGGCAAAGCAAACTAGGGATAGTTTTCCTTTGAGTAATAATAAAGCTAGTAGTAGTTTTGAATTAATTCATTGTGATTTATGGGGTCCTTACAAAACACCATCTTCTTGTGGAGCTTATTATTTTTTGACTATAGTAGATGACTTTTCTCGAGCTGTGTGGATTTATTTGCTGCGTGATAAAAGGGAAGTTTCACAAGTATTGTTAAATTTCATTGCTTTAGTGGAAAGACAGTATGAAAAACAAATCAAAATAATTCGAAGTGATAATGGAACTGAATTCACATGTTTGAGAATGCAGTTTCTAGAGCGTGGGATTGTCTTTCAGACATCATGTGTAGGAACCCCCCAACAAAATGGGAGAGTTGAAAGAAAACATAGGCACATCCTTAATGTTGCACGTGCTCTGAAATTTCAAGGTAACCTACCTATCTCATTTTGGGGAGAATGTGTCTTGACAATTTGGATATCTAATAAATAGAACGCCAACACCATTGTTGAACGGAAAAACTCCGTATGAGATGATAAATGGAGAGCCACCTTCATATAATCAATTAAGAGTTTTTGGGTGTCTATGTTATGCTCATAATCAAGGTAAGAAGGGTGACAAATTTGCTAGCAGAAGTAAAAAGTGTGTTTTTGTGGGGTACTCTCATGGTAAGAAAGGATGGAAGCTTTTCGATCTAGATAGTGAAACTTACTTTGTATCAAGAGATGTTAATTTCTTTGAGAATGAGTTTCCTTTTGTCTCTGCTGATGAAACCTTGATCAATTCGTCACAGCATGTTGCAGAAAGGAATGATGAGGCTACCATTGAAAGTGCAGTGAGTGAGCACTTAGAATAAACCACCGAAGATAGGATTGTAGAAGTAAGGGGGGGTACCGAATTGGAAAGCACTCAAGATGTTGCAACATCAAGTGAGGTATATCAGGATGATGATGCTGAAACTGAACTGAATGATGAAGAATCCCTTGGTCGTGGTAAACGTAATAGGATTCCCTCTGTGAAGCTGCAGAATTATGTCACTTATATACTGTCCAACAAATGAGCCCATCCAATTGTTCACTCCTCCACAAAAAAATCAGCACGCCCTATCCTATAACGCATTATGTGAGTTGTGATAAATTTTTTCGCCAAAGATCGCGAGGTTCCTTGCCTTGCAAGTGATTTAAACAGAACCAACAACATTCTAACGTACGATCAAAGATGAAAGATGGCGATCGCTATGCAAAGATGAAATACAAGCTCTTGAAGACAATCACACATGGACCATGTGCCCTCTTCCAACAAATAAAAGGGCCTTGGGATGTAAGTGGATTTACAAGATCAAGTATCGCTCCAATGGCAGTGTAGAGCGGTTTAAAGCTCGCTTAGTCATTCTTGGAAACCATCAGGTAGAAGGAGTGGACTACACGAGAAACATTTGCGCCTGTGGCCAAAATGGTCACTTGTTCGAATTGTTTTAGCTATTCTTGGCGAAGGGGTGGGAACTTCATCAAATGGACGTGCATAATGCGTTTCTTCATGGTGAATTGCAAGAAGAAGTGTACATGAAATTGCCTCCCGAATTTCGCACTGCTCCACCAGGTACGGTGTGCAAGCTGCGAAAGTCACTGTATGGATTAAAACAAGCTCCTCGTTCTTTGGTTTGCAAAACTTTCCTCGGCTCTCAAGAAATATGGATTTTGTCAATCCGGTTCAGATTATTCCTTGTTCACTTTAATTGATAACGATGTGCAACTTGTGGTTTTGGTTTATGTTGATGATTTGATCATTTGTGGAAATAACACTGCATCTATTACGCGATTCAAGGATTATTTGAGTCAATGCTTCCATATGAAGGATTTGGGATTGTTGAAATATTTTTTAGGAGTAGAAGTGGCCAGATCACCTACTGGGATTTTTCTTTGCCAAAGAAAATACGCTCTGGACATTGTTAGTGAAGCTGGATTACTTGGAGCAAAACCTATGGAAACTCCGCTAGAGCAAAATCATAATCTCAGTCTTGCCAAAGGACAATTTCTTAACAATCCAGACAGGTATCGCAGACTTGTTAGTCGCCTTATTTATCTTTGCTTTACTCGGCCTGAGCTGTCCTATAGTGTCCATGTTCTCTCTCAATTCATGCAGCAACCACGAGCAGAACATTGGTGTCTTTGCCTTGCGAGTGGTGCGGTATCTCAAAGGGACTCTTAGGGCAAGGAATTTTTTTAGATAAAGCCTGCGATCCGAGATTATATGGATGGTGTGATCTTGATTGGGCGCTTGTCCTCTTACTCGACGGTCTCTTACTGGTTGGATTCTTTTTTGGGTCGCTCTCCTATATCTTGGAAGACCAAGAAGCAACAAACAGTATCGCGGTCCTCTGCTGAAGCTGAGTATCGCTCGATGGCCAAAACAACATGCGAACTGAAGTGGGTGAAAGGTATTCTCTCCAGTCTCGGTATCAAGCATCCCACCCCTATGCAACTCTATTGTGATAGTCAAGCTGCTCTCCACATTGCCAAAAATCCTGTCTTTCACGAACGTACGAAACACATTGAAATGGATCATTTCGTGCGTAATGAAATAATTCATGGTCATCTCCAGCCCTCTTATGTGCCTACTCGTGTCCAGCTCAGATACTTTTACTAAGGCCCTGGGACGTGCACCGTTTCATTCTTTGCTTGGCAAGTTAGGCATTCGAAATCTTCATGCTCCAACTTGAGGGGGGTAATACGGAATATTGGGAGAATATTGCAAAGCATTATTACACTGATATATTGGGAGAATATTGCATAAAGCATTATTACAGATCCTAATTGATCTAATACGGAATATTGGGAGAATATTGCAAAGCATTATTACACGATATATTGGGAGAATATTGCAAAGCATTATTACACGATATATTAGGAGAATATTGCAAACATTATTACACTGATCCTAATTGATCTAATATGGAATATTAGGAGAATATTGATATTATTACACTGATATATTGGGAGAATATTGCAGCATTATTACACTGATCCTAATTGATCCTTTCTGTAATCTTTTATTTGTATAGTTATTATTAGAATAGTCGTATCTGGTTTAGGAGTTTTTGTAGGAGTGATCTTAGCTAGGTGAGTGGTAGAGCTTGTGTATATATGTCTGTTCTTTTTGTAAAATAATAGAGAAAAAATTCATGATTCACTATTTCTTTAGAGATACTATGTTAACTGAAAAAAAAATTAAATATTTCCTAAGTATGGTACTAACTCGTTAGCTCAACATGTTTATTTTATTATTTAGACCCCATTTAGGAAGAAGCTATGTGATAACATTTTAATGGAGGTTAAAGATTCAAATTTTGATAGGGAATTATAAAAAACATTTATGTGTGTATCCCATTATTTATGGTATACTATTCATTTGAACTTCCAAGTAATTTTTTTATATATTTTTTTCTTAGAATATCTTCTCACCTAATAGGTGAGAGACCTAAGTAGAGACTCATCTTAATAGTATTTTTTCATATACATGAACCTTATGATCGAACCTAAGATCACATGCATAAGGGACCCGAATCCCTTCCACTCAGACCAGCACACGTTGGTTTCTTATATTTATTTATAGACAAAACTTGATGTTACACTTAATAGTGGTTAGTCACAATATAAGTAGAATGCGACCTTAGGAAAACCTTACCAGTAATGTTAGGAGTTCGAATCCTAGAGTTGTTACTTTGAAGAGGACTTTACCTGACCACTACCTTTGGTCCATAATTACGTGAGTAATTGTTCAACCAAAAACTTGGTGTTACCATCAAAATATAAATACCTTCACATTTTACATAAAGTTTAGGAAAACTCACATTTTGTGGCTTCTCCATTTTTTTCTCATCTTTATAAGCTTCTTTTTTAAATCAATCCATCTACATCTAATATAGTTCGATAGATTTAGATTCTCATATTGTTGAATAATGAGACAGTCATGTTAGAGAAAGAAAAATAGAATTTTTTTTAATATAACTAGTGACTCCTATAACTAATTAGATACAAACACTTTGCTCACAACTCCACCTTCACTGTATAAGATGAATAGATAACTACGAAGTAAACGCTACCATATCATCGTTAAGTTCATCTTAAGATGAACATGTTTTGCCTTGCTTAATTCCTAATGAAAATTATAGAAAATAGTAGAATGAACTTATCCTTACCTACCATAGCTGACCTTTTAAATCTGTCTTATGATTTTTTCTTTACTGAAATCAATATACTCATAAAAATCAATGTGTTTAATCATATTCTTTTCCAAGACAAATTTGATTCCAGTTTTTAATTTGAGAAGAAAATCTCCTCTTCTTGAGGACTCTTATGTTCTTAATGATTTGCAAAGACAATGTTAAAACAAGAATAATAAAAAAGTAAGATTACTTCGAAAAGCAAAGATAATGAATGCAATGAACAAATTTGATTAAAAGAAATGACTGAAATTGTTATAAGTACAATGTAATTTGAAGTGTAAAAATGAAAATGCATAAATTAAGCAAAAGTAATGCGAGTTCAAGGCAAGCAAAGCAAAACACAATAAATGAAAATAATGTAAAGCGAATCAAAAGTAAGTAAAAGTAATACAAATAATAAGAAATCAAATGACCAAATGATCACTCAATCAAAAGATAAACAAAAATTCTAAAAGAAAAAGGTGATTGAAATGAAACTTGCATTGATGAGTAAAAGTACATAAAACAAGCAGGGTAAAAAGTGTACTTGACTAATTCTCTGTTTATCCATAGGTGTAACAATGACTTATAAGACTTGTGAGAAATGTGTGCAAGTGTTTCCAACCATTTTAATATCTTCACCCTCTTGAGTATTTATAGGTAAGAAATTAACTGTAAATCTCACAAGATCTTGACAGGTGTGTTTGTTTAAGTAACTTTTTAATCCTGACAATGGCACTTGTCTTAGTCTTAAAATAAGTAATTCTAAAAACTACTGCATTTCAAATTCAAAGCAAATTTGAATCTATACATCTAACTGCTTGAACTTGCTTGAAATCAAATTATTCTTTGAAGCAATCTTGAATTCTGCTAAGTGTTAGTCCTTCTCTTTCGATATTTCTTCTTTACCTTGATCTAATCTTCAATTGAAAACTTGGTAAGTCATATTCTTCGACTATTTGATCGAATCTCCTTGTGGAATTTGTAACACCCTCCTTAGGGCATCACATTTCCGACTCCCGACTCATAATCTGAAAAGAAATTCGCACAAAGTTTGAGTTATAAAAGATGGGTTTCAAAATTTCTTCTTTACTGAAACATAAATTTACTGAAAATATTAGGTAATATTGAAAATCATATTTCAACTATTCATTATGCAATATTGACACCAATTAATATCACAATTTAAAGAGAAATATAAAATTAACAGACTTATTTTTTTTAACAGTAGCAAACCCCATGACAGGTCCTACTTAATAGTACAGTATAACATTAACATTAAATCTTAACATACTCGTTCCTTCTCTTGTATCAACTTGATGCATCAGAACTTTACTCCTTGTCTACCCGGCACATCTTCAAACTTAAGACAGCCACTTTTCAATGTTTCCATCAATCTCTGAGTATCTACCACTTGTTATGTCTAAGACCACTCATTCCTTCTACTGTATAATTTTAACAATACAGACAAAGGAAAATAATATAACAAAGAGGTGAGATCACCTACACCAATACTAACATGGCAAAGACACGACAGAGATAACACAAACAAGAATATCATATAGATAGATCATACCATAATCATGCTATCGGCATTAATCAACTATCATCATCTAATCATTTATCAGTTCAATCCTCATCCAAGTACTCAAAACAATTGTCATAGCCAACATTCCTCAATTAATATATCATACAGATATAAATGCTCAGATTTATGCATATGCACAAAGACTCAGTTTATCAAAAATAACTCCATGGAGGTTTTCACAATTTCGAGAAGAATGCTCTAATTAATTGTCAGCCTTAGCCCAAAGACAATCTCCCAGTCATTGAAAAGAATCGTGTTCTTGTCGGGTATCGTCAATGCGTTGTAACGGACTGTATCGCCAAGTGACACAGGGTACTCGTCAACTGTCCACTGGTCGATTGCCGCGCCTCGACACCCCCAAGATCCATCATAGACCTCACTATCAATTCTCATTCCCTCTTCAACCACAAGGGTCATAATAGCTATTAGCTATATTTTATACAATGCACGAATATATTAGTGCAAGTCCAACCCCAAAGGACCAAATCTTTTCAATTTCATTTGTTCAATGTAATCATATGCTTCAACGCATATTTTTTCAATGCACGTATAATGCACCAAATCCAATCACAGACATATCTTTTCAATGCATGTATAATCACCAAATGCCAATCACAGGTAAAACATGTCATTTTCTCACACAACATCCATATACTGGTTCTACAGTATTTATACTATATTTTCAACAAAAAAATTATATTATCACATTTTCATAGTTATAAAACTCTTTCGTCGTGTTTTCACAAAATTGAGCAATATTTCCATTTCATTTTCACAATTCCAAAACGTTTCTGTTACGTTTTCACAATCTATGCAACTCTTTCGTTGCACCTTTAAATCACGTATTAAATTTTTTAACATTTTTCTCAATCGCATAAAATATCGTTTCTCAAATGCGTAAAAATATTTTCTTGTATTTTAAACACTTAGAAATATTTTATCGTATTTCAAATCATGTACTTTAAAAATTACATTTTTAAGATACATAAATAATTTTTTTCACCACAATTTCATTACGTAAAATATTTCTCATTTTTTCAAAAATTTCATTTCCACTTTTCTCAAAATAATATGACTTTATACTTTATTTAACACATTTTCTTTACTCAAGAAAATCTTTTTCCACATTTCTTTACTCAAGAAATCCTTTTCCAAAATATAATTCACAAAATCACTTTTCTATTAATATAAATCAACGTTTCAAAACTTAACATTTCTAACGTACTTCAAAACTCAAAAATAAGTTATACGTTAGTAAATTTTCAAAATACCATTATATTCTCCATTTTTTCAAATCATTTCCAAATCAACCTTCCTCAAAATAATATAACTTTCTACTTCATTTAATATATCTTCTTACTCAAGAAAATCCTTTTTTACAGTATATTCCACAAATTCACAATTCCATTGAATTAAATCAATGTTTCTAACTTTAAAAATTACTAACGCTTTCCAAAATCCAACGGATGAGTTACACGTTAGAAAATGCCAAATACTCTGATTCCCTTTTCAAATTTCTTGTATTTAAATTAATTATATTTTCACTTGAAAAATCACTTTATTTCATCAAAATCAATACATTACAAGGCTTCGAAAACGTGGACATGACTATTGAAAATTATTAAAACATTTTTCCTTCTAAATTGATATGGTTTTACACAAATAAAACCATTAAAATTTTATTTTCAAAACTGAAATACCGATGGTTATAAAAACCAAACCCATTTGTTCAAATTCTTTTTCACTTTCTTTACAAATCCTTTTTCACTTTCTTTGCAAATCCTTAAAATCAATGTTTGCCCGTTTCATTCAAAACTCATATTTAGAAAAACACTTAGGATCTTTTTACACAAAATAAATCAATAAAAATTCCTCAAAGACCGTATTCTTATTCTCTTAAAAAAATAAACCCTTTGTTTATTTTTCATACTCTTCAAATCATCCATTTTCATTTTTCATGAAAGTATTAATTTGTGAACACCTATTTTGAGGTGTCTTGGCTGAAATTCTCATTGTTCTAGGGACCCAAAAATCAATTCCCTTGTTCTTGAAAATTTTCAACATGAACCCTAATCAAGGGCATCAAAAATCGAACCCTTTCCTTTGGCTATTGGAGCCAAAAATTGAATTTCTTTTCATCACCACATCATGACATACACATATATATATATATATCATCATAAATACTATAAGCATGCCATATACTTATCATGCATAATATAAGCATATCATCAAAGCCATAAAATCATGCAAAACATATCAAGCATAAGCAAATAAATCAAAGCTCATAAACACACATAAATTATTACATGACCATGGATTCGAATCCTCACATGGATTCACCATCCATCAAATATAAGACCATCTCTCACCACCATACTTGGTTGGTGAGATGGATCTCCCTCTTACCTCTTGAAGATCCTCAAAAGCTTCTTGATTTGCTTCTTTTTCTAAGTCCTTCACTACCAAAAGCTTCTCAAATACAAAACAAAATACATAAAAATTAGTATACTAAGCTTGATTAAGATGACCATAGATCAAACATAGTCTTAGGATTCTAAGAATTAAATAAAAAGTCAAGTTTCAAGATTTTTACCTTGAAACCTTAAAACTTAAATCCAAGATTCAAGCATAAAGATGATGGAACTAGGCTTAGATCTCAACTACAAAGTATCTTAGGATTGTGTATAGGTTCTAGATCTAAGATTATATAAAATTATTTAAGCTTGGAAGTGGGATTTATGAGTATGGACTGAATTCTTCAATAAGAAAAGATATGAACTTTTGTGTTCTTGGCTTGGTAGAGTGATGAAGATGAGTGAATTTTGAGAAGTTCCCAACATGAAAGTGTTTTAGATTGATGAGAGGATTCAAAATATGTAACTAGATAAAATTATGAAAGATTGGAAGTGGTTCTATGGGTGGTGACCGAATAGCTCAAAGAAGAGAGAATATGGTGTTCTTTGTATTTGTTCTTGGTGTTCTTGAACAATTGGAAGAGAGAGAAGAGAGAGAATGGTCTTTGTGTTACTAAGTGTGATAAAAAATAAAAACAGAGGGCTGAATTGAAGTGGGCAGCCATAGGAGTGAAAGAATGGAGAGATAGAAATTTATTTAGCACAATTGAAGGCTATCACATGCATGCACATGGTCTTCACATGGTCTAAGTCACTAAATGCCATCCATTGGTCATAAAAGTCCATTCAAGAACCTTGGAGAAGCACCTTGCAGCCGTGGAAGTCCAAGGGGAAGTTAACTAAGTCTTGATTCTATTTCAATTCTTAATTACTCCTTAATTAAATAATTAATTAATTTAGTTTCTCTTAAATTAGTTTAGTTAGGATTTTATAACTATATTTTAATTATTTAATTACATTCTTATGGTCATGTCATATTTCTAGATAATTAAATATTTATCTAGCTTCTTGAAATTGATAAAGAAAGACCAAGAATGAGTAATAATGATGGTCTTCCACTTTGCCATCCTCTTAAGGCACCAAAAACTGTGCCCCCCTCCAAACACTCTCCTAAGGAAGCAAACAAAGTAATAATGGTCAAGAATGATGTAATATTGACCATGACAAGTAATAATGGTCATTAAATCACCTTTAGCTCCAAAATACTACAAAAATCGTCCCCTCCTTGCATTATGCATGCAATAATATTGTCATATTTTTCAAGCCATTATTTGAAGCATTTCTAGCCATTGATTAATTCAATGGTTAGGATTTAGGTAGACTTTTGATTAGAAGACTCAATTAAAGCATTGGATCTTTTTCCTTTAAATCCTAAAGCCATTAGGACGTGTCTCCAAAATAAAAGTCAAGATTACTCATTCTTACTTTTAATCCAAGGGTTATAATTAGTCATAGCCTTTTTAGAATACCAAATCTCCACCATTGATTAAATCCAAATCCAATGGTCATAAATGGTCCTTGTTACTTTATAAGACTAAATCTCCACCGTAGATTAAATCTAAATCTAATGGTTATAAATAGTCTCTGTCACTTTTCAAGACCAATTCTATACCGTTGATTAAATCGACGGTTGATATCAAAGCCTTCCTAACCAAATTTATTCTCACACCATTGATTAAATCAATGGTGATTATCCAATGCTTCTTTATTAAGTTTGTTTCTTAACCGTTGATTAAATCAATGGTTAATCTTCAAATTAAGTATTCTCATCCAAGGGTACAAATCAAGTCAAGCCCTCTTTGTTGACTACGCAGTATAATTTTTATTATTTTTATCTGCTATAACCCTACAAATAATATTTTTACTGTATTTTTATCACCTGATAAATAAATACGAAGACAAAATACAAGATAAAAAAAATTATAAAAACTATTTTCAGATTCAGGTTTAGTAAGATCCTCTGTCTCCGTCTAAATAGTACAAATTTTTCTATCCGTAGAAAAATTTTTACTTTGCGGGACCTACCTAGGCCCACGTATGGCCACCTGGACCCACATAGGACCACTTGGGCCCACATACAGTAAAAAAATTCATAATCATCCACAAAAATCACAAATATTAGAAAACACACAAATATCAAATCAGATCACGTAAAATAATTAAAACCTAATGGTAAAAATTAAATTACGTAAAGTTTTTCCCGGCCCAAAAATTTTTATTTTCCTGACACGGAGTAAATCACTCAAAATGATCAAATACGCTGACGGAATAATCAAAATAATTTTACAGCATCCAAAAATTACTAAATAGTAAAATTCTGTTAACTGTCAAAATTACTGTTTACAAGATAGGAAATTTTGGGGTGTTACAGAATCCACCATTATGTTCTTTATCTTACTTTTACTCACATTGAAGGTTAAATAAAGTTGCTTAACTTTGTGTAAAGTTGTTTATAGCAAATTTTGTCAAACACAAATTTTGATTCCAGTTATCACTCTGGGAATGGAATCTCTTCCTCTTAAGGACTCTCACGAAGAATGTCAAGAATTTGGTTTGAAAATTATTAAAAAGTGTAGCAAAGTACAAGATACAAATAAGTAAATTTTTTGTGTTTGAATTAAAATATAAAGCAAAAAATGCAATTAACAAGTAATCGAATTTGACAAGAAATGAAATAAAGCAAATAAAGAACACAAACTTAAACTTGTAAAAGAATAAATTCAACTAGAATTTAAATGAAAGCAAGGAAAACATGCAAAGGAAGCAATAAATGAAAAGCAATAAAGATGCAATGAGATAAACTTACTTGAAAAACAAATTGTAGCAAAGTAAAGAAAACATCTAAAGGAAAATAATAAAGATGAAGAAAAATAAATGTGCAAGAAAGTAAATTTGCAAAAAGGTAAAGCAAAAGAAATCAAATGATTCAAAGAATCACTCAACTAGGAGATAAAGAGAAGTTTTGTAAGAAATGTAAATTGCAAGAAATATAAAGGAATGGCTTTAAAATTGCATTAAAAAGTAAAGGTTACAGAAATCAAAGAGAGTAGAAGGCATACTTGACTAATCTCAGTGTTTATCCGTGTGTACCAGAGTGATTTTTTGATGTGTTTTGAGATGTGTGCAAGTGTTTTCCAATAGTCCTAAATGTCTTCACCCCCTCAATATTTGTAGACAAGAGAAATAACTAACTTTCTAACTAGATTAGGATAAGTGTCCGTGACATAAGTAACTTCATAATCGAACTATAATAGTTATCTTATCTTTGTATTACAGACTCAACTACTATGAACTCCCTGAATTCAAATTCTAATACTTGAATTTGAATATAAATTTGAAGTGTAACCGTCTTTAGTATGCTTTTAGGTCTTTTGAACTCTAAGAATGTCCTTTGCAAATCTCAAAATATTTACTCAAGTGTTTTCACTTCTTTGCTTCGATCTCGAATGTGATTTCAAGCAATTATCTCTCTTTGTTGAATCGAAACACGTCTTTAAGAAATCATTCCTTGTCTTCAAGTTATCGTTGACCTGTAAAACTTAGTTAAAACATCTTAATTGAAAAGGTAACTTTTGATTAGGTGATCAAATTTTAACTTATAATCAAATCAATCTTAAGATGCTTTATTTGCTAATATATTTCTTATGTAAATTGCTAACAAAAGCACAACAGTAATCCTTCGAATTTGAACTAGAATGAAAAGATTAGTTTCATACCAACAAAATGTAAAAGCCAAAATTCTCAACTTAGATGTTGGGTGCATTATTGGAAAAATTTCCTATCATGTGTTTATAAATCATGTTCTTTACTAACAATTCCATTGAGGTCACTTTAATTTGTGAAAAAATTTGTAATGAATCCCAGCTAATGTTAAACTAACATTCTTTACTATGTTGTAAATGAGTATTGTCAAATTGAACACTTAAAATTCATGCTTGACTTGTAAAAGAAAGATACTATTTTAAGTTTGACTCATTTATTTGAACGAGTCAAATTTAAAACTTGGACTGACTTGTTTAAAAAAATGAAACTTAAACTCAAATTTTTTAGTTATAACTTGATTATTTTCTTTTTTCTTATAAAATCTGTCATTGAAATATTTTTTTAAGTTTATTAATTTATTATTTAGTAGACATTTATATGCAAGATAATGAAGTAAAAATCACTACTAAAAAAATCCAATTTAGAGACATAAATAGAGATAGATTTTATGAATTAGAGATGAAAAATAAAATTTAAAACTTAGAGATAGAATTTAGAGATGAAATTGATCTATCTCAGAATTTTTCATCTCTAATTTCGTTTCTATTTGGTCAATTTAAAGTCAAATATAATTAGAGACAAAATTTACTCGTCTCAGATTTTTTTCGTCTCTAATTCTATCTCTATTCTATCAATGTGATATTTTAAAAAGTTAAATATATTTAGAGACAAAATTTAAATTCCTTATCTAATTATGTGTCTATTTTGTCTCTATCTAATTTATATAATTTAATTAATAATTTTTTTAAAAGATAGTGACGTAATCTAAATTCCGTCTCTAATTCTTCAAAATAAAATGTAACTTTCAAAAACCCTTGTTCCCAAATTAGACCAACAAACCTAGGGGTGGGCATGGTTCGGCTCGGCATGAAAATCGAACCAAACCGAACCGAACTGGTAAAATGGTTCGATTTTTAAACCGAATCGATTTTCTTCTGGGGCCGAACCGATTTAGGTTCGAAAAACCGGTTTGAGCGTTTCGAACCGGTTTGAAACCGGTTCAAAAATCGATTTAGGTTTGAAACTGGTTCAGAAATCGGTTTGGATTTGAAACTGGTTCAAAAACCAGTTTGGGTTTGTAAACATTTTGAACAGTTCAAAATCGGTTCAAAATCGGATTTCGAATCGGTTTTTCATCCCAAGTTCAGAAAAAGCTTTCCCAAGAGCATTTGAACATTCAGTTTTAAAATTTGAAACTCAATTAGTTAACATTGCAACCATCATAATATATATCAAAAGTGATATTTGTAGCAGAAATTACCAGAATTCAATTTGTTCAAAGCCCTGCTTATCTTAGTGTTTAAACTTGAAAAACACTGGAAATATTTTGATTTACAAGCATCAAATATTAGAATCACTTTTTGAGGTTTGAGCATACATATGAATTAATTACCAGATAAGACGGGCTGAATGACATTGAGGACAATAGCAAGCGCTAGCAGTGGGCTAAGATCCGAGCTCATGCAGAACGACCTCTTCACCTCTCGTGAAGGCATAGCTAATCACATCCTTTAATGTAAGCACCAAGAGTTAGGTTAATCTGACCCATTAATATTACATAAGAATAAATTAAATTAACAAAATATCAATTCAAAACTCATACAAGTCAATCTAACCCAATTTAAAAATAACCTGACTCAAACTAACCCAAGTTGAATGAGCCGGACCGACCCTTTTTATTAGCTATACCATGTTCAATGCTGCAAAGTAAGTCACAATGGGTTCCACTACCAACCCCACTGCCAACCTAAGCTGATATCATGATTTCATGTGCTAGTTTTACTCTACTTGTCTATATATAGTATAGTATATACGTACCATTATCATTATAAATAATAAATATACAAAGCCTGAAATTACAACAAATCCTCACCTCCAAACTTTCATTTCTTTTCATTTTTTTCCAAGCTTCATTTACCTTCGCTTACGGGTTTTGTTCCTTCCTTGGAGCTTCTCTCTGTTTTACTCTGAGTTTGTCACGTTCTATTTTTTTCTATTTTTTTTATTGGCTTCCCCTGTTACCCACAAATGATTATAACAAAGCGTGTCCACAGATTCTTCAAGTTCCGTGCCTTATCTATAGCAGCCAACAATCCTTTATGCTTTGTGAATGGCCAAAACTGACCTTGCCCCTAAACCCTTATCTGCCATAAGTCCCTTGCAATATCCCTGAACCAAAAAGGGTATTAACAGGCACCTATCACTTTCCAAGTTAATAGTATCCTCTTATTCCTCTTATTCCCATTACTCAGTGAAGCCACCATGTCTCACGGTCATCAGTGGGGATAGAACAAAACTGGAAGAATAGTTTCAATTAACAACTATCAAGCATCCTGGGGGCAACCAACACATGGAAAAATAATCATAGACAGAGATATGAACCTTAGCTTGCTATCAGAAATACTTGCTCCTGTATTCTTTGAGTCTCATCATTCAAGGCACTTAATAGAGCTTCCTATAAGACTGACTGGGTATATATATACCTCAATGTATCCAAAAATTCCAGAGCTAAAATCACCAGCCGGAAATCCCATGGCAAATCAAATCCATCTTCCTGTTACAAAGAATAAGAGTTAAAAATCATATCCAAATCAAATAATTAGATATATTATCTAAGTAGTTTGTCGCAAGTACATGAAGTCTCAAGTTATTTACAATACCAAAGTTAACAAATGCATAGCGAGAATCAAGATTAAAACAACCAAGTAATAGAACCAATATAGAAAAACATGATAATACAAAGTTGTCGAACTGTATAGCAAGTAAAACAAGATAAAACGTATTGTTTTATAATACAAAGTTACAAACTCATGTCAATACACAATTATCCTAAGATAAGAAATAGCAGTAAAATAAATATAAAAAAATATATCCCCTTCAATCATCAAGAGAAATAGCAGAAGAACAAGGAACATCTTATTGAGAAACCATCTCTGCAAAAAAGAACAACAACATCTCATTACTTATGAAAACATAGTATAAAAAGCAATAAGTAATAACATAAATGGAGAACATTAATATTAACTTACCTTGCTCAAATCTCTCAAGCTGCTCAAAGTCCTCTTTAGAAAGCAATGAGAAGGGTGTTCCTTTCAGCCAATCTTGTGTGCAGACAAGTGCTTCCACCATTTTAGGTGTTAGGGAACTACGATAAGGATCAAGCACCCTTCCTCTCTGTACTAAATGCAGACTCGGAGGCTACAGTGGAGACGGTATGGCCAACACCTCCCGAGCGATGTTTGCAAGGATCGGAAATCGACTTGAATTTACCTCCACCAACTTAGAATATCCAAGTCTGGATTGGTCTCTAAATCTTCCTTCAAATATTTCTTTAGCTCAGATTTGGCATTCGATTTGCACCCAGTTGATTTTAAAAATTGATTCCAACAAAAAGGATCATCATCATCAGTTTCAACAACTCGTGCTTCTTGTGTATCACTTTGAGACCCCCTCCTGACTATTATATTCCTCAAAAAGTAACTCCAAACAAGAATCCAATTTATCTTGCAATTTAACGACCTCGTCCAAATCAAAGATCTGATTAATTGACCAATTGACATATCCTTGTTTATACCTAGGATCAAATACAACAAGAATTAACAACATGTTTAGACTATTGGGATTTCCCCAATATTTGTCGTATTTCTTCTTCATCCTTTCACCATCATACTTACACTTATATCCCTGAGCCACAGGATTGCCTTGGGATCCTCTTCCCAATTCCAAATCGCTTGCATATATATATTGGTAACATAAGAAGTACCAGAAACGCACAAAGTCGCATCATAGAAGATCTTCAAAAATGGTAAAATTAAGCAAGCATAATCCCAATCTTCATATGTAGGCACACCCTTCCCTTTTTCTAACTCATCAACATATTTCTTGTCCAGCATCTCCAGCTCCTCAAATGCATTTCGGTGCTTCAAAGCTGCCTCCAACATAAGATAGGTCGAATTCCACCTAGTTTCAACATCTAAGCAAACTAGACCCTTATAATCAATCTTCTCTCGCTCAACACATGCCTTGAATTTATTTAATCTAGAAGGAGAAGATCTTATGTACTTCACTGCACCGCGGATTCTCAAAACAGAATCATCAATCTCTTTCAACCCCTCCTTCACAATCAAATTCAGAATATGCGCACAACAACGCATATGAATGTAATCTCCCTTCAGAACTAAGCTATTCCAAGATGCTAGCCTCCTTTTTAGATGTTGAATCCCGACATCATTTGACGAAGCATTATCAACTGTCAAACTGAAAACGCGATTCAACTCCCAACGACTCAAGTGCATCTCAACAGTCTTGGCCATAACCTCTCCTAAATGATTTATGACTTAGCAAAAATTCAGAATCTTCTTATGAAGTCCCTAATTATTATCAATGAAATGGGCAGTTAAACACATATAACTCATATTTTGACATGAAGTCCATGAGTCAAGTAGTGAGGCAAACTTTTCGACAATGTATCGAAAGAAACTTCTTCAAGTTCGTTCTTTCTGTATCCCATAGCGTGAAAATGTCACGCGCTAATGTAGTGCGTGAGGAGATACTGAATCTTGGTTGCAACACATTCGTGTACTTCCGAAAAGCTTCATTCTCCACAAATTGAAAAGGGAGCTCAGCTACCACGAACATCTTTACGAGTTCATTCCGACAAGCCTCTTTGTCAAATTTGGCATATAAAGGAGAAGAAACAACATGTCCTTCTGCAGTTCCCATTGAGGATGGAATCGATTTTTGCCTTTTGTTTCTGTCATTATCCGGATTATCCTTGCATCTCTTCAAATGAGAACACATGGCACTTGTTCTATTATCATATTTGATCAAGATACCACAATAATTGCATCTAGCTCTCTTATCTGAACTAGACTCCGCAGAAAAATGCTTCCAAGCCTCAGACCGATTTCTATGCCCATCAGTGCGAGGCGGTAGCACACCAGCAGTGTCAGAGACAACTTGTGGAGTAGAAACCAGATGCTCTGCTATCTCTGAGTCTGAAAAGTCATTTTGATCACCTATTGATGACATCTGTATATAAATTAAGATGTCAATTATTAACCTCAACATCAATTATTTTCAAAATCTCCATCTCCTTCACATAGGAAATGGTGAAGAAGTTGGGTAAATGAACATTACTTCAATGAGAATAATATAGTCTACATATTTTTATATATATATATATATATATATATATATAGGTCGACCCATGGATCAATCCTTCCCTAACCCACAAAATTAGAGATCTAATTTACAAAATATCTATAGATGCTCTAAAATTGCATAACTGGTGCTCAAATCACAGGAAACATCAAAAGCTCAAAAGATAAACCCCTGCACCCAAAGGCCAACCTTAACTTAGCCTAGTCTATCGTAGAATCAAGCCCCACTTTAACCAAAAACCCAACTACAACAGCATGCGAATTGACATCAAGGTCAGCAAATATGGTTAATGACCAATTAAGTAATTTATTGTTAATTTTAGGGGTTGTCTTGTAAAATGGCCGACTTTACTCTCACAGAATGGGTAATTAGAATTCAATTGTAAGTCTGTCGTTTTGGTGAGCATCCAAAATGGTTGTGTTAACCACTGAACTGAGATTTTCTGAATGGAATTAGCTAGGATACACATGAATCACAACGGTGAAATCACATGTAGACGGCTCATGTAGACTGAAATTAATAAATATAATAATAATAGACCAATGTCCCAAGTAGTTGTTCAATTCCTGCAGAGCTGAGCTTGACTGCACTTAGCCTAGGGTATTCATAAAGAGGTTTGAATATGACATGATAAAAATTACCCTAGGAGAATCTAATCTTTACATGTTTTCTCTTCATTTTCATTGCTATTAAAATCAAAATTCAGATCAAGATCTCACTTCTAATATTAAAGTATTATATATATAGCTTATAAAACAAACATATCAGATAGAGAAATAGACCTGTCAATGGTTCAAGCTTGTCCACTAAGTGGGTGTCTGTATGTGAGTATCTGTGTATGTTCTTAAAAATTTGAATTCATTATACTGACATAAGTCGGTTTTGGAACAAATTCAGATTGGGGCGTATAATTAAGTCTTATTTTTCAAAAGTCAAAAGTCAAAAGTCCAAAGTTTATTTAATTTCATAGTCAAACAGAAACTATGAATTCATTGCCCCACTTTACTGAGAAGAGGAAGCTATTATGTATCAGTCAAAAGTCAGCAAGGTGAACAAGCATTAAAATCTGGGCTATATAAAAAATGTAGGAGAAAGAGAGAGAGAGAGAGAGAGAGAGAGAAACAGCAGAGTAAGATGAAAGAAGGAGACATGTAAAAAAGTGATTAAGATTAAAGACAGAAAATCAGCAGAAAGATCAACACAGAAAAAGAGTCAACAAGCTCTGGAGACTTGTCATAGAATGCACAGAAGAAAGCAAGGCAACCCCAAATACAACTAAGCAACAAAAAGAAGAACAAAGATCATAAGGAGTCACAAGAATACAAGACCAACAAGAACAAACAAGGGACGCAAATCTCAACTAGAGAAGGGTAGAGAGTACAACTCAGAAAACAAACAAGAAAAATGCATCCTTCATTACCAGAAAAATTCACGATCAACTAGAGAAGGGTAGAGAGTACAATTTTCACTAATCACCAGAAAAATCTCAACTTCAGATTTGAGTAGAAACTAGAAACAAAATTACCAGAAAAATTTTACAAGCACAATCAAAAATCAAAACAAATAAAAAGACATGCAAATCGAACAGTTAACAACAGTACACAGCAGAAATAACAGAGAGTATCATCATATAGTGATATATCTGAAGAGTGAATCGAAGAAAGAGTAACAGAGAGACTCAACAAATTTTCAGATCTGAGAGAGCGTAAAATGAAATGAAATGAAGATTCGTTTTTTACCTTTCACAAATCAAAAGGAGGCTGAGATTGCGAAAGGATCTTAAAACTGATTGAGATGCGACCGCGATCCAAATCGATGGAGAAAATTTGAAGATGAATAGAGTGCTGCGAAGAATGATGAACAGAGCGTGATCCAGATCGTGTTACGTTGCTCGTAGATGGAAGAAAAGGGACTAGGGTTCGTCGGTGAAATTGGGAATTTGAGGTTGAAATGTGAATTTGTGTAATGGGGTTCAGTTCAATGAAGTTAACTAGATTGAATTGGAAATTGGTTAACCGATTTGTAAACATATTAAAAACAGTTCAATTATGAGAACCAGTTCTTTCTCAAACGGTTTTAAATGGTTAAATTTGGTTCAGTTTATAGAGTGGTTCAGTTTTTTTGGGTTTTATGCCCACCCCTAAACAAACCCCTTCAGCAACCCAGCAGCCACTACCTACCAAACAGCCATGACCCAGTCCATCACCCACAACGGCAACCCACCACCGTCCTTGAGCTTGACCTTCGCCAGTGGCAAAACACCCGCCACCATTGTGCCATCATCATTCCAAACCGCGAGTCACCAGTCCCCTGCCACCTTCATCGCAACCAGAACCCCCTGCCACCAATGAAACATTGTTCTCGCCGCTGCACATCCAACCACGCACCACCTGTGAGCCACCATGCTCCACCGTTCCAAGCCAGCTGTGACCCAGAACCCAAAAACCCAGAACCGTGCAGCCACCGGTCGCACCATAATTACGCCTCCCTCTACCTAGATCTGCTCCAACCTCTGCCCAACAGCCACGCCAGATTTGCCATCACCTTGCCGGCAGCCACCGCCCCTGTACGTCCAAGCCACCACCATGTGTCGTCATGACCCAGATCTGTATGCTTTATTTACTCTTCTAATTTATTGTTACCAGTAATTTAATTTGATTTAATTCTATATCAGTTTCAGTGGTTTACAGAGTCTCAAATAAGAAAAGTGGCTGACAGTGCAAGCTGGTGGAGGGTAAATACAGAATTTCTATTTTCTTTTTGTCTAGAAATTATCTACTATGTCTGACACAGAATATAATTTATGAAATTTGATTGGTCTGCTGGCATCGGCCATTTTAAAAAACTGCTGGTTCTCAATCCTCCTCTTTTTTATTCTTTTCATTTTTCTGTCTGTAACTCTTTCCCTTTGGTGATTTGGGATCTATTCTTCCTATATATCTCATTGAAGGCTTGAAATGCTTTGTTATTCTTTGCCATGGTATGCATGCCTATGGTTCCAGAAAGACTTAACAATTTATAATATTGTGTAACATGAGAGACAGATTTGGCTTATGCATAAATCATAATTTGTTTGTTTCTCTTTAGCGAAAGTTGATAAACCACTGGATTGAATTTTAGTCAATATTAACTCTTTGTTCCGTGTTTACATCCTCTTCTGAAATATATTTTAACTTTTAATATGCTATTTAATTTTTTGATCTTTATCTAGAAAAGGATGGCAGCTGAGCTAGTCAATGCTGCAACAAGCGAGAAGCTGGCTGAAACTGATTGGACAAAAAATATTGAACTCTATGAATTAGTTGCTCATGATAGAAGGTACCCACAAAGCTTTCATCTCCTTATATGATGTTGTTTCTTTCTGAATGATCAATGTCCTAAAACATTGGGAAAATGAATAGTTGACAGTGATTGCGCGACATGAAACTAAACGCATTTATTTATTTTTTCATACATAACTCTTATCTTTTAGGTTTTGATTATGGCACTTTGTAAATTTGTGTTTCTACTTTTCTTTGCATAGAAATCGAACCTGTGATCCCCACCCTTGCCACTTGAGCTATGCCCTAGTGGCTAATTGTGTGTTTCTTTATTATTGGAGGACAATCGTTATGAATAATAATTTTTCTTAGTCTTGCCAGAATTGATTGCCGGGTTCCTAGGGATAAATTCTTTTTCATTTTAACTGCACTTTTTGTATTTGGCAAATTGTTTTCTCAAAGGGAAAACTTAAATTAGAAGCCTTCATTAGTTTGGTAAGAGATTGATATCTGGTGCCTGACATACTTAATTTGCATTTCAAATTATGTTCATCATGGTTCTTGTTCACCACTCTCCCTGGCTGGGCTTTCTTCACTTGATTATGAACATAGATGAACTCATAAATGTGCCAGGATAATCCGAACAGTGTTACTGTTGTTAACCATCGTATATTTTGAATATGCAGGCAAGCTAGAGATGTTGTTAAAGCTATCAAAAAGAGACTGGGTAGCAAACACCCCAATACTCAACTTTATGCTGTCATGGTGAGTGTAATGACTTTATTATTAATTTGCTTTTCATAATTTTTCATGTGAATTTCTATTTAGTTTTTACTTTTACCTATACTTAGAACCTTATGTAAAGACACAGTTTGGCACCACATAGTTTTCTCTGTATCTGAAACAGAGAAACTTGCTTATTTGATTTTCTTGTGTTGAATATTTACATTGCTTGCTTTCCTGTTCTTTGGTGTTCTACTGAATATGCTTTCATCTATTGATTTTCTAGTTGTTGGAAATGTTGATGAATAATATTGGAGAGCATATTCATGAGCAAGTGATTGATACTGGAATCATTCCTGTTCTTGTGAAAATTGTGAAGAAAAAGGTGAGTATTCTCCAGACAACCTTTCGTTCTTTAGCAATGTTAGTTTTTCCTTATCCTCATTTTTTATTTTGTCTTTTTCTTTTGTTGCAGTCAAATTTGCTTGTGAGGGAGCGGATATTTCTCCTACTAGATGCCACACAAACATCCCTTGGTGGTGCTTCTGGAAAGTTTCCACAGTATTATAATGCATATTATGATTTGGTGGTAGGTACAAATATGTGACGCAAACCCCTGGGATATTCTTATGGTTTGATCTGGATTCATTTGATTAATAGGTGGTGGCTATTAATAATTTGATAATCTCTCACCTGCTTTTGTCCTAATCTTATTTTTTATATGTTTTATAAACTCTTTTGTAATACTCTGGTGTTGGCTCATGCTGGTCTATATTAAAATCTGTAATGTTCAAAACAAAATGTCCAATTAATGAAACCTTTCCTAATATCTTCCATTACCTTTTACTGGTCATTATGTAACATCCAGAAAATAAAAAATAATAATAATACCTATAAGAAATAATTATATATATATATATATATCCTAATTATTTTAGCTTTACGGTGAAAAAGAATAAATCATCTAGTAAATCGTTCTATGAATCGTAATATGATGCAAAGCTAATATTTAAAACAATCAAATGGTGATATATGTAGCAAATGAGGTGAATCTGCTATTCTAATTTATTCAAATAGAATATGCATAAAATTGGATATAAAACAATGATTGTGAATGATAAGTGTGAAAAATTGATTGGACAAATGAGAAGTGTAACGTCTCGAGACTGCAGGATCGATGAGTGTCTTTATAAACCAACATGGGCCTTTTCATTCACTCATACGCATCCTAGGAAACTTCTCAAGGGGTCACTCATACCACAAGTGCTCCAAGTCAAGTATATTTAACTATGGAGTACTTATGTTCTTGGCTCTCGAAATGAAGATGCATCTTGTTGATATGAGTGATACTAATCAATTCCTTTAAGTCATCTTCAACTATGCAGTCTCATACCTGCACAGTCTCTAGATCCTTCTCATTTCGGTGTGTATTCAGTTCATTCATGTGTCCCTCCGCCTAGAAGCTTGCCAGGAGTTGCTCCTTGTCTGTGCTCATCTTTTTGCACTGGCAACCACTCCCCGCCCTCGTCGGCCCCGAGTGTCACATGCCCACCAGCTTCCGCATGGTTCGTCTCCGAACCACACCATACTGGGAGAGGTCCCGTCTCTGATACTATTTGTAACGTCCCGAGATTACTTGCAGGATCAATGAGTGTCCCCACAAACTAACATGAGTGTTTTTAGCGTGCTTTGTCCTCACTCACACGCATCCTAGGAAACTTCTCAGTAGGTCACTCATCTCACAAGTGCTAATCAATTCCTTAAAGTCATCCTCAACTATGCAGTCTTATACCTGCACAGTCTCTGGATCCCTCTCATTTCGGTGTGCATTCAGTTCATTCATGTGTCCCGTCGCCTAGAAGCCTGCCAAGAGCCGTTCCTTGTCTGTGCTCATCTTTTTGCACCAGCGACCACTCTCCGCCCTCGTCGGCCCCGAGTGTCACATGTCCACCAGCTTCCGCATGGTTCGTCTCCGAACCACACCGTACTGGGAGAGGTCCCGTATCTGATACCATTTGTAACGTCCGAGACTGCCTGCAGGATCGATGAGTGTCCCCACAAACTAACACGGGTTTTTTCAACGTGCTTTGTCCTCACTTACACGTATCCTAGAAAACTTCTCAGGAAGTCACCCATCTCACAAGTGCTCCAAGTCAAGCACGCTTAACTATAGAGCACTTATGTTCTTGGTTCCCAAAAAGAAGATGTATCTTGTTTTCGGGAGCCAATAACAAAAGTACTCCATAGTTAAGCGTGCTTGACTTGGAGCACTTGTGGGATGGGTGACCTCCTGAGAAGTTTCTTAGGATGCGTGTGAGTGAAGATAAAACACATTGAAAAGACCTGTGTTGGTTTGTGGGGACACTCATCGATCCTGCAGGTAGTCCCGGGACGTTACAAGACGTACACACTCACATAAAACAAGTGTGTTGCTCATTTAATGAAGATGAGTTAGATGTTGCCCAAGTGTCATTACGGGGAAGCTTAGAAAAATAACATTGATTAATGAAAACAAGTGGCAAGCCATGCATAATCAGAAAATTTTGGAGCTATTACGTGCATGAAAATCAGCTGGAATGTGTAAAATATCAGTATTGGAGAATGATTATGGGAGGAAGATTTTTACTATGGTGGAATCCCGTTTTGCCAACAAACTACTCTTGCATCACTCCAATGTTACCATCTAACGTAAGAAAACTCGGTTAAGGCTCTATAAATACCTCCCCAAGCACCTGAACTCATCACCAAGCAAAGTCACTAAAGCCTTAGACACAGCCTCTGTTTTCTGTCATTTCCAATTTCCTCATCTTCAACTCTGCCATCACATATCCAAGCTTTGATAATTAGGTAAGAAGTGTCAAAAATACTATTCTTTGCTCTCTATTTCTATCACCCATACCTCCAAGTCCATCACTTTGCATTTCTTTTCTTTTACTCTGTTTTAACTTTGATGAAACAGTGACATTGTTTTCTGCAACATGAAACTTGACAAATTTATTCGAATAAAACTTGAATTATTCAAATAAATCCTTTTAGAAATATTTCATAAAGTGTATATTTCATAAAGTGTATTTTTCACATAACATAGTCATACTTTACAAAATTATATTTCAGTAAAAAGGCATTTTGATTGAGTTATTCGAATAAGAATTTTCTAATTCGAATAAACCCATGACAGAGTGTTATAAATTGAACTTACAAATAGTTTTATTCGAATAAAGTATTGTTTATTCGAATATAACATTTCAACTGAAACTTTGAAAAGAAGTTTATTCGAATGGGAGAATGACTATTCGAATAAACTTGGTTTCACAAGATTTTCAACGTAAATCATTTTTCCTATACGTATCTTATGTCTTTATTCAATTCATTTGATATTTTATTAACTTAACTCACTTTTTCCTATACGTAACTTATGTTTTTGTCTTTATTCAATTCATTTTAGACATTTATATGATTTAGTTACGTTAGTTTTATTATATCATAATAATTATATAATATTAATTATTTTAACACTTGTTACTTACCTATATTATATTTCTATTATACTAATTTAATTTCTATTATTTTAAATATTTATATTATACTAATTTAATGTTTGTTGTCAAGATATTTTTACTAAACTTAGTTATTATAAGTATCAAAATAGAATTTTATGGAAAAGTTCTAAGAGAAATATTATCCTATGAATAATAATAAATCAATATATAAAAGAGAATTATTGCGACCAAGGTGAGAATATTAAGGGACGTCTTAATCAACTAGAGATTATTATCGTGACTAAGGTGAGAAGATCAATGGACGCCTTGGTCAAATTATTGTGACCATGGTGAGAATGATCAAGGGACACTTTGGTCATTTTTAATGATTGTAGTCACGGTGAGAGGATTAGGGGACGTCCTGATCAATAGAAGACGATACATTTGAATAAGAATATTGAAATAAAATAATAAAAGGGATAATGAAGATTTTTGAAATAACAAATTAGATACTTATGAAATTTATTCTCTCATTTTATAATATTAATTTCATTCTATTTATTTTCCTACTTTATTTGTTGGACTTTCAGCTATGATTTTAGAATTAGAGCATGATAAAGAATGGATGGTAAATTTATATTATATGTTTTTGCATTATCTTACTGAGATTTTTATCTCACTTCTTTTATGGTGTAATATTTTAGAAAATGCCAACACTCAGGGTTCTTATTGATTTCCGAGTGGAACAAGTTTATATGCCTAATCTTGAAGTTTATGTCTTTACAATCACTTTTGGGAATCAGTTTTTGATTATACTACTCTTTGATGACTAGTAAAAGAAAAGATGATATGTTCTGTAAATATGTAAAAATGTAAATAGTAACAGAAGTGGCACCCTGGAAGTTTTAGTAAAAGCCTAGTTTTGTGAAAATGGTGCCTAACTTAGAGTGTACTATGCTTGTATAATCTAACTTTTGCAGGGATTTAATCTCTGATGTAAAATAGTTTATGAGCTAATGTAAAAATGCAGTAGTTTGCCATATAGTGTTTTATTCTAACTTGAAATTTAAATAATATAAAAAAAATTAGATTAGGACGTTAAATTTTAGTATCAGAGCAGAGTTCTAGGTAAAGTGGTTTGGGAACCATCATTGTTTTCTAATTAATAAGAAAATTGTTGCAGGAAAAGAATGGCTCACAGAAGGAATAATGCAAGGAATAACACAAATCCTCATCCAGAAGATAGAGTAGAAAGGATGATGGATACTCTCGCTGAGATAGCTGCAGCAATGCGAGAGCAGACCAACGCGACGAACCAGCTCTTTCAACATGTTCGAGTAAATGGAGGTCAAGAATAAGGCGCTCTTGCGGTAAATCCAAATTTTCAAAGATTGTCTGAATTTCAAAAAGCCAATCCTCTAACTTTTAAAGGAGAATACGACCCTATTGCTGCAAAAAAACTAGCTTAAGGAGTTGGAGAAATTTTTTACTGTCTTAGGATGCACTAACACCCAAAAAGTAAATTTTGCCACTTACATGTTGGCTGGAGAAGCTAAGCACTAGTGGCGTGGAACCAGGAGACTTTTGGAGACCCCAGATGCACCTGTCACCTGGGAAATTTTCCAAAATGTTTTTTTGGAAAAATATTTTCCAGCAAGTGTACGGAACGAGAAGGAATTAGAATTTTTACAATTAAAACAGGGGGATATGACTATTAGTCAATACATAGCTAAATTTGAAGAATTGACAAAATTCTTCTCTCATCTTCAATTTAATAACAATGAAGAATGGAAGGCAGTAAAGTTTGAATCTGGATTAAGGCCAAAAATTAAGAAGGAGGTCAGTAAGCTGGAAATCAAGCAGTATTCTACACTAGTTAAGTATTCTACACTAGTTAATAAGTGTATAATTGTGGAAAGAGATCTCCAGGAATATAAGGTGGAGCAGAAAAGACAATTTCAATTCAAGTGAAAGAGGGAAGATAATGGACAGAGAACTGGAAATAAATTTAGGCAAAATATGAATAAGGAGAAACAAGTTCCACCTGAAGTAGAGTGCCAGAAGAGTGGGAAGGCACATGGAAACCAACCATGTTTGTATGGACAATGAATATGTTATACCTATGGTAAACCAGGATATATATCAAGAGAATGCAAATTTAAGGAAAATCCTTCGACAGTACCACAAGTTAAGAATGCTCATACAAAGCCTCAGATGCTAGGAAGAGTTTTTGCTCTGAATAGTCAAGAAGCGGAGCAATCCCCAGAGCTAATAACAGGTCAGTACCTCATAAACAATACTCTTTTAATAGTATTGTATGATTCTAGAGCAACACATTCTTTTATATCCAATGATTGTGTGAAAAATCTAAAATTGCCAGTGACCGAGTTACCCTATAATTTATAGGTAACTACACCTACTGAAAGTAGAGTCCAAACTTCTTATGCATGTTTAAACTGTCCTATCTTTATTGAAAACAAACCTTTTGTTGCAAACCTAATTTGTTTACCATTGCAAAACCTTGATATTATTTTAAGAATGGACTAGCTATCATCCAATCATGTGATACTAAACTGTCTTGATAAATCTATTTCTTTTCCTTCACTCCCAGACCAAGAAAAATCTCAGAGTACCCTTTTATTTGCCAATCAAGTTAGCAGGGGTATAATAAAAAGAACTCAAGAATACATTCTTCTTCTATCTTCTGAGACAAAGGATGAACTAAATTTAAATAATATCCCAGTAGTTAAAGATTACCCAGAAGTTTTTCCCTCATATATTTCTAGCCTACCTCCAGAAAGAGAAATAGAATATTCTATTGGCTTAATGCCAAGAGTAGGTCCCATATCAATTACACCTTATAGGATGTCCTATGTAGAACTGAGCGAACTTAAGAAGCAAATTGAGGAGTTATTAGAAAAACAATTCATAAGACCCAGCGTATCTCCTTAGGGAGCTCCAGTCCTTTTTGTATAAAAGAAAGATGGTACTCTCAGATTATGTGTAGACTATAGACAATTAAATAAAGTTACTATTAAGAATAAATACTCACTCCCTAGGATAGATGATTTGCTAGATCAAGTAAGGGGAGCTTTAATATTTTCAAAAATAGATTTAAAATCAAGATATCATCATATTAGAATCAAAACAAAAGACATTCCTAAAACAGCCTTTAGGACTAGATATGGACATTACGAGTATCTAGTGATGCCATTTGGATTAATTAATGCTTCTGATGTATTTATGGATTATATGAATAAAATATTTAGGCCCTGTTTGGATAAATTTGTATTGATTTTTATTGATAATATTTTAATCTATTCAAAGACAGAAGAGGAGCATGAAACCCATTTAAGAATAGTGTTAGAAATTTTGAAATAAAAATAGTTATATGCAAAGTTAGAAAATTGTGAATTTTAGATGAGAGAAATTAAATTTTTAAGACATGTGGTAAATCAAGATGGGGTTACTGTAGACCCTAGTAAAGTGGAAGCAGTAATGCATTTGGAGCAGCCAAAGACAATAACTGAGATAAAAAGTTTCTTGGGTTTAGTTGGATATTATCGTAGGTTCATAAAAGGATTTTCACAAATAACTTTACCATTAACTAGATTAACTAGAAAAGGAACTCCTTTCGTATGGACCAAGGATTGTGAGAAAAGTTTTCAGGAATTGAAGAAGAAACTTACTACTGCTCCTTAGGACATTTTGTAGTTTATAATGATGCCTCTAAAAAAGGATTAGGATGTGTGTTAATGCAAGAGGGGAAGGTAATAGCTTATGCTTCTAGACAACTAAGGCCACATGAGGAAAATTATCCAACACATGATTTAGAATTAGCAGTAGTGATTTTTGCTCTAAAAATTTGGAGACATTATTTATATGGGGCAAAATTTGAGGTGTACACTGATCACAAAAGTTTAAAGTATCTCTTTGATCAAAAGGAATTAAATATGAGACAAAGAAGGTGGATAAAATTTCTTAAGGATTACAACATGGAAATTAGGTACCACCCAAGTAAAGCGAACATCGTAGCTAATGCTTTAAGTAGGAAATCTCTCCATATGTCATATATGATGATTCAAGAAATGAATTTGATAGAAAAGTTTAGGAATTTAAATCTCTCAGTAACCTTAGAGTTAAATAAGATTTGCTTAAATGCTTTACAAATTGGTTGTGATTTAAGGACAAAAATCAAGGAAGCACATGAAGAAGATCAGTTTTTGCAAGCTCTTAAGCAAGAACTGCTTGAAGAAAAACATCCCGATTTTAATTTAGTAGATGACGTAGTTATGTACAGAAATAGGTTATGTGTACCCAACAACTTAGACTTAAAGAAAGATATTTTAGAAGAAACCCATAAAAGTATATATACAATTCACCCAGGAATTAATAAAATGTATCATGACCTTAAAAGTCAATTTCGGTGGCCTGGAATGAAAACCAATATAGCTAAGTATGTATCTCAATGCTTAACATGTCAAAAAATTAAAATAGAACATCAAATGCCTTTAGGATTATTGCACCATTTAGAAATTCCAGAATGGAAATAGGATAGTATTTCTATGGATTTTGTTATAGGTTTACCAAGAACTAACTTAGGATATGATGCTATATGGGTTATTGTAGATAGATTAACTAAGTCAACACATTTTCTGCCTATTAAGATCAATTATCCACCAAATAAGTTAGCCCAGTTGTATATTAAAGAAATTGTGAGACTTTATGGTATTCCAACTACCATAGTATAAGATAAAGACTCTAAATTTACCTCTAGGTTTTGAGAATCATTACAAGAAGCTTTTGGAACAAAATTATCCTTTAGTACTGCCTACCACCCCCAAACTGATGGACAGACTGAAAGAACAATCTAAACCTTAGAAGACATGTTGAGGGCTTGTGTATTGGATTTTAAGGAAAGTTGGGATGCCTATTTACCATTAATAGAATTTGCTTACAATAATAGTTATCAGTCTAGTATTGGTATACGAAGCATTATATGGAAGAAAGTGTAGGTCCCCTTTATGTTGGTTTGAAACTGGGGAAAGAAATTTAATAGGACCTGATTTAGTGCAACAAACCTTAGACCAAATAAAATTGATTAAGGAAATTTTTGTCAACAGCACAAAGTCGACAAAAGAGCTACGCAGATCAAAGAAGGAAACCATTAGAATTCCAAGAAAGAGAACATGTATTTTTTTGAGTCACCCTAACAACTGGCATTGACAGATCATTAAAAACAAAGAAATTAAGTCCAGATATATTGGACTTTTTCAAATTCTTAAAAGAGTCAATACCTTAGCTTACCAAATTGCCTTACCACCTAATTTGTCAAATCTACATGATGTGTTTCATCTATTACAACTTCAAAAATATTGTCCAGATTCTTCACACATCATTGAGACAGAATTAATACAGTTAAAAGATAATTTGACACATGAAGTACGACTTGTGCAAATAATAGATAGAAATTATAAACATTTAAGGAATAAAACCATCACTATGGTAAAAGTATTATGGAAAGGGCAGGAGGTGGCAGAAGCTAAATGAGAAATGGAAGAAGACTTTAAGCGAAAATATCTCAAACTCTTCTAATAGGTAAATGAAATTTTGAGAACAAAATTTTTATAAGAGGAAAAGAATGTAACATCTAGAAAATAATAATAATAATAATACCTATGAGAAATAATTTTATATATATATATATATCCTAATTATTTTAGCTTTACGGTGAAAAAGAATAAATCATCTAGTAAATAGTTCTATGAATCATAATATGATGCAAAGCTAATATTTAAAACAATCAAATGGTGATATATGTAGAAAATGAGGTGAATCTGCTATTCTAATTTATTCAAATACAATATGCATAAAATTGGATATTAAAACAATGGTTGTGAATGATAAGTGTGAATAATTGATTGGACAAATGAGACGTACACATTCACATAAAACAAGTGTGCTGCTCATTTAATGAAGATGAGTTAGATGTTGCCCAAGTGTCATTACGAGGAAGCTTGGGAAAATAACATTGATTAATGAAAACAAGTGGCAAGTCATGCACAATCAAAAATTCTGGAGCTATTACATGCATGAAAATCAGTTGGAATGTGTAAAATATCAGGATTGGAGAATGATTATGGGAGAAAGATTTTTACTATGGTGGAATCCCGTTTTGCCAACAAACTACTCTTGCATCACTCCAATGTTACCATCTAACGTAAGCAAACTCAGTTAAGGCTCTATAAATACCTTCCCAAGCACCTGAACTCATCACCAGGCAAACTCACCAAAGCCTTAGACACAGCTTCTGTTTTCTGCCATTTCCAATTTCCTCATCTTTAACTCTGCCATCACATATCCAAGCTTTGATAATTAGGTAAGAAGTGTCAAAAATACTATTCTTTACTCTCTATTTCTATCACTCATACCTCTAAGTTCATCACTTTGCATTTCTTTTTTTTTACTCTGTTTTAACTTTGATAAAACAGTAACATATTATTTTATGTAACATGAAACTTGACGAATTTATTTGAATAAAACTTGACTTATTAAAATAAATTCTTTCAAAAATATTTCATAAAGTGTATTTTTCACATGGTTTATTCGAATAAAATCTTCTTCTATTCGAATAAACATAGTCAAATCTTACAAAATTATATTTCAGCAAAAAGGCATTTTGATTGAGTTATTCGAATAAAAATTTTCTTATTCGAATAAATTCATGGCTGTGTTATAAATTGAGCTTACAAATAATTTTATTCGAATAAAGTATTGTTTATTCGAATATAACATTTCAACTGAAACTTTGAAAAGAAGTTTATTCGAATGGGAGAATGGTTATTCGAATAAACTTGGTTTCACAAGATTTTCAACGTAAATCATTTTTCCTATACGTATCTTATGTATTTATTCAATTCATTTTAGATATTTATTAACTTAATCCTGTACGTAACTTAAGTTTTTGTCTTTATTCAATTCATTTTAGACATTTATATGATTTAGTTACGTTAGTTTTATTATATCATAATAATTATATAATATTAATTATTTTAACACTTGTTACTTACGTATATTATATTTCTATTATACTAATTTAATTTCTATTATTTTAAATATTTCTATTATACTAATTTAATGTTTGTTATTAAGATATTTTTACTAAACTTAGTTATTATAAGTATCAAAGTAGAATTTTATAGAAAAGTTTTAAGAGAAATATTATCTCATGAATAATAATAAATCAATGTGTAAAAAAGAATTATTGCGGTTATGGTGAGAAGATTAAGGGACGCCTTAATCAACTAGAGATTATTATCGTGATCACGGTGAGAAGATCAAATGACGCATTGGTCAAATTATTGTGACCATGATAAGAATGATCAAAGGACGCTTTGATTATTTTTAATGATTGTGATCATGGTGAGAGGATTGGGGGATACTCTAATCAAATTATTGTAGTCATGGTGAGAGGACTAGGGGACACCATGATCAATAGAAGAAGACACATTTGAATAAGAATATTGAAATGAAATAATAAAAGGGATAATGAAGAATTTTGAAATAACAAATTAGATACTTATGAAATTTATTCTTTCTCATTTTATAATATTAATTGCAATCTATTTATTTTACTATTTTATTTGTTGGACTTTCAACTATGATTTTAGAATTAGAGCATAATAAAGAATGGATGGTAAATTTATATTACATGTTTTTGTATTATCCTACAAAGATTTTTTTTTCACTTCTTTTGTGGTGTAATATTTTAAAAAATGCCAACACTCAGGATTCTTGTTGATTTTCAAGTAAAACAAGTTTATATGCCTAATCTTGAAGATTATGTCTTTACAATCACTTTTGGGAATCAGTTTTTGATTATACTACTCTTTGATGACTAGTAAAAGAAAAGATGATATGTTCTGTAAATATGTAAAAATGTAAATAATAGCAGAAGTGGCATCCTAGAGGTTTTAGTAAAAGCCTAGTTTTGTGAAAATGATGCCTAACTTAGAGTGTGTTATGCTTATATAATCTAACTTTTATAGGGATTTAATCTTTAATGTAAAATAGTTTATGAATTAATGTAAAAATGTAGTAGTTTGTCATATAGTGTTTTATTCTAACTTAAAATTTAAATAATATAAAAAAAAATTAGATTAGGACGTTACACATTACTGGAAGAGCTCTGGAAGACTTGAGAGCTTCTCTCTTTAATGAATTTCGTTCCTCTAAAAGTGCAAAACGTCAACAACAGTGTATATGTGGTCCAATTACTGCACTTTCCTTCAATTTTCTGGTTGCAGTTGGTATTATTTTCATGAACAAAATGTTTTGTTTACTCTCATTTCTTTCTATCTGGTTAAGCTGTGTTATGGTTTTTAGTTGCTAATTTTCTATGGTCTTTCTTTCTCTTTTTCTGGTTCAGGTGCTTCAAACTGTAAAATTCAAATTCCCTATATTTCTCACAGTAATTCACTATGTAGTGAGCTGGTTCTTAATGGCTGTACTAAAAGCGTTTTCTCTCCTTCTTGCACCTCTCCCCACTATTGTTTTGTATTATTTTATTTAACTTTGAGTTATATTACTTGTAATTGTATAAATTAGAGAGAAGTCTATTTGTAGAATATAATATCAATTAATGATATGCATAAGATATTGTAACTATTTCATATATTTTCAACTATTTTAATATCTTTTATAATTATTTAAATAATTATAATGATTGATGATTTATTGTAATTTTTGATAAATTTTAATTTTGGATAATTATATGCATAGGAAAATAATTTTTTTAATAAAATGAAAGCATCTAGTTAGTTGTGGCAAATCTCAACTAGATGCCTAATTTTTTTAAATATTTTTTAAAATATTAGAGACGGATTTAGAAATAAAAAAATCCATCTCTAATTTAGAGACAGAAATAGAGATGAAAATTTTTTGTCTCTAATTAAAGAATGGAGAGTCTTATAACTGAATAATGACAAAATTTTAAAATTTAGACACGAAAATAATTTGTCTCTAAATTAAAGATGAAATTAAATTTTTCGTCTCTAACAATCAGATACGCTATTTTTAGCGATGAATCAATTTTTATCTCTAATTTCATCTTTAAATATTTAGAGATATAATTTTGTATATTTGGAGATGAAATTTTTCTCTAATTTTCATCTATAATTTGAAATTGCTAGTAGTGAATACAAGTAAAAGTTTTTGTCTATTCATAATCTATTTCATAAAAAATTCATAACATTCTTATAGAAACTTTTAGTAAGTAATACAATAAATTATATTAATTTTTTTATCTAAAATTACAATTATTTTGTGATTAAATTGCTATTATCTATAAAAAATAAATATGTAACATACACAAAGTTATTTGTGAACTTTTAATGTCAAACCTATAAAATTTGAGATTAACTTATTTATATTATCAAGTCTCACTTTAAACTTGATTTTATTTATTTAATTAAATACATGAACTTGATTGAGTATTGATAAATTAAGTTTGACTAGTTCATGAATAAGTTAAGTAATTAATATTCCAATTCTTGACACTACAAATACAAGGGGGTAATTTGCAACGAAAGTGACTTTTTGAGGAAAAGTTAATTTTGAATTTTTTGACAAGTTTTGTTTGATTTAATTTGAATGGATTCTTAGTATAAATATTTTTTATATTATCATTTAATTATGAATTATTATATCATAAAATAAATTTAATTCTCACAATAATTATTTATGAATGGTAAGTAATGTAAAAAAATTTACACTAATAATATATTAAAATTATTTTTTTATTACAAAAGATTATTTGCAATGAAAATATTTATCATAAAATTATATCAAAAAAATTTAATATTATATATAAAAAGCCCTTGAAAAATTCATGTTTCAGCCTCACAGGTAATAGTATTTTACTCTGATAAAATTTTATTGATCTTGTTTATTTGATAAAATCCAATTTGCTCAATCCTTCAATTAAATTTGTTGATCTAACTAATCAATTAAACACACAACATCAGAGCTTCTTTGGCTAAATCAACTGATTGATGTAGTGGAAACTTTTATTCTAATTCTGATATTGATAATTGATTGCTGTCTAATTGCTTCTCGGTTTGATACATAGTCCCCGAGTTCTGTATCGAGTTCAGTTTTTCTTTCTTTTCTTAAATACTAATAAATATTGCTCTTTGCAGGTAACTTCTTGTGATTATTATAAAAAAAATAACATGAAAAGTACTGGATTATGCCGCAGCATATTCTGACCCTAAATCACTTTCCTAGAGATTATTCAGTACGTCATACGAAAGTCCAAATACTTTCCACCAATTCTCTAATTTATTTTTTGGAAAATATTAATTTTATTACACTTTTTTATCATACTTTCTATCATTTTTTTTATAATTGTGATTAAATAAAAATAATAATAAAAAAGTGATATAAAAATAATATAAAAAATGTGATAAAAAATTAAAGTTATTATTTTTTAACATCTTTCAAAGAAGAATTAAAAAAAACCAAAATTAGTACAAAGGCAGGTAAGAATTCAACAACTACGAATTTTCTAAGTTATTCGAGAGACCACGTGAACATGTCAAGTCAATTGTTTGCTAGATTTTAATTGTTTGCTACCTTGGGGTAGGTAAAAACTGAGGCCACATGCACCTCTCTGAATATTAAAAATTCCAAAGTATTTCTATACCAATCATATATGTATAAGATGTAAAAGTAAGGATTGTTGTACCCAAATATATATATATATATATATATATTAAGGATTGGCTTCATGAAAACATAAGTGGAAATATTTGGGTAAGTCGATCAAAATATTTTTAGTGACAAATTTATTTATTAATTTGTTATTTTTTTAAAATTATTTATTAAACCATTACTATTTTTATCATATTAAAATTTTATATTATTTTTTGTTCCACGTGAGATGCGCCAATACGCGTGGCGCATCTAACTGGGATGCGCCAACATGCGTGGTGCATACACGTGGGATGCACCACATGTGTTGGCGCATCCCAGTTGGACACACCACGCGTGTAGGTGCATCCCAGTTGATGTATTCCACGTAGAACGAAAAATAATATAAATTTCTCACGTTATATGTGCAGGGCACTTAATCCATTCTACGTGGATATCTTAAAAAATGACGTCTAGAGACACATATAATTTACATGTCTACAAAAGAGTTTATCACAATATTAAGGAACATCAGTTTCAATTAACTTATTTATAAGCCAAGTATTTGCTTCTGATCTGTAAAGTAATCGATGTGAGACTTTGCTGTTAGTAAGGTAAAGCAGCTAAGTAAGGTAACAAAATACATTTGTTTGATGTGAGACTTTGATAGTGACAAGGTAAAGGAAGTAAGTAAGACAACAAAATATATTTATTCGATGTGAGACTTTGGTTAATTTGCCGAAATAACACAATTGAACGTGCTATTAGTATGCAATACCTTAAAAAAAAGAAAAAGATAGATAATTTCAATTAATTTTAAGCAATAATATTTTTAACTATTTATACCTTTTTTAAACAATAGTATATTATTTCAATAGTATTCTTTAATAGTATTTTAAACGATACTTTTTTTTAATCAATGTTTTCATGTATTTTAAACAATTAGTCGTTTATTTTTAATTTTATACTTTTACTCCAAATAAAAAATATACTTTTATTATTATTAAATAAGATTATAAACTTTATAATCTTATTCAATAATAATAATAATAATAATAATTATTATTATTATTATTATTAGAGTAAAAAAACATGTACGCACTCTTCAAGTTCAAAGTCTCCGAGTAGCGATCTTTCCTTTCTGTGCAGTTTTTTCAGGTACTGCCTCTATATGGTTTTTAGTTCTTAGAATATTGTTGTTCTGTGGTTGATTCGAACCCTTATGGAACTCTTCTTCCATAGATTCGTAGATTGCAAATTATTACATTCGATTAGATATTTGTTTTTATTTTGCTCTATTTGAGTATCGCACTTTACATTGCTAACGAATCTTATGTATTTTGTTATTTTACCTACTTGCTTTACCTTGTCACTATCAAAGTCTCACATCGAACAAATGTATTTTATTACCTTACTTAGCTGTTTTGTCTTGCTAACAGCAAAGTCTCACATCGACTACTTTACAGATTAAAAGTAAATACTTAACTTATAAATAAGCTAATTGAAACTGATGTTCCTTAATATTGTGGTGCACTCTTTAGTAGACATGTAAATTGTATGTGTCTCTGAGCACTATTTTTTAAGAGATCCACGTAGAATAGGTTAAGTGTCCTGCACATATAACGTGAGAAATTTATATTATTTTTTATTTCATGTGGGATGCGTCAACTGGGATGCGCCAACACGTGTGACACATACACGTGGGATGCGCCATGCGTGTTGGCGCATCTCACATGAAATGAAAAATAATATAAAATTTTAACGTGGCAAAAACAGTGACAGTTTGATAAATAATTTAAAAAAAATAATAAATTGATAAATAAATTTGCCACTAAGAACATTTTGGTCGATTTGCCGAAATATTTGCAATATGGTTTCTCTTTTGGATATAATCAATCATATAGCTTTTGAATAATGCTGTCTTGTTTCAAGCTTGTTGATTACTACACTAGCGCCATTTTGCATTGTTTTCGTCTAGAAAGAAAAGAATACAATAGAACAATAATCACCAATTTTAATATTAAATAGTTAACTCTCTTCAGGTGTAAGTGTAACCCAGAATTTTCATCAGCTTAAAACCACATAATTGTTTTGCTTCCAGAAACCATATGGCAAAATTCTTATGTGGAATATGCAAAAATTACCAACATTTCTATTTAAGGGACTTTAATTTGTGAAAGAAAAAATTATAATTCCCCCAGAAAATCTCCCACTTGCTTTCAGTTACGGATCCAAGAATTTTGAATAATAAAGACAACTAATATGAGAGTTAAAATTTTAGATAAATAGCTTAATAAATATTCATATTTATTAAAATTTAATGAATTTTTTATTTAAATTTTATTTATCCTTCACATAAAAAAATTAATACCATAAAAATTATTTAATAAATTTCATGAATAAAAGTAAATTATAAACAACTTTAAAAATAAAATTAATAATATAGTTATATAATAATAATAAAAAGTGAGAAGTCAGTAGGAGCACATGCCACCACTTTCTTTAACTTGGATCCGTTCCTGCTTGCATTGCTTCTGCAACATGTTGGTAATTTGCAATGAAAGTGACCTTTTGAAAAAGTTAATTTTGAATTTCATAACAATTTTTTTATCGCAAAATATAATTTGCAACAAAACCAATCATAAGTACTTAAAATAAAAATAACTTAATTATTCGGAACAAAATCGTTTGTCACAAATATATTAATATATTATATTTAAAAAATTATAGAAAATTGACCATTACATAATCATAAAAATAATTTTTAACCCTTGGCAACAAAATAACTTTTCCTGTACTATAATGACCTCATATTATTTGGTTGATCTAACAAATCAATTAAATGCAGATAAGATCAGAGCTTCATCGAGTATAATTGGTTAATCGTTAATCCTACTTATAACTCTTGTGGAAATCTTGCTCCAATTCTGATCGAGATGTTGATAATCGATTGATATTTGGTTCTCCGTTTGAATAACATTCTAACATGTTTGATAGATAGTCCCTGAATTTTCTTCACATGTTAAGAGTATATCGTTTACCTTAAGCTGTGTTTTAAAAGAAAAATACATAATCCCACAAATATTGCTTTCTTTGCGGGTTATTTTCGTGATTCTGTAAGAAATGGCATGAAGAGGTATTGGGATATGCCACAGCATATTCTGAGCCTAAAATTTTTTTACCAACCAAACAATAGCCAGTGAGGTGGATCATCATTGATAGTTTAAAAAGTTATCATGTGTCTATAAGTTAACAACTAAATATTTTGATTTGTTTGACACTAGTATGAGACCCGTGCGATGCACGAGTGGGTTTAATTTATTTTGTGTGTATCTATTATTTTAATAATTAAAATTATTTTAATTAATTATTATAAAATCATCTTTAATTATAAAAATTTGATTATTTAAATTAATAGATTTAGAATATATAAAATGATGGATAAATTTTCATTTTTTTATAAAATATATTTGAGAAATAAATATGAAAAAAAATCACACAACAAATATAGAAATTAATTTTACCTTTATCCCATCAACCACAAAAACTTATCGTTAAAAAAAAATCAGATATTATTGAGCAACACATAAATAAAAAAGTAGTGTTCTGATACAAATAGTATGATGATGAGGACTTTTCTTAATCGCAATGGCCCGATTCGGTAGATTATGCTTTTTTTAACCTTTTACTACCAAAAAAATAAATAAAAAATAGTGTTTGTAATGACTAATTAAGTCAAAATATAAATGAAGTATAAAAAAAAATAAAAATAATTAGTTCAAGTACAAAACACTCTTCCAAAGAACCAACATACATAATATCTTTGTACAAAACACACAATTCAAGTAAAAAAATTATAACTGGATGCAGAGCTTTTAAGTATAAAAATATCAAAGATTGTATAACTAATTACATAACTTTATCTGATTCATGCTTCTTTGCAAAAATATACACGTGCTTCTTAGTAATATAGGAAACTTCTTTTAAGATTAAAATAAACATTTTCTATTAGAAAATATAAAATATAAAAGTATGGTTGATTGGGTGAATTATGTATCAACTTTTCAAATAGAACGATTCATAAGGAATTTGCTAATACAAAAAAATGTAAACAATCAGACTAATATTAAAAAAAAATTAAAATGCACTAACCCACTCATTAGGTACCCAAAACAAAAAGTTTATGTTATTAACAATTTATTATTTGATAAATTAAAATGAATGATATAATTTTTTGTGATAAGAAAAGAATTTTACAACAATAACTATTTGTATAAAAATATATATCCACAAATTACAAATGCAAGGGATGATAAGGACAAATTATATTTTTAATATATAAATAAAATATTTATTAATTTTAAGGTATCAATATAAAAAAAATAGAAGATGAAACGTATAACAAAATAATTTAAAAATTTAAAACAATTATTGTATAAACATGTCATATATTTTAACATAATTCCCATGTATTATTGGTGTTTACGATTTTCGTCTTTAATTTATTTAAAATTAACCTAGCCCCATTACGCATTACTACTACTTGGTTAATATCTCAAACTAACATTAAAACCTTAAACTGCTAAACATGTAACATACTTTTTTAAAATATTTTTTTAACAATAAATACATATTTGAATTAACTTATTTTATATTCAAAATAATTTATAATTAATCTCTTTTTAAGAGAACTTTTGAAAAAAAAAAACCTTGATTGTTTTCTCAAAAACAATCACAGCCCAAACAACCATGCACTAAGAAAGAGATGTATCAAACGCATATCGTGTCTACCTAAGAAATCAATAGATGATTTACTTTGCATATCATATTCAATGACTCTAGAGAATTTGATTGCAACATAGATCACTATTGTGTACATTTGACAAACGAAAACATAATTTGTTAAGTATATATATAGAAAATTTTATTGCAGCAATAGATACAAAATTAACAAAAAAAACCATAACAATGGATATAATGTATTTACAAAGTCTTTACCACCAATTCAAGTGAGTAAAATCTCCATTAAACAATTGTATTACAATAACAAAATATAATACTTTGGTTGATCTAACAAATCAATTAAATGCAGATAAGATCAGAGCTTCATCGAGTATAATTGGTTAATCGTTAATCCTACTTATAACTCTTGTGGAAATCTTGCTCCAATTCTGATCGAGATATTGATAATCGATTGATATTTGGTTCTCCGTTTGAATAACATTCTAACATGTTTGATAGATAGTCCCTGAATTTTCTTCACATGTTAAGAGTATATCGTTTACCTTAAGCTGTGTTTTAAAAGAAAAATACATAATCCCACAAATATTGCTTTCTTTGCGGGTTATTTTCGTGATTCTGTAAGAAATGGCATGAAGAGGTATTGGGATATGCCACAGCATATTCTGAGCCTAAAATTTTTTTACCAACCAAACAATAGCCAGTGAGGTGGATCATCATTGATAGTTTAAAAAGTTATCATGTGTATATAAGTTAACAACTAAATATTTTGATTTGTTTGACATATGATATATAAAATATCTAAATATATATTATTTTATGTGATATTTTTTTTTACGTATAAACTAATGTGATAACTGTTATATATAAAAAAATAATAATGATATTATTATCATAAATAATACATACATTTTTTTTATACTTCTCTTAATATCATTGATTATATCACTTTTTTTTATCACTTTCTCTCACTTAATCACCACCATCCACAAAAGGTGTGAATAGTAATGTTTTGAAAAAAATGATATATGAGCATTATTTTTCATAAAAAATATAAATAAATTAATAAAATAATAAATCAAACAATTCCAAAAAAATGAAATATAATAAAAAATATAAAGAAAATAAACCACTCTGATAGTTAAATTAATAAAAAAATTAAATCTAAATAAAATAAAAAAATAAAATAAATGATTTTAATTATTTACAAACTTTTTTTTCCATTCCCAATCTTATATTTTTGGGTTCTAGTTGATCTACACTTTATTTCTTGTTGGTGGAGACAATAATTTTCGTTCATTATTTCATGTTGGTGCAATACGAGAACCAATTACAAATTGAGTTTCATTGTTTCTCAAATTGAACCAGTGTCTTTGTTGATGTAACTCAAATTGAGGACTCTAAGTCATTTTTTCATTTGATTTATAACTCTATTGTAACTTAAATTGATGCAATGTCTTTGTTGATATTTCAGCGGTCATGCTTCGTCCATTTTCACTGCATGCTTTGTTTCAGCGGCCATACTTCGTCCATTTTCAAATCAGTGTTGATGGAGTTACGACAATCAAGTATCCTCTATGTCTACATAAACGTTAGTTTTTCTTCTGTTTATGGATGAAAATATCATATTCAAATATCCTAAAAAAATTTGACTAATTTTCAATCAATTTCCAAAAATAAAAAAATTAATGCATTTAGTAAAGAAGAAAATACTGTGGTTAGTTGATTTTTTTTTTATTTTTTTGTCTAAATTAAAACAAAGTATTGATTGACAATTTGAACTAAATTGATTTATATGAAATGTTTGTCTAAATTATTGTCAAATATGGAAATAGAAATGTATTAGGTAAAATATTTTACGATTTGCATTATAATGATTTATTTGTATTATAAATGATTGGTTGATAATAAGGTTACTGACTGCTATCAATCTAAACAAATTTGAATTGATTTTCATTTCTTTCAAATATGATTAATTTTTTTCGTGATTTTCATATCTAATTATATTGATTATATTATTTCTAATCATCAATATTATGTTTAAATTATAATCTATTATAATCTATGCTAAATATCTTCAATGCACACACATACACACACACATATATATATATATATATATATATATATATATATATATATATATATATATATATATATATATATATATATATATATATAAATGAAGCCTCTTATCATAAAAATTTGTGTCACATGTCACGTTTTAAGTTATTTTAATTCCCTTCAATTTTAAAGGTTTTCTTTTAATAATAAGATTTTTAAAATTTTAATAAATATTTGTAAATAAACTAATTAAAATAATAAATTAATTATTTTATTATTAATTAGTAATTGATTAGATATATTAATTTCAACATTAATAACATTTATAATTGACCCAATCAAAGATAATTTCATTGCAACCAAAAACGCTAAAATTTAATTATAATAATTGACACCAATTAATTATTTCACCTAAAGACATTATAATAACGTAAATGATAATTCAAATCAAATTTACCCATAGTAATTATATTAATTGACACGAATCAATTAAAATGCCAAAGACACCGTAACAATCATTTTAAAAAACCACAAAATATTGATATTCATCATTGATTGATTCTTCATTTAAAATTGATATATGCAATTTTCTATTATGACAATAGTGTATTAATTTCTTACTTTTTAAAATCAGAATTATTAAATGATAAAATATTCCCTCAACATAGACAGTATATGTAATATGTATATTATACCTTATACTTTATTTTACTTAAGTTATTTTTTATAGGATTTTTTAAAATGATGATTTACGTTAGTATTAACCCATTATATCAAATCATTTTTTTTTTTTGTATTTATGTTATTAAATAATATACCTAATTAATATTTGAAATTCTCCAATGATTTATGTGAAATTAAAATCTAGTTTAAATATTGTATTTTTTATTAAACAATAATTCCAAATTAATTGTGTTAGAGGTATTGGAACATTTGTATATATAGAGGTAGTTTTTCGTCTTATTTATTTATTTAGACATTTAACAACTTAAGAATATCTCCACAAATACTCCAGCACTGTTTGAAGAGTAATTTTTTTCTCTTTTTATTATATGTTTTTTCAGTGAAAATTTTGATAATTTGTTTTTTATTTCAATTATCTCCACTTTTTATTTACTTATTTTAGTAATTTAGCTATACATAAATTTTGTTGGTGATGTGAACATGAGTAATGAACAAAAAATGTAGAATATCAAAGTGATAATATCAGTCGTTTATAGAGAAATTCCAATTTCAAACAATCAAAGTTTCCTGATTCAATTGAAATAGTTGTTATGAATAAAGAATATTTATTCTTCTACTCTGTTACTAAGATTTTAGTTGTTACTTTTATCTTTATGTTACATCATTGCATGAGTCTTCTAAGATTTTCATAAGATTTTTTATTTGCTTATTGTAATTTTTTTATACTATTGTTAATTATTTCTTATTAAAGGGTATTTAATATTGTTAATTATTTCAATAAGAAAATAAAGTAACTTATAAATTTTTTGACCATATTTAGGATTTAAGCCAAGTTTTTTTAAGTTAAATTTTTTATTTAAATTTTTTAAAACAATTATCATATGTTTTATTGTATATTAATGTTTTAAATGCAACTCATTATCCGTGCATTTTTTGGGTAAAAAATATACTAGTACTAGTACAAAACAAAAGCTGAAACTTTCTCACCAATTCTTTGATGGAGAAAACTTAGTTAAAATTCTCTGATATCATGTGGTATTTTTTATAACTTATTAATAAAAAGAAAATAATAATTAAATAATTAAAAAATCTTTCAAACAACACTTCTGATTCATGTGGGAGCATCTTTCAAACAACACTTAGAAGCATTTGAATTATTGGTGCAGAGCCAGCTAGGTATTCCACCAATACGAATTTTCCAAGTTATCTGCACCAGTACGAATTTTCCAAGTTATCTCCAAGACCGTGTGAGCATGTCAAGTCAGGTCACTTTCTATTGCTAAGAAATTTATGAGGATCTAATTGAAATTATATGTTATATATAGTAAAAAGATCATCACATATTTTTAATATATTGTTGATATTTTTATTAAAGATGTTAAATTTAATAAAATAATAATAAAAATAAATATAATAAATAATATAATAAAAAATGTGAAAAAAAATATATACATAATTAATAGTAAAAATATTAGAATTATATATATAAGGATTAAAAATATATTTTAATTTATATTTTTTGTTTTTATATATGATATTTATTTTTAATTTAATATTTATACTTAATTATATATAACAGATAGTAAAAATTAAATTAAAAATAATTATATGTATAGAAATTAAAATTAAAAACTTTTTTATATAAAAATTAAATTAAAAATAAATATCATTTATAAAGACTAAAATTGTATTTTAATCTAAAAAATATTGTTAATTATTTCAAGAGAAAAATAAAGAAATTTACTCATATATTTTTTGAGCATATTTAGAATTTAACCAAAATTTTTGAGTTTGAATTTTTATTAAATTTCTTAGTACAATTATCATATATTTTATTATATTTTTATTTTTATTTTAAATACTATTCATTAGAAATACACAGGTAAAAAACAACTGGTACAAAACAAAAGCTGAAACTTTTCAATCAATTCTCTAATTTATGTGGGAGCATCTTTCAAACAACAATTATAAGCAACTGAATTATTGGTGCAGAGCCAGCTAGGAATTCCACCAATACGAAATTTCCAAGTTATCTCCAAGACGGGGTGAACATGTGTGAGCATGTCAAGTCAAGTCAATTTCTGTTGATAAGAAATTACGGTCGTGCTATTTATCCAACCAAAAGACTTCAACTTTTGTCCATCGTATGTCACGTGTCATTATTTGAAATTTGAAATATGAAATTGTTCACGTTAAGAATAAGTGGTTAATACGTTATGAATAAGTGGTTAATCAGTATAAGTTTCTGGTTAATATATTTGAAATAAGTAAGTGGTTAATACGTTAGGAATAGGTGGTTAATCAGTATAAATTTTTGGTTAATACCTTTGAAATAAATGATTAATTTATATCAGTTTCTGGTGAATCGAGAAAAGCTCCAATAATAAATAAGCGGTTAATACATTAGGAATAAGTGGTTAATCAAGATATGTTTCGGTAAATTCAAGAAAAGAGTTCTCAATAACGTAAAGAAATTGCTAATACGTTAAGAATAAGTGATTAATCAATATTAGTTTATGGTGAATCTAAGAAGTAGAAAATGGAAGCGAGAAATTAAATTGGTTAATACGTTAAGAATAAGTGGTTAATCAAGATCGCCTGAATCCCAAAACGGAAATGAAAAGCGAGAAATTAAATGGTTAATACGTTAAGAATAAGTGGTTAATCAGTATCAGTTTCTGGTGAATCCAAGAATCGGGAAATGAAAAGCTTGAAATGAAAATATTGACATATGGAAAAATCAACAAACATACGTACGGAAGCATAAGGTGAAGGAAAGTTGGAGTATTTTGGTTGGACGAAAAACGTTTTCCAAGAAATTATGAGCGCCTCACCATATACTTGATAGAAGAACCAAGTTCAGTACAAAATCTGCAACCATTTTCTCTCCTCTAATCTGATCACGTATTCTTTTTCTTGAGATAATGGCAGAAGCACTTGTGGGTGGAGCTTTTCTCTCTGGTTTTATTAATGTTCTTTTCGACAGGTTCCTCTCACCTGAGGCTGCCAACTTGATCCTAGGCAAGAAGCTTGACCAAGAGTTGCTTGAAAGGTTGAAGACTGCTCTGTGTGCCGCTAAAGCTCTGCTTATTGATGCAGAGCGGAAACAATTCCATAGCTCAATTGTGAAGGACTGGCTGGTTAGTCTCAAATATGCTGTGTATGAGGCTGATGACTTACTGGACCATGTTTTCACTAAAGCTGCTACTCAAAAGGAGGTAAGTAACCTTTTGCCTCGCGTTCTCAATTTTAAAGATAGGGAGATGATAAATGAGATGGAAAAGATCGTTAGAAAAATAGAAGATATTGAAAAACGCAAATATATCCTTGGTCTCGAAGAGATTCCCATGGAGAACATGTCATGGAAAACTTCATCAACATTTCTAGTAAAAGGGAATATATTTGGCAGGGAAAATGACCAAGATGCCATAATCAAAATATTAAATGAAAACAGTGAAGATAAACTATCTGTGATTCCTATTGTGGGCTTAGGTGGGGTTGGAAAAACCACTTTAGCCCAATGGGTGTACAATAACGAGGATTTGATGAAGGAGTTTAATTTGAAAGCATGGGTTTGTGTTTCTGAAGAATTTGATATTGTTAAAATTACTAAGACTATAATAGAGGCAATTACTTCTGGATCTTGTGATATGAAGAATTTCAATTCACTTCAACTTGATTTGATGAAAAAGCTGAGAGGAAAGAAGTTCTTTATTGTTCTGGATGATGTTTGGAGTGATGATCGTCATAGTTGGGCTAATCTTCAAAAACCTTTTCAATACGGGGCTATGGGAAGTAAAATTCTTGTAACAACTCGTATAAAAGATGTTGCTTCAGTAGTCCAAACTTCTCTCCCTTACCATTACCATCTGAGTGAGCTGTCTGATGAGTATTGTTGGGCAGTATTTGCGGACAATGCATGTTTTCCAAAATCTAATGGGGATTCGACTCTAGAAGAAATTGGTAGAAAGATTGTGCAGAAGTGTAAGGGATTACCTTTAGCTGCAGAAACACTTGGAGGACTATTGCAAGGAAAGCATGATATCAAGGATTGGAATACTATATTAACAAGTGACATTTGGGAGTTTTCTGTAAAAGACAGTAAGATTATTCCAGCCTTGTTAATAAGTTATTATCATCTCCCTCCACATTTAAAGCGTTGCTTTATTTATTGTTCATTGTATCCTAAGGATTATAGATTTTATAAAGATGAATTAATCTTATTGTGGATGGCAGAAGATCTTTTACGACCACCAAAGAGAGGAGAAACTTTGGAAGAAGTTGGTTATGAGTGTTTTGATGATTTAACGTCAAGATTATTTTTTAAGCAATTTAGTACTTACAAGTCTTTTGTGATGCATGATCTCCTGCATGACTTAGCAATATTCGTTGCTGGTGACTTCTATTTTAGACTAGAAGAACTTGGTAAAGCAGATGAGATTAGTATTCAGACTCGTCATTTGTCATATGGAAGTTTAAGTCACCCGATCTCAAAAAATTTCGATGCCGTTGGTAGGGTAAAATCTTTGAGGACATTGTTGCCAATCGGTTTGTCAATTCCTTCATTCAGCATTGAAAGCATAGCATTTATCATACCATCAAAGTTTAAGTACTTAAGAGTTTTTTCACTCCCTTACTTAATGGAACTTGATGTACTGCCTGATTCAATAGGTGAATTGATCCATCTGCGTTACTTGAATCTCTCTGATACAGGTATTAAGGCATTGCCGGAATCCTTGATTAACTTGTACAATCTACAAACATTGAAGCTGTTTAATTGTCGTAAGCTGACTATGTTGCCCAATGGCATGCAAAATCTTGTGAATTTGCGACATCTTGATATTAGTGGAACTGCTTTAGAAGAGATGCCTCGAGGAATGAGCAAATTAAAACATTTGCACCTTTTAAGTGACTTTATTGTGGGTGAGCATGAAGAGAATGGAATCAAGGAATTAGGAAAACTTTCAAATCTTCATGGATCATTTGGGATAAGAAAATTGGAGAATGTTACCAATAGCAGTGAAGCATTGGAAGCAAAGATAATGCACAAGACGCACATTGAGGAATTGTACGTCAAATGGTCTTCAGGTGATGATATGGTTCCAAACACGCAAACTGAAAGAGATATATTTGACAAGTTACAACCTCACAAAGGCCTGAAAGTGCTAAAAATCATTAGGTACAAGGGTACAATATTTCCGATTTGGGTAGGGCAATCTTCCTACCACAATATGACTTGTGTATCTCTAAAGTCTTGCAACAATTGTTGTATGCTTCCTTCACTTGGACAACTGCCATCTCTTAATTCCCTGGAGATTAAAGATTTTAAAATGCTGAAGATTATTGGTGCCGAGTTTTACAAGAATGACGATGATCATTCTTCTTTGACAACACCCTTTTCGTCCTTAGAAGATCTGTCATTTCATAAGATGTGGAGTTGGGAGGTGTGGTGTTCCTCGGAGTCCCATACTTTTCTTCAACTTAAGAAGCTTACAATAAGTGATTGTCCCAGATTAACAGGATATCTGCCTAATCACCTTCCTGCTTTGGAAACACTTAAAATTGATAGTTGCCATAAGCTTGTTTCTTCTCTCCCAAGGGCTCCGGCAATTCGCGTATTGAGTATATCTAAAAGCGATAAAGTAGGGTTGGAAGAGATACCGCTTTCGCTGCAGTCTCTATCGATTGGAGGATGCCAGCTGGTGGAGTCCGTGTTTCAGGCAATGACCATCAGCCAGCCAACTTGTCTCCAATATTTAGAAATCTCAAATTGTTCGTCAACCATATCATTTCCGGGGGGTTGTATACCTGCGTCCATGAAACAACTGAAAATCAAGGGTTGTAGGAAACTAGAGTTCCCAAGGCAACAACAACACGAGCTGCTAGAGTCACTTGAAATCAATAACAGCTGTGATTCAGACACATCCTTCCCACTGGAGATCTTTCCAAATCTCAACTCTCTCGAACTCAGAAATTGTGAAAATCTGGAATCTCTTTCGGTGCCCCAGTCACAGGTTGCTGCTCTTCATTCTCTCGACATCAGGAACTGCCCCAATTTTGTGTCATTCCCCAGAGAAGGATTGAATGGGCCCAGCATGACTCGTTTCTACCTCATCGAATGCGACAAATTGAAGTCATTGCCTTGTCACATGAATACTCTTCTCCCAAAGTTAGAGTATCTTTGTATATCCAATTGCCCAGAAATTGGTTCGTTTCCTGATGGGGGTTTGCCGCCTAACTTGAACCATCTTGAAATCTGTAATTGCGAGAAACTATTGAGCAGCCTATCATCCATTGGCAAGCATGAGGGTCTCTCCCATCTTACCATTGATGGTCCATGTGATAATGTCAAGTCATTCCCGAAGGAGGGTTTGCTGCCTCAGCTTCCCTCCCTTACGACTCTGTCTGTGTCTTATTTTTCAAGTCTGGAGACGTTGGAGTGCAAGGAGCTTCTGCACCTCACCTCCCTCGAAGTATTATATATTTTCCGATGTCCGAAGCTGGAGAATATGACAGGAGAGAGGCTGCCTGCCTCTCTAATAAAACTCTCCATCTTTGAAAGTCATTTGCTGGAAGGACGGTACAAGATGAAGCACCCACAAATTTGGCCCAAAATTTCCCACATCCGCGGCATTCAAATTAATTTTAGATGGGTTTCGTGACCTATGATTCTCTCAACAGGTAATTGTCATGCACATGTCTTGCACATCATGTTATGATGATACCTCAATTTCATTCTGCTGCTCTATATACGTCATGTGGTTGCTTCTTACTATTTCTTTTTCTATCTTCTTAGGAAATCAGAGCACTCACCCAGCTGGACATTCCAACATTGTAGACTTTTATGGTGGTAAAATGGTAAACATTGTCCTAGTTTATGACTTGGCAACTCCATATGTGTGTGTGTGTGCCCATCTCGCTTCAATTAATAGATAGACTAAAATGTTATTTGGGTACCAAAAATTCTCAGTCTTTTCCATAATAGGCACAAAATGGTTTAGTTTTATTTTAGTTTTTTGTTTGCTTCGCATAATACGAAACAGTTTGAGTCACAAGCACAAAGAAAAATTGAACTGTTTTGTATCTTTGATGAGGAAGTTGTTCTAGAACATAGTCCATCGAGTTAGTTAATGGTGTCATATCACATTTAACTACCCATGTGGACAAATCTGTTATGTTACTAAACAATATATTGATGGAGTTCTCAAGGACTAGATTGGAATATTTTGACTGTTAAGACTAATTGAGAGAGCTCATTTGGTAGGGACAAAATAGGTTTTTAGTCTAAGAAATGCATTCACGATCTTACTGGTGCTTTAACCAAATCTGTTCATCCTGGTGTAATAAAGCAAGACTCCATGAAGGTTCTGTTGTTTTAACAAAATCAATAAAATTTATTGTAAAAAAACTACTTTTCTATATTTTATTTGAGTTGGCTTATTTGCATAAAAGAAATTCTGTTCCGAACGGAATACTCATATGCTTGCATAGTGTGAGCTCTTGAGCAAAATACTACTGTTTTTAACTGTTAAATGGCTTGATTAATTTTTTCCTTTTCTCTTTTTTGTATATAGGGACATCAAAGTGGCTAACTTGCTTGTTGATTCTGCTGGGATTGGGAATGTTAAGCTTGCTGGCTTTGGTTTGGTCAATCATGTTAGTTCTTAAACTTCCCCTTTAGTCCAACAGATAGTTTTTCTGTTCATACTCCTTCGTGGAGATGATGGTGCTTTGAGTAAACTGATTATTTGCATTTTACATTTTGTTGTCACATCTTTTGTTGTAGTTTTGAAAGACTAACATATAGTTTTACTATTCTCACTCCTTCATGGAGAGGATGGTGCTTTAACTAAACTGATTATTTGCATTTTATATTTTGTTGTCATATCTTTTGTTGTAATTGAAAGATTCCTGGCAAAGGAATCAGCATCAGAACTGCTAGCTTTAAATTATATTTGATATGGTGCTAAAATTTTGTAAACATTATGTTTGATTAGAGATGTTCTTTTCTTTACCATTGACATGACTTTCAGCCTGTTGGAAAAGATCTATTCACAGCACTTGTTGAAGGTCACCATAAGGTGAACACATTCATGTTGTTGTCATTGTCCAATATATTATCTATCTGCGATGTTTTATTCGCGCCAAATGACTAATTGAATTTATGCAAACTACAGTGTGTAATTATGTCTAAGGTTTGTGGAGTCTGATCCGGAATTATCTTTGGCACTTTTGGATCTAGAGGTATTGCCTGTAATGTGTTGTCATTGGATAGTACGCGGTGTGCTTCTACACCATACTTAGTTGTGTTCATGAAACAGGCTGGCAAAAACTTGCTTATTACCAAGTCGGATTGTCATTATACACTCAAAATGATGCAGCATTCATTTAATAGATTCCTTCGTTCCCAATGATATGGGGTGGCAAGCTCTATTTGACATTGTACATTCTCGTAAATTATTTCTACATTGTTTATTCTTCAAGAATTCTTTTTTTAAAAAATAAGTTGACCTCTTGACATTGGAGGAATGAAATATACTCAATAAACTCTTCATTATCATGCCCGAGATCAATAACTTCATCTTATTGTGAAATAAACCTTGTGTAAATTGATGTGGCTCTTGTTCGTGGGTAGGTACTTGTCTCAGACGAGCATTCTTCCAAACGTCACACCCCATGTATGAAGTGGCGAGAGGCGAGGGTCATGCATCCAAGCTTCAAGGCTCAAACTGGTAATTGGTACTCCCTCTGTCCACGTAGTATGACTTATTAGCTTTTTCAAGAAGTTTAAGATGATTCTTAGTTTCTAATAAAGAACATCATATATGTCTACGAAGTTCTATTTAGAAGTTTAACATATCAAATCAAGAGTGTTATTTTGAATACTACCCCTAACTTTTTTGAATTCAAAAGAAAACGTAAGGACAAGTGGGGAAAGTATTTATAATTTACTTCTTGTCTTTCAAAATGAGAAACACATTTTCAGACTTCCCAAAATGGAAAGTTCGCCTTAAAAATTGGGATAGAGGAAGCATTCTGCATTTCAACTCCTTTAACGTGGTCAAACAGGTTATGTATTTATATTTTGACATTCTCTATCTCAAATACACGTATCACTGATAACCTTTTAAGTCTGCTTCTACCTCCTCCTTTACAAAAATAGGAATGGCGGATGAGTCACAGTCACATATTATAGACATGTTTGCTAATAGTCTGCAATCCACTAATCCTAAGAACGAAAGGACTAATGACTTTTTTAAGATGTATTAATATTTATCAAGCTCTGTAGTGAGAAAAAAAAATATTTATCAAGCTCTTAGTTCCACATATGTTAGGATTAACCAGAAGTAATCATTGAATTGTTTTCTATTGTTTTTGTCATGTTAATATATTGCTAAAATGCTGATTGGCACTATCTTTTATTCCTTTTAGTACCACTTAGGTAGCCACCATGTTAGTTTCACTTTTCACATAGCATAATTCGGCTGCTAAAGATTATCTTTTTAGATGATTTAAATGCACCTTGTTCTTTTTTTTACTATCTTTTGCAGGTGGTTTGTTCTCAAGGAGAAGTGCTGGTTGAGAATTCCATAAATATGTATGGACACGAGATATTATACATTGATGACCATATTTACACTGACGTCAGTCAATCCAAAGTCCATTTGCGATGGCAAACAACATTCATGTGTTGGGAAATGGAAGAAGAGTTTTCTGATTTTGGCTTCAAGTTAGTATAATCAGTTTATGCTTCACTCAATTTTCTGATAATAGAAAGTTCAACTATGACCTCTCTAGAATTTCATTTTTTCTGTTTAGTTAGAAAAATTTATATGGTCACTTGTTTTGAGAAAGAAAAAATTATATGTCTGCTTTTTAACTTGAAGCCAAAATGGCGTTTCTGCCTTCAGCAATTCTTTATGTTGAACCATATGTACTATATAGCAAATATGGTGCATCAACTGGTTTACAGAGTTGAAAATGTCCTTGTGCTTTGTACAGTGCTAAAACTGCGGTCCAGTGCCTTGATTCATAGCAGGACTCACAATCATTGGTGAAGCTTGTAAATTAGAAGGAGATTGTTGGGTGGGGTCTCTTTAACCAACTTCAGCTCGCTCTTCAGATAAGCACATGAAAATCTGGCCAAAGTTTTTCCATAAATGCAGCATTTGAATTAATGACAGATGCATTTTGAAATACATTCATGATTCATGAACATACTGGTGTATTAACAGAATGAGTCGATCTTGGTTCAACAAGGTAAGAAATCCATGAAGGTTCTGTTGCTTTAACAAAATCTATTGTCAAAAACAACTTTGTGGACTTTTTTTTTTGGGGGGGGGGGTGGGAATTGTTGATTCAGTATGGTTTTTGACTGTTCGGTGGCTTGTTTATTTCTTCCTTTTCTTGTTTGTATATAGGGATATCAAAGTGGCTAACTTGCTTGTCGATTCTACTGGGAAGGTCAAGCTTCCTAGCTTTGGTTTCGCAAATCTTGTGAGTTCTTAAACTTCACGTCTAGTCTAATAGATAGTTTTACTGTTCACACTCCATGAAGAGGATGGTGATTTCATTTAACTAATTATTTGAATTTTACATTTTTGTTGTCATATTTTTTGTTGTTAGTGTTGAAAGATTCATGGAGAAGGAATTGGCATCAGAAGTGTAAGCTTCCAAAACAAAAGGCTCAAATTATTGTTCTGTAAATTCCTTTCTACTGGTTGAAATATGCAATTGTTAGGCACTCATCAGAGAAAATTTAATTGTGCATGCCTATAGAAAATTCTTTCAGAACAATTGATTAATTTGTTTCATTTTTTTTACTAAAAAATTATTTCAATTTCTCTAGTTAGAAAACTTTTAGGGCTTGAGCGTGTAATTTATGTTGTGATGCGTTTACTTTAGACTCTAGCTGATGAAATAAGGTGTTCCTTGCAAGCCTAATTTGGATATTCCATTTTGAATTTTGGTAACATTTTATACTCTTATTGGTTATTTCTGGCCATTATAATATTCTTAGATTTGATATTAGTATCTATCTATCCTTATATTCAGCTAGAGTAATTTGGGATTTCTATGTTCAACTGCTAGCTGGATTTGTAGCTGAACTCTACATGAAGGTAACTCCAAAGTGGATGGGTCCAGAGGTATATTCTTATTCTACATTACTCTGATTTCTCATAGCATTTCTTATGGATACCTTCTAAAACAGCTTTTCCAGGAGAGCTGAAGAGATAACTGTTGTGGTCAAGAATTTGCGTTTGAAATATGCAATTTGGGTTGCACAGTCATTAAAATGTGCATGGGGTAGCCTCTTTGGTGGGCTCATGAACAAGTAAGCACCTGCAGAAAATTTTCTTGTGTCTCTTTACATTTTGTCCTGCAGAGCAGACCACTTGTGCAGTGTGCACTATTGGTATGGATTAACCCTGAATTAGATGGTCTGATTGGTATTGGGCCCCATTTTTCATTACAATAATTATTGGGAAGGAAATTTTATTCTGGACTAATATTTGTCACGTTAAAGATGAGATGGTAAAATTTGATCATGAGGGGTATTCTAATGTCCACTGTGGAGGTAGAAAGGAAGGCAATGATGCTGAATATGTGTGGTTCCTCCATTTATTAAATTACTCATATCCTCTTGTATTTATAATACAGGCTGCAATAATTTTTAAAGTTGGTACAAATGACACACCAATACCTGAAACATAGTCATCAGAGGGTGAAGGTATCGAGACGCAATCAGACAAAAACTTCATTTGTATCAACCTTTCTTTATAGTGAGCATTTTTATTTTTGTGTGTTTTTTAAGCTAAACAGACTTACTATGACTATAAGTATATAACTAATGGTCTTTATCCTGTTGTATGCAATTTGTACATATGGGCACAGCATTGAACTGCACAGTCACAGCAAATATTTTGTTTAGCATCTAGCAGTAATGATTATCCGAGAAGAGATCTCATTGCAAAATATTAATCTTTCAGGACAAAAAGAGGATGGTTACGACTTACAAGTATGATGAGGTTGTTATCTTGTAAAATCAGTGTTTTCCGTTTTGAAAAGTCTATTTGGGAAAATTTTGGTTTCTAACTTGGAATATTTTGGTCATCAAATATATATTTAATCGCTTAGTTCTATCTAACTGCCATTGCTTTTACCTTCCTTTTCTCTAGATGTTTTTAAGGTTGCATTTCTGTTAATTAAATAAATTTTTTAACTTCTGATTCTAAAATCAAACAACGATCAGGCATTTATGATCTTGAAATTTCATATGAATAAACACTTGTCATTGCTCATTTGTTTTCTGGTTAACAAGAATGACATTTTCTGGTGGGTGGGTATGAATTCAAGTGCCTTATTTGTTGTTTGTTGTGTAAAACTATGTTCTCTGCTTTCTTGTAATCACTTGTATGCAGAGTAAGAAATAAGAAAGACTTCATGTCATGATGATTCCAAACCTATTGGAGAATGTCATGCTTGTCGTGTTGTGATGATTCCGAACTTACTGGTACTTTAACAGAACCCATTTATCCTGGTTCAATAAAACCAAACTTCCATGAAGGTTTTGTTGCTTTAGAAAACTCTTGTCAAAAACTTTAACTGCCAAGTCTTCTGTTTCAAATATAGTCAAGGATATGTTTCATGTCTTTTTCTTTTTACATAGTTATTGAGTTCATGCGCGTCTAAGATTTGTTGATCTATTGATAATTGGTTGAAAGTGTAAGTAAATGCAAATTGATTTGTATCAGCTATTCTTTACAGTGAACATTTTTGTGTTGTTTAAGCAAAACGGACATGAACTAATGGTCTTTATCCTGTTGTATGCAGTTTTGTACATATGGCCATGGGCACCCCATTGAACTTCATAGTCAGAGCAAAGATTGCCTAGCATTTTGAGGAAAAGATTACCCATGAAGAGATCATATTGCAAAAGATTAATCTTTTGGGACGAAAGAGGATGGTTACAAGTATGATGAGGAAGTTGTAAAATCCGTGTTTTCTGTTTTGATTAGTCTATAAGGAAAAATTTTCCTTTCTAGCTTCGAATATTTTTGTCATCAATTTCTGATGACTTAGTTATCATTAACTTCCTTTCCTTTTACCTTCCTTTTCTCTAGTTTTTTTTTATGTGACATTTGTATTTCTCACATAGCTCTTTTAATATTAGATTCTAGAATCAAACAGCTTTCAGTCATTTGTGTTCTTGAAAAACCATAAGAATGAATGCTAGTTATTGCTTATTTCTATTCTGGTTAACAAGAATGACATTGTGGTGTCTGTGTAAGTAAATGACAGTTGTCGAGTTTCTTTAATTTTCTGGACTGACTTTTTCTTTATAGTGAACATTGTGTGTTTTCAAGCAAAATAGACTTACTATGAAAATAATTAAAAAAAATGATTAATGGTCTTTATAAAGCACATAGAAGTCTTTTGCAGTGTGAGGGTGGTTATAATTATGATGAGGAAGTTGACTTATAAAATCAGTAACTAAATTTGCTTTTTAACTTTTTAACATATATTGAATTCTATAATCAAACAACTATACAACTATAACAATAATCAAGTTTTTTCTCACTAGGTGGGGTCGGTTACATGGATCAAATGATGCCATTGTATCTTATCATAAATCAAGTTTTCAGAAATGTCATTCAAATTTTAATTTTTTTATCGTTTCACTTATAGTCTTTCTTGGTCTCTCTCGATCTCTAGTTATTGGACTATCATCTACTTGATCTACTCTCCTTACAGGGGCTTCTAAGAGTCTTTTCCTTATATGTCCAAACTACCTAAGACGAGATTCTTTCATCTTTTTCACAATAGGTGCCACTCCTACTTTCTCTCTAATGCTTTTATTTTTAATCTTATCTTGTCTTGTATGACCACATATCCATCGCAACATCATCATCTTCGTGACACTGATCTTATGCTCTTACTGGTTTTTTACTGCCCAACATTCAGTACCATACAACATCGCGGATCTTATAGTTGTGCGATAAAATATACCCTTAAACTTGAGAGACACTTTTCTATCATAAATAACTCCTGAAATACAACTTCATTTCATCCATCCAACTTGAATCCTATGACTCATGTTAGACAGTCAACGTAAAACGTTGTCGAATCTTTATGATATGGATAATCAAACATCTATCATGCATTTATATTTTTGATGAATCATAATAATTATTAAGCAATATTAAATACATCTTGTCGAGCTTGTCATTAGCATCTCTCTTTTAACTTGAATTGGTGCGTAGAAAAGCGGCTTTGAGTTCACAAGAACTAGACATGTAAATTTAACTTATATAGCTAATGGGATGGAGAGTTCATTCTCAAGCTACATTCTAATTAGAGTTTTCAAAATGGGATAGCTCGATAAAATGTGCGAGTTGGGTTAGAAAAATTCAAGCCCCTTATTTAATTTGGCCCAATGTGGCTTGACCTGAAATCGGGTTGATGTGCTTCAAGTCGAGTTGGACTGGGCTGGTTTGAATTTTAATTGTTTTTTAATCTAATAATATATATTTAAAAGGATACTACCATTTTTTTACTTGAAAAATTAAAATCTAATTAACAATTGGACTAAGTATCTAATTTATTTGTCATTGACCCAAAATTAAGTAACTCAAATTTTTTATTTTTAATTGATTTAATTTTTAAAAGATTAAATGCATTATTTTTTAAAAAATAAAAAAAAATGTCGAGTTGGTGAGCCAACTCGCCCAACTTGCATCTTTTAATGAGTTGAGCTGAGTTAACAAAATACTAGACCAAAACATACTTGACCTAACTTAGCCTGACCCTAAAATGACCCAAACTAAAGTGGCCTGGGTCGATTAGGCCAAACCAGTTTATTTTGACAGCTCTAAATTTTTAACATGCTTTAAGAAGTTTCATTGTGAGAATTGAGTCTTTTTTGAAACCAAGACTTGTTCTATGTTTCCTTGACCAGTCAAATGGTATAGGAAACTCATTCTCAAGTTACATCCCAACATGGAATCGATTAAACCTGTTGGCAAGTTCTGTCACTGTAACATGTATAGTTTGCTTTTGTCTAGCCAGTATTAGTCTTGGCCCTTCCTTGAGGTAACCTGTACAAAATTTACTAGTGGCAATTAATTACTTTTTTTCCCTTTTGAAACAAGCTCATGTAATAATTTGTCTCAAAATTAGATTTTGAGATAATTTAATACTTATTCTTGACATGTATGGTATAGGTTGCATTTAATTTATTCTAGATAGCTATTTCAACAATCACTTACATGTATTTCTTGAATGGGACAAACAGATGTCCTATGAGAAGTCAGAGTGCATCGCTAATCCAAGCAAGTGTGGTCATGTAGTGATTTAGATCAACATATACCATTCTTAATATGAACCAAGATTAGTTAGCATAAAGCTTAGTCTTCTCTAACATATTTGCCTTCCTTAAAGGTTTCTTGGTCTTACTGTCAAAGAAGGTACCATGACAACTTGGAAAATACTTCAAAATTCAAATATAAAGCTTTGGATACTGAATCCAAAAGAGATGTTATACAATTGAAATTCCGCAAAACTAATACAGAAAAGGCAGAAATTGTAGGTTTTTAGTATCTTCTCATACCAACCCTTAAATAATAATTCACAAAATAGTAAGCATTTCCAATAGATTGAAGGAACAGGCAATATGCAGAATAGTTTACTCTTAATATAGCTTAAATTTTGTTGTGGATAGTAAGAGTTACAGCTACAACTCCATGTTGCTTCAAAGTTTGCTAAATTCAACATGTATTAGCATTAGTTAGTAGCAAAAATGGCTAACCTAAGATACATTCCCTTAATTTTAATTTTAGTTCAGTACGATAATGCAAGTTGAAGATAGGATATGCAAATACTGCTAAGTAAAACTATAAAGATGAATTGGAGTCACAAAAGAAGGTGAAGAGGTGAATTCAATTGTTTGTTACCATGGGCTAAGTAATAACTGAGGTCAATCTTGGCAAGTTGCATGTTTGTTTATTCCTTCACTCCCCTCTCCCCTCTCCCCCCTCCCTCACCCCTCCTCCCTCCTTCCCATTTTCCATGAATGTCACAAATTTTCACTTGAAGTCAACAAAAGGAAAAAGAAAAGACTGACATTTCTTAACTGAACAATAATAACCAATTATGATGCTACAAGCCATCAAATTTACACATGGTTAGATTGTAGCTAAGTCAAGAAAATCAGCAAACATAGCGAGGTAATTCTAAAGTTACAGTAAATATTTGACACTCAATGTGTAACCCAAAAGTTTCATTAATTAGAACCACACAATTGTTTTAGATCCAAAATCCATATTAATCATTGTTTTATTATGTAGGATATGAAAAACAAAATTATCTAATTTATCTAAAAGAATGTTGTGGAAACTTATGTTCAATATAAATCCTCTAATAATTTATGCTTTGAGTTTGGAGCTTAGGGTTTCTTATAAGATAAAGTGCAAATATTTCTGTGGCTGGTTGTATACAGAGTGCTGTCTGTAGAGACTTCTTATTTAGACAATATGCTTAATTGTATTGTGTCTTTTCTGCAAGAATGATGTAGAAGCAATGGAGCATGTTTTTCCGTTACCATGAAAAAGAACCAAATATGAGTTGCAGGTCTTTTCTAAACCATAATCAGAATTAAAGGAAATACATTTTCTAATAACGATTCTGTTATAGGTGAATGAATTTGCAGTGGATAAGAGGAGATTCTAGAGCTGCTGTAATGGTGCGCGGCTAGTAGGTAAGGCAAGGAAACGAGTGACTATTGAGGATGCCATATGACATATATAATATACTGTTAGTGTTGCTCATAAAAAAATATAGCAAAGCAAGTCATAAATATTGAAATTCAACTTTGATTTTTTTATCACTTTTTTATCTAATGTGACTTTTTATACCCTTATATCTATCATTAACATGCATATTTTTTTTTTATTTTTTCACTTAATCATAATCTTTAAAAATGATCTAAATAATAGTAATACACCCATAAAAAAGAGTTTAAAAATAACATTTTCAATTGAAATTGGAAGGAGTTTTTCTCTGCCACTAGTTGAAGTGTTCTGGATGTGTTTCCATATCTGCCAATTTTGTAAATGACAATATAATTTTTTCAATTCCGATATTCTTACTACAAACAAATATATATACCTTTCTTTTCACATCTCATTTAATATTATTTATTATATTTATTTTTTTATTATTTTCTCTCTCAATCATACACCTTTAAAAAAAAAGTGTATATAATACTTATATCTTTAAAAAATATAAGATCATTTTTTCCTAATTTTTTTAATAATAATATTATTATCATAAACAATATATATATACTTCTTTTCATATCTTTTTTAATATTATTTATTATAATTATTTTTTTTTTATTTTCTCTTGTTTAATTACATCTACCCAAAAAAAGTGTGAAAAATGATGGTGGATCAGAATGTTTTTAGAGCCGCTGAGTGAATAACAATTGGAAACAGGCAAACAGCCTACTGAGTGAATTTTTTATTTTTTATTTCTTCGAGTGTTAAGAACAGCTGAGTCAACTCACTAAATTTTTCAATTTCGTGAAATTTAGACCACTTGTAACATTCTCATCCGTGTGTTAAAAAAATAAAATTACGTGGTGTGTAGTTACGTGTATGATTATAAGTTTTCAATTACGTAAATTTTTTAGGATTTGCCTTTAACAAAACTGGAGAGAGAAATTAGAGGATCCGCCTAAGTTAATAATAATAATAAAATAATAATAACGGAATAATCGGTATTAACACGGCCGGGTCGAGTTGAGAGTCTCACCCAGCAATACACTCGCGACTCACCATTCCCAACCGATTTCCACGACTCACGCCCGAACGATTCCGCCGCCGATGAACCGCCACCTCCCGCCACCCTTCGAGAACCGGTGGGTCCACTTCGATCTAGATTCTCTTCTTCTTCCTTCAAGGTTTCTTTCTTTCTCTGCTTTCTACTATTTAGCTCCTTCTTCTTTCTTTATCTTCCACTTAGGGTTTCATGACATACTTAACTCATTTGATATCAACACGCCATTCTACCCAAAAAATCAAATAATAATAATAATAAAAAGAGAAAGTAAAAAAGAAATAAAAGGAAATTGTGATTTTGAGGTTTATGCAAACCTTCAGTGATTTTGAGGTTCAAGTTTTCACTATATGTCCTTAGATTCATTGTTAAATTTAAAAGCTTCTACTTCAAAGTTATGTGAGTGCTTTTGAATTAGCTCCATGATTATGTTTTGTTTGCATTAGGTACCTTTGGATCGACTTTGTTATCCAGTTGAGCCCTGAAGATATTAAGAACATGAATGTAGAGACAGAGATAGCATAGAAAGAGGGACTTTTGATGTCGAATTCTGCCATAGTTGCCGATAGGTGGAGGAAAACATCATTAGTTTTTTAGTATTGTGGTCTCTTAAGAGAGTGGTGATTGACTAGTTACTAAACGAATTAAAGAGAGTGAATGGGGCAGAGGCAGAATATCATAAATGGGTATGCATAAGGAGAAGGTGATACCTCTAAGTGCTGGTGAGTGTGCCCCAATGTGCCTTTTGTGGTTAACTTAGTCTTCAAGTGTGTAAACTAAACCAATAAATATCTGAGACATCATTATTGCTCATTAAATAAGTAAAAAACTGACAAAAGTTGTGAAGGAATAGGAATTAGGAAGTGAAGCAGATGCTATGTTAATGAGCTATAGTGATGTGTTAAGTTCTTATTTGCTTAGTCTATATAAGTTCAAAATCAAGTCCTCTGTCCCTTTTCCGGTCCCCAATCATGTTTTTCCAATTAAAAAATGACAACTAAGGAAAAAAAGATAACTCCCAACTAAGTGAGAATATATTGTCAACTAAGATAAAGGTGTATATTTTGACTTGGTTGACACTATTTTATTGGGGGTAAGATAAGGAGCAGGAAAATGGGACAAAAGAATTTCTCCAAGCTCGTCTGCCTTGTTGGCCTCTTTATTGGGTGATTTCTAGAGCTCATAGGTGAAAGAGGATTAGACCACATGAGTTGCCTAGGTGCTGGTAAGCCCAAATGGAGGCTTTCGGATTGTTATGATGTGGAAGCAGGGAAATATCCCTCAACGCTAGTCCCAACTCAGCATCAACAGGGACATTTCAATCTAACACTCTCTAAAAGATTATTGTGTGACGTGTAATTGTATACTTGTTGCTAATTCTTAATACCCTTATAAATGCTGTGCATTTGTTTCTATAATGTATTTTGTGTATGTGTAGGATGTATTGTAGGTGATGATTGATGAAGTTGATCGTGTTCCTGGTATCCAACATTTGGCACTTGGCTGTGGTTGGAAGACTGCCTTAAAACTTTATTAAAAAGCATTACTTATTGAAGACTTTGTTCAATGCAGCAAAAGGTAACTACGTTTATTTGGAATTATCCTACTCACCTTAGCTTTATGGGTTTTACTTTCTCTTGTGTACTTTTAATTCTGGCTTCTGTGGATGCATGCTGGCATGCTGCCTTTGCTCGAATCTTCAAGCATCCTCTGTTACTCGGCAACCATGGATAACAATTTCTGACACGGATGTACCGATATATGTGTCCCATCTTTATGAGGAGTGATTGGTTCCGGGTTCAGAATCAGAAATTTGTTGTTAGGGGACCAGGGACCAAAGGTTTATAACTTGAAAGACTTAAAATTTGTTAAGACAAAAATATTCCAATTCTCAAATAATATGAAATGATATTAAAAGTTACTAATAAGATCGTTAATCCATTCTAACTAATGACAATTGGGAAAGAAATTAAGTATCAGATTAACAATATACAAGCCATCATAACAATCTCACTAAAATGAGAAAAACCCCAAAACAAAAATCACCAACAGGGAATTGACTTATATTCTTTGCTTTTTTTTAATTGATTTTTCTTTGTGTAGATGTATATGTTAGAGTGATTACCAAATGAGAAAAGTATAATAACAACTCTTTTTTTATTCATTTAATTTATAATATAACTTAGTCTAAAATAATATAGCACTGTTTTACTTTTAGAGGTCATATCAAAATTTTATATGAATTTTAAATAGGAGTTCTCTTTTAATTATGGGGTCAAACCCTAAATTATAATTTATTCGGTGAGGAATCTGAAAATGGGAAAGGGTGCATAGCTCTTCTCAGTCCACCTAAGGCCTTTGGTTAGTTGAGAGAGACACACACAATGATACAATTGCTTTATCAACCTTGTTCATATATTTAGAAGAAATTAAGGAGCTCACTTGTACTGAGTGGCCTAACCTTTCTAATGATTGAATCCTTATATAGTTCACATCATTCCTAATTTTTAGGTAGAGAAATATGCTAATCAGTTTGTACGTTAGCCTGCAATGCCAATCATTAATCTAAAATTTGACCACTGGCAAGCTGTAGAAATTGTTTAGTAAACTTAATACAGTTATCCAACTCATCTAAAAACACAGATATGCTACTTACTTTTAGTTTCATATACTATTTATTAATCTGTATGCTATTAAAATGATGCTTACTAATTCATACATGCCGGGTGTCAGCATGCTGCTTTCTCTCTTAGAAAGCTTGAATGTTACAAAGTATGTATTCTATGGACAAATCAACACCGGTAAGCTCTGAAGCATGGGTACTCCTCTCAAGGAGAAGGGGTAACATCAGCACGGCACGGCAACGGTGCGCGATGGGTACGTGCATCGGCACGTACCCAACAAAAAATTTGTTTGGACGGCCGGTTGCTCGGGTGCGTGCGGGGTACGGCGAGAACGGCCGGGTACGGCTCCTTCAATGGTCAAGTACGGCTCCGGCTATTTTATGCCAAAACACGGTCGTTTGGCTTGAAATGGGAGGTATTTTGCTTGAGTTCTTCAAATCACCCGTACCGCCCTAACCCATTTGAACTTTGAAGTCTCTCGACCATCTCGTCTCTCGCTTCTACCGGCAAGACGGCGCGCGCTCCGGCAACTCAGCTCGGCGATTGCGGCCCAACAACCAGGCCACGATCTTCATTCCCAACCCATTCGAGTCTCGACCACTCTCTCTCTCGTGTTTCAACCAGGCCACTCTCATATTTGCTTCTACCGCGTGGTGCGCTCTGCTCCGGCAGGGAATTTCACTCCCCAACCCATTCAAGTCTAGACCGACCAGTACCACTCTCCTATTTGTGTTCCAACGACCGGCCACTATCCTCTCTCTCCTCTCTGCTTCTCACCGGCCAATCCGTTCTCTGCCCTTCACTTCATTCTCTGCTCTTTATTTCAGATGTTTTCTCAAGGCTCTGCTAGTGTTGGTGGTGCTGGGTCTGGCAGTGGGTCTGCCTCTGGTAGTGGTACAGCCTCTTCTCGCTTGATCGGCAAATATGCAGCGGCATTCTTGAAAATGGTTGTCCCCTTTGGGCTTATGTGACTATATTGCAAAGTAAAAAATTTGGAGGAGGGAATGCAAGTTGGAAATGCAATTTTTGTGATGGAACTTACAAGGGATCTTATTTTAGAGTGAGGTCTCATCTGTTAAGGGAAAAAGGACATGGGATTAGCATATGTAATGCTGTGTTAAATGACTATCTTCAAGAAATGAAGCAAATAGAAAAAGAGGCTATTGAGAAGAATGCAAAGCCAAGTGCAAGTTCCTTTACCCTCCGGCTCTACAAGTTTGAACCCTCCTAGAGTTGATATGTCTTCGATGGGAGCAAGAGAAGAAGATGAGAGTGCAATAGGAAGGGCATTTAATAATGAGGCAAGAGATCATTTGTCATGTGAAATAGCTAGACTATTCTACTCATTTGGTTTGCCATTCAATGTGGCTAGAAATCCCTATTTTGTTAGCTCATTCACATATGTTGCAAATACTACTCTCTCGTGTTTTCTTCCACCTAGCTACAATGCTATAAGAACTTCAATGTTGCAAAGAGAAAAAGCCCACATATTGAGATTACTTCAACCCATCAAAGACACTTGGCCGAAAAAGGTGTGAGTATAGTGAGTGATGGTTGGACTGATGCATGAGAAGACCATTGATTAACTTCATGGTTGCATCGGATTCGGGACCTATGTTCTTGAAGGCGGTTGATGGCTCTGGTGAGTTTAAGGACAAACATTACATTGCTAATTTGATTTTGTCCACCATTGATGAGGTTGGATCACAAAATGTGGTGCAAATCATTGCGATAATGCATCTGTTTGCAAGGTTGTTGGAGCAATTGTTGAATCCATCCATCCTCACATCTTTTGGTCACCGTGTGTGGTGCACACCTTGAACCTTGCTTTGAAAAATATTTGTGCTCCTAAAAATAATCCAAATAATGAGAGTGTTTATCTTTGAGTGTCATTGGATTATTGATATTGTTGATGATGCCTTTTTCATTAAGAATTTCATCATGAATCATTCCATGAGGCTAGCCATGTATAATCAATTTGTGCATCCGAAGCTACTTTCTATTGTTGAGACTAGATTTGCCTCGTCATTGTAATGCTTAAAAGGTTTAGAACTATTAAGCATGGTCTCCAATCTATGGTCATTAGTGAAGAATGGTCTCACTATAGAGAAGATGATATTCAAAAGGCTGCCACTGTGAAAGAAACAATTTTGGATGACCTTTGGTGGGATAAAGTTGATTATATTCTAAGCTTTACAAAGCCCATCTATGAAATGCTTCGTTCTTGTGACACTGATAAGCCAAACCTTCATTTGATTTATGAGAAATGGGATTGTATGATTGAGCAAGTGAAGCTAGCCATCTATCACCATGAGGAAAAGGAGTTGAATCAACATTCATCCTTCTATGGAGTAGTGTATGACATCCTAATTTCTAGATGGAATAAAAGTTGCACACCTCTTCATTGCTTGGCTCATTCACTTAATCCTAGGTAAATTTAATTAACTTTCAAGTTCCAAGTTCTTTTACTTTTTCATCTAAGAGATGTACTTTGGTTTTTGTATTATAGTAATCACAATTTATATTTTGTATAATAGGTATTATTGTAGACAATGGCTTGAGGAAGCTCCAAAACGAGTCCCCCACATAAGGACAATGAGATTTGTATGGGGAGAAACAAATGCCTGAAGGATTACTTTAGGATTCTCAAGAAAGGCGAGAGGTCACTTCAGAGTTTGTTAAATTCTCAAGTGGTGTAGAAGAGCTTAGCCAATTTGATTGCTTGCAAGATAGGTGGGACTTGACACCAAAGGAATGGTGGGTCATGTATGGAGCTTCGATCCCCAAACTTCAAACCATTGCCTTGAAGCTCCTTTCACAACCTTCCTCTTCCTCTTGTTGTGAAAGGAATTGGAGCACATATTCCTTTATCCACTCCATGAAAAGGAATAGGCTAAATCCCAAGAGAGCTGAAGATTTAGTTTTTGTCCACACAAATCTTCGTCTCCTCTCAAGGAAGAATAAGAACTATAATGAGGGTGAGACTAAAATGTGGGACATTGGTGGAGATGAATGGGATCCATTTGAAGGAGCTGGGATTCTTGAAGTTGCTAGTCTCTCTCTTGATGAACCAGATTTGGAGGCTATTCTTTTCACTGATGATGGGCAAGGAAATGATGAAATTGAGATTGTTGGAGTTTGATTTTTGTAATCATCTTTAGAAGTTGTCACGTTGAACAACTTAAGTATTGTAATTTCTTATTGTAGATGTTGTCTTGTTTGAATAACTTAAGTTCTTTTCTATGTTTTATGTTGAAATTCATGTGTTTTAATTTTTATGCTATGTTATCATATTTTATTGTGTGATATTTTAGTTTATTATACATATATATATATATAATTTATTTATTTTATATATATATATATATTACTGCATTACCTAGTTTTTTAAAAATTTTACACCGTCAGTATCCGTGGACATGGTCACCCACTGCGTGCAACGTAGCCGGTAAGTAAACATGGAAATCATTATCAAGTTGTCTTAGTTCACCATGGAATGGGGAGAGGGGAAAATCTTACCCAGATGATTTCACGTTCATGCATTTTTTGGCTACTTTGAATGTGCAGCTGATGCTCGAATATGGGACAGGCGAAGTCTCTTCCTTTAAGGAAGTACTATTAGAACAAAAAATACCTACTTTTGGACATATTAAGGATACAAAAAATGCAGTCAGTTGGTCTCAAAAATACCTACTTTCTTAATACCATAACCCAAAGGTCTCTTCAAATGGTAATTTTATTCCTTCTTATTTTAGAACATGAATTGACCATTTATTACTAAAATACAAAAGTAAAATATGCTCATGTATGCCGTCCAATATGGTAATGAAGTTGGTTTACCTTATCAATGAGTATGTGATCTGAGTTTCTTAAGTCTCAATTTTTTTTTATTAAATATTACAACTTTTTCTTTCCATTGAAGTGGCCATTAATCTACATGTTAATTGTCAAAGTTATCCCTCTTGGATAGTTTCTCTGTAGAGGCTTGCACCTCACTTTCTTCCCTGCAGATAATAAGCAACAACAACAAAGATCTCAAGAAAATGGCCCCCAGAAAACAGGTGGTGGTGGTGGGGGGGCAATAGTTGAACTTATAGCCATCTTTACATGTCAGTCATCATGATTGTTTGCTTAAACTTTCCCTTTCTATCTTTTGATGGTATGGTATGTTTCAACTCTGTTATTTAATCTAAAAAATTCAAGTTAGATTATCACAATTATTTAAGACCCACATGTCTTTCTGCTTTTATCCTCCTTTTATTTTTTTTATTTTTGAATTTTTTAGTCTTCCTTGTTCATCATATTTATGTTTTTTTTTTAATTAATTTTCACACCATATTGCTGTAAAGGTCTGATATCTGGGCAGCTGACACTATTACCCGTACATCATGGTTGCTGGAACAGGGAAGGCTCTCAGATTACATGATATGTTGTAGTTGTTTGATTTTTATGTGCCTTGTATTCAGCACTCATGCATATGTGAGTGGAATTATAATAGCTCTGTTTTGGATGTAATGGCCCCAATACGCTCCACTGGATTTATTGATCCTGGTTGGGATCATGGCATTGCTCAAGATGAGCGGAAAAAGAAGGTTAGATGCAATTACTGTGGGAAAATAGTTAGTGGTGGGATATACAGATTAAAGCAGCATTTAGCCCGAGTTTCTGGTGAAGTAACATACTGTGAAAAGGCTCCTGAGGAAGTCTACCTAAAAATGAAGGAAAACCTAGAAGGGTGCCGTTCCAATAAGAAACAAAAGCAAGTTGATGCGCAAGCATATATGAATTTTCACTCAAATGATGATGAAGACGATGAGGACCAAGTTGGATGTAGAAGCAAAGGGAAGCAGTTGATGGATGATAGAAATGTATCTGTAAATTTGACTCCTCTTCGGTCCTTAGGGTATATTGACCCTGGGTGGGAACATGGTGTTGCTCAGGATGAGAGAAAGAAAAAAGTCAAATGCAATTACTGTGAGAAAGTTGTTAGTGGAGGTATTAATCGGTTTAAACAGCATCTAGCTAGAATTCCTGGAGAAGTAGCACCTTGTAAAAATGCCCCAGAAGAAGTTTATCTTAAAATAAAAGAGAATATGAAATGGCATCGCACTGGAAGGCGACATAGGCAACATGAGGCTAAGGAATTGATACCTTTCTATGCAAAGTCAGATAATGAAGATGAAGAGTATGAGCAAGTGGAAGATGCTTTGCATCATATGAACAAGGAAACTTTGATTGATGTTGATAAGAGATTGTCTAAAGATTTAAGAAGGACCCTCAAGGGAATGTCACCTAGTACTGGTCCTGAACCAGTATTGAGAAGATCAAGATTGGATAATGTTTACCTGAAACTGCCCAAGAATCAGACACCTCAAACTTACAAACAAGTAAAAGTTAAGACAGGGCCTGGTAAGAAATTACGCAAGGAAGTTATTTCTACAATTTGCAAGTTCTTTTACCATGCAGGAATTCCTTTACAGGCTGCGGACTCCCTATATTTTCATAAAATGCTGGAAGTAGTTGGTCAATATGGACAAGGACTGGTATGCCCACCAAGCCAACTTATTTCTGGTCGCTTTCTGCAAGAGGAAATCAATTCGATTAAGAATTACCTTGTTGAATATAAGGCTTCCTGGGCAATTACTGGTTGTTCTATAATGGCAGATAGTTGGAGAGATACCCAGGGTAGGACAATTATTAACTTTCTTGTTTCTTGTCCTCATGGTGTATACTTTGTCTCTTCAGTTGATGCCACTAACGTAGTAGAAGATGCACCAAATTTATTTAAGCTTCTGGACAAAGCGGTGGAAGAAATAGGTGAGGAAAATGTAGTGCAGGTAAAATGTTCTTTCTATTCTTGTGGCATCCTCCTTCATCCTAAATATCCTTGTGGCTGTTATTAATCATTGTTTCTACTCTTTCCCCATTTTGATGTAGGTAATCACCGAAAATACTCCCAGCTATAAAGCTGCTGGAAAAATGCTTGAAGAGAAGAGAAGGAATTTATTCTGGACCCCTTGTGCCAATTATTGTATTAATCGAATTCTTGAAGATTTTATGAAGATAAGATGTGTAGAAGAGTGCATGGAAAAGGGCCAGAAAATTACAAAACTTATATACAATCAAATATGGTTATTAAATCTTATGAAAAGTGAATTTACCCAGGGGCAGGAGCTTCTAAAGCCAGCTGGCAGCCAGTATGCCTCTAGCTTTGCTACATTGCAGAGCTTGCTGGATCATCGAGTTGGTCTCAGACGAATGTTTCTATCAAACAAATGGATTTCATCCAGGTTCTCCAGCACAAGTGAAGGGAAAGAGGTGGAAAAAATTGTTTTGAATGTCACATTTTGGAAGAAAATGCAGTATGTTAGGAAGTCTGTAGATCCCATAATGCCAGTACTTCAAAAGGTTTGTAGTGGTGAGAGCTTGTCAATTCCATACATATATAACGATATGTACAGGGCAAAACTTGCAATCAAATCTGTTCATGGTGAGGATGCACATAAATATGAACCATTCTGGAAGGTGATAGACAGTCATTGGAACTCTCTGTTCTGTCACCCTCTTTACTTGGCTGCTTACTTCTTAAATCCATCATACCGATATCGTCAGGATTTTGTGGCGGTATGTGAGAATATTGAATGTTTCCTAGTGGTTGCAAATTTTCAAATTTTATTCAAGTTCTCTCCTGAAATGAATGTTTGATATGACTATAGCATTCTGAGGTAGTACGGGGGCTCAATGAATGCATTGTTAGGCTGGAAGCAGATAATACGAGACGGATATCTGCATCAATGCAGGTAAGATGTCCTTAATAACTGCTATATGATACTGACATATTTAGATATTTATTTTATCTACTTCAAAGTGATGTCATTTCCAGATTGCTCATTATAATTCTGCCCAAGATGACTTTGGAACTGAATTGGCAATTAGCACAAGAACAGGTCTTGAACCAGGTAAACTGCTATGTTGCTGTTAGACGCTTCATATACTGATTAACATGCTTGAGGCACATTGCTACTTCTGTATAATAACTTTGAGTTGATCAGTTTCTTTTCCTTTTTTACCTCACTAGCTGCTTGGTGGCAACAACATGGAATAAGTTGTTTAGAGTTGCAAAGAATAGCCGTACGCATATTAAGTCAGACATGCTCATCCTTTGCCTGTGAACATGATTGGAGTATATATGATCAGATATACAGCAAAAGACAAAATCGTCTATCTCAGAAGAAACTGAATGACATTATCTACGTTCACTACAACTTGCGACTTAAAGAATGCCAATTAAGAAAAAGGTCCAGGGACTCAAAGTCAACCTCTGTTGACAGTGTTCTAAAAGAGCATTTACTTGATGATTGGATAGTTGATGCCAATATACAAAGCTCTGATGGTGATAAGGTAACTCACTGCTTTCTGTTCTTTTGAACTTGTATGAGTGATGAATTGATGATTGAATTTCTTATAAATCGTATTTAAGTTTGCCTATCTTAAGCTATTTTATACTTAAATTCACTATATGTTGTCATATATCCTATTTATTGAGCTGTGATTGTTCTTGACTCAATCACTTGAATTCAAAGGGCTCAAAAGTCTAATCCAATTAGGTTTGACAGATTGGTTATTTGAATTATAAGTTGAAACTGTTAATGCTGTTGGAAACTGTATGTAATTAGGTGTAATTAGTTGTACAATTATTAGTCCCACATCATGTAAATTGTGTAATTATTTATTATCTATTGAGTATATATTCAGAGTCCGTTGTGTAGTTGAAACACATGGTTTTCTCTTATGTTTCTCTCTTTCAACAAATGCTATAAACACATGACTTTCAGTTACATGTTAGATATTGCATTGTTACAGGCAACATAAGTAGATCTCGCTGTGTTTGAAATACTTAAACATCATGCGTGAGTGAAATATGTTCATCAGCAATGAAGCATTGAGGATCTGGCTTTACTGATGGAATATTTGTTATGCTTTTGTTCTTGTAGAACATCCTTTTTGGAGTTGAACAAGATGATGAATATGAAAATGATTCAATTGATTATGAAGATGGAGTTGCAAGGCCTCTGAAAGGATCCCTTGAGCTGGTGACTATGGCTGATGTAGCAGTCGGATCACCGGATGTAGATCATGCTAACATTGATGCTGCCACTGATGATGAGTCTGATCTGAATTATTTTGATGATGATTTGAGCGAGTAATTAAGTTACGTGGTTCACCTTTTGGAAGAGTAAGTATTCGGTCGCTGGTTGTGAGCCTGTACTACTTCCCTGTGAAGAATCAAGATGGTTGTCATCCTGGTATGTACAACCATATTCATTTCATCTAATGGAGCGTAATCATTTTAGATCGAATGCGTTCTTACCAGTTTAAGAATTTATCTATTATGTTGGTTCCACTAATCTTAACCAATGTAAGATAAATTTGAGTTTGTACTATGTACGAAACAGTATATTTAAGTAATTACAAAGTGTATGTGTTTGCCATAGAAACAAAACTGGGATGATAGCAAAGAGGTTCTCAAATGAACACTCAAGGCTAGATTTTTCTTTTCGATCCCCTAACAACAGGTTGCTTTTTAATCGGTTAAGCCAGAGATACAGATATTCATTGGTTGATAAGGAGGGGACTGAACCTAAAATGTTCTTCCATTAAGACACAGTCACGATAAAATGATAGTTTCTAAAGGTCAGAGTTATAGCAAATCGTAGTAGTCTCTAAGGTTGATCGTTAGGTAAGGCTATCATGGTTTTAAATTGCGGTTGCAGTCGTGGTTGCGGAGGCCACTAGAAGTGTAATATTGCGGTTAATTGCGAGATAATACGGTCGATGCGGCCGTAATTGCGGTCACGATGCGGTTGCGGAGATTACGAAAATCGTAATATTGCGGCCGCAATTGCGGTTGCGGACCGCAATTTAAAACCATGGCTTATACTTTTGCTGCGTAATCACTATAATTCAACATAAGGTATGTACAACTGGTAGCAAATAGATCATTAATTGGATTGAGCTTATCATATTTGTCTAAAGTTTAGATAATATAGTTGGTTCATTTTTCACAAAATAATCAACAAGGGTTGTGTGTGGTGATAAGTACGTTGTAAGGAGATGATCAAAGTTTGAACCTTAGAATGGATACTAGTTGAGGACTTTTTGGTTAATAACCAATTGCAATCGTGAATTGGTTACAAAATTTTTTCACAAAATATAACGTCACTATTAATGATAGTGCACATAAAGAAAAATTCTACGCTTTTTTTCATTTGGACAAAATTCTGCTTATAATTTTTGAGTATTTTATTTCAAGACTAATCTAAGGCTTAACAATAAGGTTAAGTTGTTATTGTGAGTGTGAAGAATATATAGTAGTCATTACATCTATTTATCTATCTATTATTTATTTACCTATCTATCTATCTATTATATAATCTTAAACTTCTTCCAAAACAATTGGCATGTGGCATTTTCTCTAAATTTTTTTAAATTTTTTAATTGTATTTATTTATCTTTTTGACTATTCATTTCTCTTATTTATATTTTTCTTGACTTTTCATCTTTTCTAACCTTTCAAAATTTTTATTCTTTATTCTTGACTTTTCATATTTCTTTGACATTTAAATTTTTTACGTATTTTTAAAAAAATTTAATTGATTTAAAAATAGCAATCAAAGTGTAATTTTTAATAAATTATAAAAATACATACTTTACTTCATAAATTAATCTTAAATAGAAAAAATAAAAATATACATTAGTAAAATGTCCTATTGCCTTTTAATCTTAATCTTGTAAGTTTTAGCAATAAGAATATTTGAATAATATTTTATAATTTTATTTAATTCCTATATATTTCATTGATAATATAATTATATTTTATTTGCACTTATAATATTAGCATAAGATGCGTTTAAAATTTTATAAATATATATAAAATAAAATAATCAATAGAGATCTTGCTTAGAATATGGTGTCTTTATTAAGAGAAAAATTATCAAAATATAATTAAGATTGAGTTAGAAAACTATTTTGTTAAATTAAAAAATAAAAGATAAAGAATAATGATTATAAAAGTTTTTCATATTCTAAAAAATCACTTAACATGTCAAAATAAATATAATGGCCTTTTTCTCATTTAAATTATGTATATAAATTTAAAAATGCATCTAAATATTGTTACAAACAAATAAAATAAAATCAAGTCATATGATTATTAAACTTTAAATATGAGACTCTTTATTAAACTTCATAAAATTCTAAATATGTTTAGATTTATTTATTTTACTCTTAAAAAACCTTCAAATCAAATGTTCTCTTTGAAATATTTTAATTACATAGGTTTTACTTAAAGCGAATTAAGTTAATTTAAACATGCATTAAATATTTATTATTAAATAAAAAACTTATAATAATATATATTTGATTTGAAAAAAATCCATGCAATACACAGGTCGTATAACTAGTTATTGACAAAAGATCTATCCTTGATTACAAGCACAATTGGCATTGTGACAAAACTTACCTAAACTTTGAGTGTGTTGGTCCGAGTAAAAGAAGTTCAGGTTTCTTAAACATGTGGTCCTGAGTTTAATATCAAGATTCACATGTATGAAAATAACACCGTTAGAAAGAATCTTTACTTAGATGTCTAATCATATCCTGAGAGATTAGTCTCTCACTTATCGAGAGAGAGGATACTCTAATAAATTAAAAAAGAAAAACTTACTTAAAGTTCTTTAAGCATTTGTATTATTATTCTCTAATAAAAACATAATGCGTATATTATTTTTCAGTCATCTCATCATCATTTTTAAAAATTTCATATATAAGGTGTAAAAAAAGAAAATATGCATGTTATTATTGGAAAAACAGTACAACAAGTATTGAGAGAATTTTCATATCAAAAACGAAAAAAAGAAAACGCCTAAAAAATTTCATCTAAATTTTGTCCTTAATATTATTGACATAAGTCTTGGTATAATCGTTTAGCAAGAAAAAACAAACTTCAAAAGTGTTACTTTTTGCAATAATTTCTCAAATAAATTTATTTAAATCTTTTAGATCTATTATCTTTTGGATAGATGAGAATAGTTTGGTTTTGATTATCTTAGATTCGCCTAATATTGTAGTAGATTTGAAAATTTTAGCTTTGACTTTCTTAAATCTATCTCACATATTGGAAATTACAAAAAATAAATATTTTTATGTCAATTAGATTAAGAAATGAATATAAAAGTTGAATTAAAGTATGTGCGTTTGAAAATATTGGGTTTAAAGAGGCTGACCTTGTGTTCCCCCCCCCCCCCCCCCAGTTATGGATAACAGGGATCAGAAATTGATTCATGGGGGAACAAATTTATTTTCACGAACAAGCAGAAGCCTAGTATTGGAAAATTACACATTTAACTCTTGATTTTTAAAATGTGAATCATATTGTTCCAAGTAGATTTTGACACTAATGGTTTTGATATTGTTGCATGTAGGATGCTCTAATACTATTCAACTCTAGGACATGTGCAGTCGGATTGGGTGATCAATGCGCCCAGAGTTGTTTTTGTTTCTTTAGTGGCAACAGTGGTGGAGTCCTTTCCCATTACTGAGGTAGTAGATGACAACATGTCTGTTCCACTAGCTATCATGGCAGTGGCATTTTTCACTTTCCACTATTAGCTCCTGGAGCCTATTGGTCTAATTTCCCTGAAGGTCATATACTCTCTCTATTCAATTTTTTTTCTCCTGCAAATGCTTTTTGAAATTATTTATATATTACAAATAGATATATTTTTCCTATCATTGCTCTTTGTTATTTTACAATTACAATTTAGAGCCCAATTATGTACCAAAAAAATATAGAACCAGTTATTGAAGTATAAAGTCTCAAATTACTTTATCAAGATAAAAAAGTGGAATAAATTTTGTTTATATGCTTGCGCAAGGTGCGAGTCAACATCTAGTTATTTCCTAATTATAAAAAAATTGAGTCTTAAATAATTGTTTCTTAAGTAAATAACTCCACACTACAAATGCAAAATTTAGTTATTCAAATATGTATCTTACTCCATACACTCTTACCTTTTAATATAAGGAGGTGTCATCACCTTCAACCATTAGAAACAATATTTTATTTCTTTTGGACCTCTTAAAAATTCAAAAATACTACAGTTTAGTTAAAATTGATGATGGAGATATCATCAATCATAGCTGAGATCATTTTCTTCTTAAAAAATTCGTCAACAATGCATATAATGTTTCGGCCTCTTACTGTTCTTTTTTTTCTTTTCTATCTTCTTTTTTTTTATATAACTTATGCATAAAAGTCAGTGTCTTGATTGAATTCGGAAGTTCGGCTAGTATGTTTTAAGAAGTTAAATCTCAACGCATCTTGATAAATTATATGTGATGTTGGTGAAAATTTATCACTTGCAGTATTTTTCAGTAATCAGAATTTGTGGTGTATGCTTTTGAATTTGATACTTATAAATTGTAGCATTTCAAAAGAAATTAATTAAATTTAGACTCATGGACTAATTATTTGGACTGGGCAGCACTGCAATAACCAAGAAGAATTCCAAATTTTTTGGTATTTCATTTTTATTAAATGGACCAATAACATTTTTTTGATACAAACATTTTAATAAATGGATCACTAACATGCTGGCCTGGGCAAAAAGGATTTAAAAAGGTCAAGAACTTATGTCAAGTGATATTAATTTGTTCATAAATTACTTGATCCAAAGTTCAAATCTCATCTGTTTTGCCTTGCCTCTACTTTAGTCTACTCTTTTTCTACTTGGTATCAGGTTTTTGACCTCTTTTGTAACAAAAGAAAAAAAATTAATAAAATTTACTTAGTCACTTAATATATATGTTTGAATGGAAATGGAATAGAGTTAATTTTTCATTTTAAGTAAATATTCTACTTATTTGAGAATTTTTTTGAAATGAAATAATTAATTTGAGATATTATCATATAATATGTCAATCATTTTTTATTCAATTTTATAAATATTTTATAATAACTCTTTTAATTTGAAAGCAAAAAATTAACTTTCTCTGATCTTTCTTTTTTCTTTCAAATCCCTCCGTCTAAACATACCATTAAGAAAACTCTCAAACGTGCCCTTCGTCCTCCCTAGAGAGGTTCTTATATACTATAAGAACATTATACTAATTCAACGAAAATATATAATTTGTAACACTGCATAACCATACAGATTGTTGGATCAAATATAAAATATTATTAAATCGAGGGTTAACATTTTAGAATTTCTCCCATTCCTCTAGATGACTCCCATTGGACTTCTTCTCACGCAGATTAACAAGAAGGAAAAGAAAGCAACACTTGCTGTCGCAGATGAGCAGCTCTCTAATCAAGACCTTGCAGACTAACTGTGAAAGACATATTTTGCGTGTTAGATGTGAAGTAACATGACCTAATGCATTCTCTTCATGTGCGTTGTGGTGACTATAGTGACTTAGTGACCATGTATATATGTCAAGGTCAAGGGCAAAGAGAATCAAGTTAAAATCCATCACAAAAAAAAATAAAACTGCAACCAAACAACACTCGAGGATAATCAAACCACCAATTGTTCTTGCTTCATGTCTGTTTGTGACATTGAGAATTAAATGAAGTTCCACGTAAATTTACATTTGTAGTTGCCGCTAACTTTTATGCCATTTTATATTGCTTTTTCTTTGTCTTTGTGATAGAGCATTTTGGAAAATACACCACTAACTTCGCAGCTAGCCTTTGGCTTCTCAGCGTGATGCTGCCAAGTGCTAACAATTTTTATGGTGCTTTTGCTTTGTGTCATGAATCAACATCTTGTATTTCTCATTCACTCGCTGTTAACATTATCAGTGTTATTCCCCATCAATTCTGACCATGGTTTTAAATTGTGGCTGCAATATTACAATTTTCATGGTCTCCGCAACCGCATCGTGACCGTAATTACAGTTGCATTGGTCGCATTTTTCTGCAATTGGCCGCAATATTAAAATTTTAGTAGTCTCTGCAACTACGACCGCAACCGCAATTTAAAACCATGATTCTGACCCAAGTAGCTGACTTGCCTTTATTAATTTTGTGTTTAAACTAGCTCATGAATCCTACGTTTGAACAAGATTGGTTAGACTTAGTTGTTGATTGAAGCTTTAACACTACCTATTGATTAGAAAGAATCTGGTCAAGTTCCACATTGCTGAGTAAAGATGACAAACACCCAAAACACGACTATAAAAGTAACGTTCCGACATTTAATTAAGTATACCTTTCTCAGCCTTTTGGCTAAGATCAAGTGTAATATTTGTTCTTATCAATTTAATATTTGATACGTGGGCTATTTCTCACATGATATTAAATTAATTTTTTAAGGGAGAATCTATCAAGTAGCTTGCTAGTAGGACTCTCAAGTGTCGCCCATGTCTTACATTGTTGCATGGGCTCGACGCATCCCACCCAAATTAGTTGAAGATTCTCATATCTTCTATTTTTTGCGGTCTTATGCATATTGGGCATTTACAATTATTATGTTCTTACTCCTACTCATCAGACCCTAACATATATAAGTGAATTGTGTTTGTATAATTGTATGCTTATTTATTTTTTTGTTTACTCTGTACTCACCACAACTCTTCGTATAGTTGAATTTTATAAAACTTTAAACTAAATGAGTAATATGTTCAATATAATGTATTATTAATTTATTTCCTACCCAAATTTTCTCTTACATTCTAAACTAACCATATTTTGGAAGGCTCTTTCCTTTTACATGTCTTAAATGTGTGCAAATTTGAATAGTGCAAAGTTTAGAACTGGGTAATTTTAAACAAGCATCTCCTTAATTTTATTTTGTGAAATTTATGTGCTTTTTGTTGTGTGTTATTTGATTAAAAAATGGGTTTATTTTTTCAAAAAAGTGATTTTGTTATATTTTAGTGTATTTGAATGAATCTTTATTAAAAAATATATAAGTACTAAAAAATAAGCATAAAGTGTAAAAAGTTTTACTAACCAGATATGTATGCTTCTAAAATATTTTTTGTCAAATGTTTTCAACATGTTTTTTTTTCTTAATTTGGATCATTTCAGTATGATCAGATGGGAAAAATTGTAAACTTATTAGGTTTGACCTAAATTCCTAATTTAAAAATTGATAATTTCTTACTTTTATTAGTAGATTCATATTTTGTAATTAATATTAAAATATGTAAAAGATATACAATAAAGAAGAATAATATGTAAGAGATATGCAAGATATAAGAGATATTTATTTTTAATAGAAAAATAGGAAAGTCATAAAAAGTGTAAAGATGATAATTACTTATCAAGCAAGTTATTGTAACTTATAAATATTTATATTGGGAAATTGGTAGATGTATGAAAATAAGGGAGAAGAAATTGTGAATAACATTGCGGTGGAGGATTTGCAACTTTGTTCATAAGTTGTAGTAGTTAGGAGAGAGTTTGCAACTTCTATTCGTGCAAAAATTGTATTGAGAGAGTTTGTCACTTTTTTGTTCGAAAATTGTATTGTAATGTTGTTCATACTGGATTAATCTCTTCTCACCAAATCACATCAAGTTTTGTACATTATATGTTTGTGATGTTTTCCCTAATTACTCATATTTATGCATGTATGTGTAAAAAGGGATAAGGTATTCATGAGCAAGTGGTACTTGAGGAGCTTCATGTTGATGTCTTCCGGACATGAAAGTTAAGCGATGTATTCCAAATAACAGTGGTGCAGACACGATGTGATAATTTGAAGCTTTGCTTGGAAATTATGTCTGTGGTAGGTGATATGTTAATGCAAGTTTTTTTTATTTTTTTTTATGGTGGAGAAGATGATTTGAAGATCTACTAATTTTAAAGATTGATCGTGATGGAATTTGAATAAAGGTGAAAATTGTTGGATTTAACCAAAATTCTTAATTTGAAGATTGTAATTTATTCTTTCCTATTTTTATTAGTAGATTTATATCTTGTAATTAATATTAAAATATGTAAAAGACATAAAATAAATATGAATGATATGTAAGAGATATACAAATATGAGAGAGATATTTTTTAATAGAAAAATATGAAAGTCATAAAGAGTGTAAAAGGGTAGCAACTTGTCAAGCAAGTTTTTGTAAGATATAAATACTTGTATTAAGAAATTGGTAAAAGTATGAGAATGAGGGAGAAGAAATTGTAAGTAATGTTGTATCGACGAGGGTTTGCAACTTTGTTTGCTAAAGTTGCAGTAGTTAGGAGAGAGTTTGTAGTTTTATCTATATTGTTCCTAGTGAATTCAATCTGTTTTCATTCGTAAATATAAACATGTTAAATTGAATCACATTAAATTTGTGTGTTTTTCTTAATTACTCTTATTTATTATGTATAAAAAGGAATGAAGTATTCCCCCAATACACTGGACTTCACAGGCATATTAACAAGGAGAAGAAAGCAACACTGGCAGATGAGCTGCTTTCTGACCAACACGTTGAAGATAGGTTGTAAAAGACATTTTCCGTGTTAGATGTGAAGTGGCATAACTAAATGACCTGATGCATTCATTTTATGCTTTGTTGTACGAACTAGCGACTCAGGGAGCATGAGCATGTCTATATGTCAAGGGCTATGAGAATCAATGTTAGATTAGGAAGCAAAGATACGGATACAATACGACAAAGATACATTGATATAGTAAGAATTTTAAAAATAGTTGAAAGATATATAAAAAAAATTATTTAAAAGTATCGAAATATCCAATACAATACTACTGGATATCAATTAGGTGAATATTTTAAAATATTGGTCCTATAAAACTCAGTATCCATTAAGAAAAAAATAGAACTGCAACCAAGTAACAATCGACGATAATACAAAATCATATAAGGAGGGAAAAGGTATTTATAGTTTACTTTGCATAAAAGTTCTACTAATAAATGTATAATTTGACAGCATGCACATGCATAGCAGTATCCCATCCCACTTGAGGATTTGGAATACTGAAGATGCAGTTCACAACATTGAAAATGACTCAACCACTCGGATAGGTTGTTTATGTGGTTTGGTAAGAAAGCCTCTGTACAATTATCTAGAACATCATTTTGGATGAAATACTTATGCGTCAACTGATTATTTATGGAGAAAAGTTTTGGAGCACAGAGAAAGCTTCCTTAGTATGTGTTGATGTGAACGATGGAGGATTATATTTTTGAATGACTTTAGTAAATAGAAAGAGGCTTGTATAAATGAATTAAATGTAAGTAGCAGCTTAAACATAATACACATACACAATCCGGGAAATTTGTTCATACTGATTCCTAGACTTTTTTGTTCAAGTTTAAATAAGAGTTTGGATCGTATAATTTTCACTCATCTGAATTGTAGTCCTTATAGTTTATTTTTTTTATATATAAGTCCCTGTAACTCATTTGAATTTTGGTTCCTCAAGGACTAATAACTTAACAAGTAAAAACTGTAGGGACCAATTCTTTATGAAAAATAAGGACCACTATCTTAATAAATAAAAATTATATAGACTAAAATCTAAATGAGTAGAAAATATAAGGATTACAACTACTTTAACGGTAGAGACCAAAAACCCAAAATAGTGAAAAAATAGGAACTAATATCAAAAGATGAAAACTATATGAACTAAAACCCAAATGGATGAAAACTATCGACACTAAAATCTTGTTTAAACCTTTTGTTTATAAACTTCTAGTTCTAGGAAACGGAAAGCTCAAGAGATTATTAAAGAACAAATTCGACCAGCTGGAAATGAATATTGGAAGATAAAAAATTCAGAATAGGGTGCAAAGGAAAGGAGCATATACCGAATTTCCACAAAGGCTACTGATGCTACACTTGTGTATACAAACTGTCTTGTGTTGATTTGAAAATATTTAGTTGAGTATACAAAGGCTACTGATGCTACAATTTGTTTATTTTAGTTTGGTTAATGTTTACACAGTTCCATTTTATCGGGTTTATTGTGTCACCTATCATTTGTAAAGGATTTCCATGAGAATGAAATTGAAAACAAGTAGCTGATTACTTTGGATGACATTTCTTTTTTGGGATATTTATAAACAAATGTTATGATACTAATAAATAATTCTGCTTATCATGTTGAAACAGTGACCATGTTTACCTAAATTGCAGATGTTTGAACAAGAAGTTACGGTTGCACATCAGGTCTTGCATTAATGGAACCTAGATGCAATTCATTTGGATTGCTACTGGACCACACAAAAATGCCTCATTACTCTAGAGAAGGCATTGTTAAATATCAAAGGGACAACAACATGGCCTGATTTATTTTAAAATCATGTGGAGTATCCCCATCTCTAACCTGCCTCCACATGCATCAATTTCTTTAAGATAAAAGGACCATATTCATTTCAAACAAATAAATAGGACAAATTCCCAAGCTTCCAGCAAAGAAGGAATCATCATCATGCACAATCCTACTATATGTCTGACATATTTACAAGAAAACTGTCAATTTATTAGAATATAAAAAATTGACAGCAAATAGTCCTTTTTGACACTAATTTCGGTGTTTTTCCTAGCACAACGTTACTTTGAGTTACTTTTGGTAACTCTGGGTATGACTGAAATGGAAACGGCCTACTTTCAGGGCAAAGGTTCTTGTGAATCTCCTAGACGAGACAAATGGAGATATGCATCAGTCCCTGTGAATAAACAACCTATGACTGCATCAGAAAATTTGATAGTTGAACTTGAAGCAAGCAAAAGTATAAAGTAAACAGAAGAGGTCCAGAAAATAAGATAACGACAAACCAGTACTTTACAAATGTAATGTAATATCTATAAAATATACAAGTAGGCTATTTCAGAGATGGTAGTTCTTAATGTTCGGGGTACTGAAGTGCTCAGTAGACTTCAGATAATTCAAAAACCACTCTAGCTAAGTAGAACCTAACAAACTCCCAATGTGCAATGAGTAGAACCTAACAACCTAACAAGGGAGAGAAAAACATTCACTCGATACTTCAATAAAAGCAGTTAAGTATTCTTGTATAAGTTCAAACAGTCCTCAGGGACAAAAAAAGTAAGTATGAAATTAAGGTTATCACAGTTGTATCATATCAAATTGCAATCAGATCCCATATCTCAAAACCCCTCCTATATGCTACATGGAAAAGAGAGACAAGAAGAGGGAATGGATCATCTCATGTGAAATTTGTTGGGCCATAGGGGGGAGCCCAAAAGTAAGGGAAATTTTCATCAATGGGCTAAATAAGAAACTACAATAGTGAGTCTGACGCCATAACTTGACCCAAAACCTTAGTCTATGGATCTTCTCACTTATATACTCTTCACTTAACTCATTCTTTACTAATGTGAGACTTCAACACTCACACTTGAATTTTCAACAAAATTTTCACATGACAGTATCTCATGTGAAATACATAACAGTGTCATGTGAAGAGAGAGATAGACACAGACCCTAAACAAGGCCCCATAAATTTTGACAGGACCCGACCTATTCAGGGTCTTTTGTATTTATCTCTCTCTTCACGTGGCAGGGTCATGCGAAAATCTCACATGAGAGGACCCATTCCCGAAGTTTCCAACTCTAAATGCAACAATAGTAGAAAATTGGAAGGAAATCTATCTAAAAAATATTGTTAATGAAGTGAAATATTAGTAATAGTCTACTCACCATATCCTTCCATAGAGATTATTTGAAGATCACCTCCAAAATAACGAGCATACAGACGGCTAATAGGAATCCCATATCCATATCCAGCCATTGTCACATTATCAGCTACTCCAAGATCTGAATGCTCATCCAATGGGTTTCTGGCTGTACTATATAGATATGTAAAAATTTTTGGCAGACCACTTCTTGGTATTCCACCTCCCTCATCTGAAACCTACAATGCCATTTAGACCAACTGCTTTAACAAAGCATCATGATAATAGCATGTAAAAATCCCCCCAACAAAAGTAAAAAAAAATCCCAGAAAAAAGGTAACTTGAAAAATGATTAATAACTGGAACATAGAAGTCATACAAACTAAGTACCTTTATGGTAACATCCTCTATTCCATCAGCAACTATTATTCTAATGGGAGGTGCAACTTTGTCAGAATCCATAAAACGCTCTTGGACAGCACGCAGTGAGTTCTTAACCAACTCAAATACCATAAGATGCAAGTGAGCTGGAACATACCTGTTGTGAAAACATACAGGAGAAAAGAGAACAGAAACAACTTATTAACTATAATTATAAATCCTAATGAGATAACCAATCCCAGCATAAGAAAAAGACAGATGCTCTGAAAAGAGAAAAAGAATAAGGAGAGCGAGACATAAGCTTGCAAAAGTTATGGAAATAAATCACAGCAAAACAAAACCAAATGAAATCATAGAAGTAAAAAGTGTGTAACTCACGGAAAAGTAAAATCAGGGTCTTCATAAATTTGGACATCAGGGGCACTGCCATATTCACGGCAACATATAGAACGTGCATCCTCAATGGCATTCCTCGCCACCTCCACAGGAGACATTTTTGTATGTATATAACCTACACAATGGGGAGCAGGATTGGGATTGTGCAACTCAACATGCTGCCCTGAATCCCACAAAAATGAAAAACACATACAACAAGGTTAGGGTTTAGACCTTCGCTAAAAAGATTTAAATAGAAAAAATTAGTAGCAAATAAACTGCTTAGTCTTATAGTAGGCAGGAAGAGAGCTTTCTGAACTAACCGATAAGCATGCGAATTCCAATTCTTGACAAGTAAAAGCGATCAAGGAACTGATGAATCTCATCAAGATCTTCATAAACAATCTTTGGATCCATACCCTTCTTCAACTGCTGAACACCCAAGGCCATTGTAGGTACCACATTGTTGTGTCTCACTTTGATGGCCTTAATCATTTCAGTGAATTCTTTTTCATCATTCATATTCTTGATCTCAGGGAATGATCTAAGATCACGGAAAGAATCAAAGTACCAATCCCTAACCTAAAAACACAAATTTAGCACAAAAGTTCAATAAATATCTACAAAACATCATGTTAATTTTAAAGTCCTTCTCCCTCATGTAGCTAAAATCGCCATAAAGCACACCATCAAAACCTACATCACTCCAAGAGCATAAAAAACTAACATTATCAGAGTCCTAAAACAGGTGCTTGGCCCCAAGGCGATATGATATCTGCCACCATCAAGAATCATTTAATTTAATATCCAGTGACCTTCCCATTTTGGAAGGAAAAGTCAGAGGACTGTTGTTGCAAAAGAAATAAAACATGTTCAGAAAAATGGGAATTTATACTATCTTAATATATAGTGATTAAACCATATACCCTTTGTAGCAAGGTTGGGAGAGAAAATGTTCAACATCAAATTTTAAAGCTGACTATTAAATTCTGCAAGACTTAAAATGTCAAGAACCAATCATCCTAAAAGCTTAAGCTTTTCATTGTGTTGGTTCTTGACATGATATTTGAACCTGCATGAACAAGTCATTAGAAGTTTGATTCTTCCAATTAAATTATAATTTCAGCACATGGCAGTATTGTTCAAGCATTAAGCCCTTTCTGTGAGGGGATGTATTAGAGATATAAATCACTCCTGACCTCCACCTAATAGGTTAAGCTTTTTGTTTGCATTATTTCACTTAAACAGTTCTAAACAAAATAAATAAGTTAAACATTGAAATAAAATAGAACTTCACATGCTTATATGCCAATTGCAAAGATGGTTTAACACGACAAGATTAACCACAAATATGAAACACTAGACACTACAGACAGGAATCTACATTGTATCCGTAATGCTAATCGCAAACCATTTTTTATTTAAAATACTTGCTTTCAAAAGTTGGTCAACTTCTTAAATCTTAATGCACACGATTGCCACAGAAAAGAAAAATAAACAAACGAAACAGTAACATTAAAATAATTGTAAGACACATCCAAAAACACCCTTCCCCATAAACAGATAAGATCAAATAATAATCAGAATTATCCTCAAAAGCAAAGGCAATGAAATCCAAGGCACCAAAGATGGGAACAAAAAAACAACACAAAGAATAACAATAACCCTTAATTCTATAGTACAATGTAAAAAAAAGGGGGGGGTACCTTCAAAACTGCAGGTTTTTGAGACAAACCATAGGGAAGATTCTCAAGCTCAATGGCTCTCCTAGCAATCCTAATGGGAAGCTCCTTGTGAAGGAACTGAGCAGAAATGAGCAAATTCTTGTCAGTGGGTTTGGAACCAAATTCCATCATGTACCTCAAGCTTACCCCTGTCTGCTTCAAACAACCCCATCTATGCACCTCTTCAATCAAGGTCTTGGAGAATGACTCACAGGCCTTCTTGGCAGCCATGGCTTGGTCCTGGTTGTGGAGCCAAGAACCAAGAAATCTGAGAGTGAATTGGAACAACAACCAGCATGCAAAAAGAAGCCAAGAAGCACACAATGCAAAACTGACATAGATAACAATAAAAAACCACCAAAAAGGTTGGGAATTGAGGCCACACCCCCTCTCAATTGAGGAGAGAGAAAGTGACACCCCTTTTGTAGAGAGAGAAAATTACAACAATTTGAATAGTGATGATGGGTCCTCACAGTGAAAGAAAACCTGGGTTGGAATTTAACCAGAGATTAGAGGCGAAAATTTTGAAACTTTTTTTCTTTTTTTGTTTTTTGGAAAGTGGCAAATTTTGAAGAAACCGAAGTGGTGGTGATGGTGTTTTCTCTTTGTGGAGAGGATGAGACCTGGCTGCCAACTATGATTGGGGGCTGTGATTATGACACGTGTTAAGATAAGCCCTCGTTTCGGGAATTCAAATGTGGTGGCCAGCCCAAGTTTTGGTTTTTGGACCATTTCCAGTTTCACATGTTTTTTCTCCTTTTACTCTCATCAATCAATGCATTTTGTTGGGAAAAAGAAAAAAAAAGATCAATGCATATTTTCCCCATATAATTTCAAACAAATTCACGTGGCTTTTCCTTTTATGAGTTTCTTAACGTATGTGCCATTGCTTACAATTTTATTAATTGTCAATTGTCATGGTCAATTGGTCATGACAATTTTATTTATTGTATTGTAAAGTGTAAGTCAATTATGTATAATTATGTTATTAAATGAATTTGATTATGATAATTAATATTTGAGATATTAAATTTTTGAGAATGGTTGTGGTAAGGTTGAGACTTTAATCTTTAGATATTTTTAGACCTTAAAAGGATTTTAATTGTTTGAAATACTTTTTAAATGCGACAGAATTAGTATTATAATAATATTTAAGAAATATTTTAATTAAAATAAACAATATAAATATTTAATAAATATTTAATTTTTTCATATATAATTATTTTTTTAAAAGAAAAGACAGAAAGTAGATTTAGTAATTTTTTGTACTAAGCCATATGTATGTTATTTTTGGTTAAGCCTAATTCAATTATGTATTATTCATTATTAAATAAAATAAATTATGATAATTAATATTTGAGATATTAAGTTTTTGAGAATTGTTGAGATAAGGTCGACTCTTTTAACTCTTAACATTTGGAGGAATTTTAAATTAAATTATTTAAAGTATTTACATTTTTTATATATAATAATGTTTTTTAAAAATAAAAGACGAAAGACAGATTTTAGTAGTTTTTGGTACTAGGCCATATGTATCTGCTATAAGAATTATTTGTATTTTTTTTAATATGATATTTTTATGTTCTTAAAAAAGTAACAAAATCTACATAAATATACCTACTTTGTACTTATATAGTTTCCATTTTTCAATAGAAGCATTACTATTCACAAATGCACTAATCGATGTTTCAACTTTAGGAAGGAAACAGAGGACCTGTTTTGAGAGTTTGCATAGAGTTTAAGATTATCCTAAAAATATAAACAACTACACTAATCATTGGTTTGAACTATTTCACAAAAGTTTAATCCAAAGGGATCATCATGATTTCTAAAGATTCTTGCATTTTTGGCACTTTTCATACATCAGATCGACTTGTGGACCATCCCACGTATGTGATTGGCAAGTGCTATTGCCTAGTCCATCGGGATTTATGGAGATTGTGCATTATTTTTTGTTAAAAACGGCATAAATTTTTTTATAGAGATTATTTCTTTTTATTTTACCATTATAGAGATTATTTCTTATGCATGAAACTTCTTATGTACGTGAATTTTATATTAGAAACTAATCACTTATATAAACAACACATATAAAAGGATATAAGAAAAAGCATGTAAGCAAATTGTCAAAAATTACCTCAAACTATGAATCATATGCAAAAAAAATCCTCATATATTTTGAAATTCATTACCATTAGGACAAAATTGAGGTAAAATTTTTTAGATACTTATAGTGTTTTTATTCATTAAAAACATAATATATGTACATTTTTTATAACTCATTAATAAAAAATTTAAAAATAATAATTAAATAGTAAAAAATTAAGATACATGTTATATTTTTATTTGAAAATAAGACACATATCATATATTTATTGAAAAAAAATATTACAAGTACCTTAAAAATTTTATCTAAGTTTTATCCTTGCCATTATTCTTTAAATTTGTCAAACCGTGTATATTAATTTTTTTGTAAAGAAGATTTTTTGCACATACACAATAAGGTAAATATACACTAAAATCCATACTTCGATTAGCTCAAGAAATTATGTTAATGAATTATAAAGTACGTGTAGATTTTCTGTAAATGACCCATAATTGAATTTTTTTTTTATATTTTGCCCTATTAATTTATCACAATTGACTGTAAATATTAAAAGAAAACACATTTAAACTAGAATAAAATCTTTACTAAATACTATTACGATATTGTTATCATTACCTTATTTGAATATTTACCAGGCCTACAAAATAACTATCACAATTCAAACGTTACTTAGGAACCCTGAATTCACATTTTAAGAACTTTCCATATGGAAAAAGTACCAATACTACGTATCATCCCTACAACTATTGAGAAAAAAAAAATCTTGCATAAAAAATATTTAATGATATTATTTATTAATTAATAAAAACATTACATAGCACCAATATTAATGCATTGGAGCCCAGCTGGAGTTGATAGGTTTCTTAAAACTACTCTAATTTTTTCAAACTATTTTTTATATATTATTTTTTACACTACTTCTCATATTATTAATTATAATATTTTTTTCACTTAATTACAATTATTAAAAAATAATGTGAATAATAATGTGAAGAAAAAATGATGTGATATAATCATTTTTCTTTTTAAAACTAGGATTGTTTTTCTTTTATTTGTTTTTAGACTACTTACAATAAAAACTTTTAACTGAAAGTGCCAACTAATTTAGTTGATAAAATTCTTTTCCTGATAAAATTCTTTGTAAGCGAATATAAAGACATGTGATCAAATATCATATTCACTCTTTCCTTTCCGCACCTGTGTGAGTGAATATAAAGGTACCGTTTATTGTAAAAAAATAGTAATGTTTATTTGAAAAATAATACCATCATATAAGTTCTCTCATAATACGGATACATCTCCCACAAATGCTTAAAAAACTATTAGCAGAAATATTTTACTATTTAAAAAATAATAAAAGTATCACCTGCGACGAGATAAATAAAAATTTTTGGCAAAAATTAAGTTGAATTGTTTAATAAATCTGAGAGTTTTGAAAAGTTCAGGATTTCATCCAATTATACCTAGCATATATCAGCTAATTAAAATTTATTAGAAAGATTGAAAATTTTCTAGAATGTAATTTAAATAGTTCATACGGATAAACACACTCTCCTGAGATAATTGAAGGGAATGATAAGTGTCTGGCTTACTGCTGAAAGGGAAGCGATACAATTGCACTTGCAGCCTTGTGATTTGTGGTCCTCACAGCACTCAGTCCACTTCAATAGTGCTTGCTTTTCCACGCTGTGGATCTACCACGGTATGTATATGAGGTGGAAAATGAAGAAGCTACTATGGTGCAGCCCTAAGTTTCAACACTTTAAAAGGTCTTAAATTATTATCCTGCAAACCAAATTCAAGAGGAGTTCACAAACGTGAAGCCAATGCACTTCTTCTAGGAAAGATGAAGAGTGAAAGCAAAAGAGACAAATTAGGCCCGTAATCAAACTTTGCCACTCTGGCTGTCTATAATTCACAGCTGGACAAAATAAAAAACAAGCAGGTTATTAGTTATTACTTTTGTCTATAATTCAAGCATTGATTAAATGTTAAATTTATAATAAATATTTAAAAATAATTAATAATTAATAAAATAATTAACAATTTATTCTGAATATCAATTCTTAAAAAAAAGTAGATATTACCATAGAAATCCCCTATTCATAATCCAAAGAAGGAAATTGCCTACTTAGAAGAGAAACCAATTAGAAGGAAGGCCATCTGATTTAACCTCATAACAAAAGAGAAATTTTTACCAAACTCCTATATTATAAATTTAATGCATGGTTCATGAATGACTTCTATCATTAAAATTAAAATTAATTTACATAAATTTTAAGTCACTATTTTAAAATTAAATTTTTTTCTAAGAAATATTTTAAAGTCACTTATTAAGAAAATAAAAAATATTAAATAAAAAATATAACATTTAATGCATTAAATACTCAAAAAAATTATACTTTTCACTTAATACTTTTTTTTATTTCTTAACAAATATTTTAATACATTTGTTAAAAATATCTTAAAATTTATGATAAAAATCTATCATAAAATATGCATTAATTGTACTCTAATTACATATAATAATTTCTCAGAGTTTCACACACAGCACATAAAGAAGTTATTCATCACCTTTAATGAATATTCCTTTCCAGAGACCTTCACCATCCCACTAATGATATACTCCCATTTTCAGCATCCTTAACATCAGCAAGATTCTCAGTGCTGCCTGCAAAGGGTATCTTTCTACACACCAAGATTACCCCATTTTCTCCTTATTTTCTTGGTAAAGTTCCACCAAGATTACCCCATTTTCTCCTTATTTTCTTGGTAAAGTTCCAGCTTTTTTTGCTCTAAATAGAATATACCTAGAAAAAAAAAAATGAGTTTCCCTCAATCTATCCTATCTTCAGTTCCCTCCACAGTTATTTTACCTAACCAGTACTTACCACTAGAATGAACATAACAAAACAGGCATTAAAATTTATTTATGAATAACAGAAGGCCAAGTTGACACTCACTTCTAACTATGTCTTCTTTGCAAGAGTTGAAGATAAGATGAATCAGATTCTTGCCCACTGATTTTGTCTATTCTCACCATGTTTAGCACCATTAACATCAATATAATATCGTCTCAGAATCTCCTTTTCCTCCTTTGGTAAAACAACCTGCAGGAAGCCAAGTCTTTGAGAAAGTGCCTCAAACATGTAGCTGAAGAAACTCACAGAAAATGGCTTCCCCCAAATCTCATCCTTCAATTCCCTTCAAAAGATAGACAATGTGACTCATTTATCCAGTAGTAACACCAAATTGAATTTCATAAACCGGCCATATTATGCCTTTGAGGCCTGATTGGTGCTATGTCACTATCGATATTGTATCAGAATACCATAAAATATGATGGAGCGGCTTTTGTTTTTGTGCAAGGGTGACTAATCAAACTTGCCTTATTGGCTAATCCAGAAGACTTGTTTTGTTTCATAGCAAGAGAAGCTCGTTTAATTCATTATCGGCCAAAAGTGGCTAAAACAATGATATAAGCAGGTGTTGTTTGTAACTTATAGAACATATAAATTGTTACTTATTTTAACTCTATTTAATTTTTTTACCAGCTAAATCACCTCGTCAATGTTTGGACTAAAGGATTCACAAGATATTTGATGTTCACATATTTGATGCATTAATAAGCCTTCATTTTTAGTCATTTACACTCTCCTTGCACTTAATAAATTAAGTTTGGTTATGTTTTGTATGTTTTGAGCTCAAAATAGATTTAATTGAATTTTTCAAGTGATTTACGTCTTACACTAATCTTGTATTTGGGTCATATCTTGGGCTGTAGGTGGATGTTTAAGGTGAATCTTATGTCATTTTAAAGATGAGAGAGAGCTCTACAATCTTCATGAAGACATCAAAGACTTAATCACACGTTTGGATGGCTCAAATTGGCATTGAATCAAGAACTAAAGTGTTGCTCCTGGCAGAATGACCTTTATGTACTGTGCATTACACTGCTCGTGGTGAAAGTTGTAGAATAGGCTGAAAATTTGATGATTGATAGTTAAGACTCAAATATACAACTTTCATGTTGTACATTTTTCCCGATTCAGACTCCTTGAAGGTGATATTAGGCTTGGAAGTCAGAATAGAGAAGCTGCGTCTGGACCTGAGCAGTGTGCAGTAATTTGAACATATCTGGAGCTATAGAAACGATATTGGACTCAAACCAAAGCCCTTTGAAAGCTGAGATCTAGACCTACAATCTTTGTGAAGACCACTTGGCTCAAAAATGACGAATGCAATGACTTCAGAGCAGCATGATTTCGGAGACAAAGAATAGGCTGAAATTTTCTACTCACCAAAAGTTATTCAACATTTTCAACTACTCCACCTACTCCACCTACTCCACCAACCACCATGACTCCGCCCCTTTGACATTTTGTACCTCTAAACCCTCTATAAAAGGGGGCTATGCAGATCATTGTGAATGTAGAGCTTTTATGTAGTAGTGTTGTTATAATTAAAGTTTTAGTGTTTCATTTTGGAGAATTCTCTTCTTTTCTTCTCTCCTCCTCTCTCTTTGTTATTTTCATTTTTGTATAGTTCTTGAAGGTTCTCCAATGGTGATGGCTATGGAGAGCTAAACTTCTTTAATCAATCCAAGAGATTGACAAGCTTGATGATTAAACCGAGATCTCGTTTTAATCGTTATACGTTCATCTATTAATCAAGTTTCTCTTTCTTTTCTTCTCTCGTTTAAATTCTGATTTAATGCTTAATTTGATTGGGATTTGCATATGTTAATTGCGTAATTATCATATGTCAAGAGATGAATTCAGAGGTTATATAATTTATCAAAGGTGTTTGATGAAATATTTAGCTTGGTTGGATCTTGGTTTTTAAGTTAATTTAGATTTTGGATGAATGCTTAATTTGTCTAACCTTAATTAATTGATTTTTAGAAGCGTTTCTAGTAGAAGATCCATGGATCATTGAGAGGCGTCTTGATGTGATCTAAGACCAAAGATTTGGTTGATAGTTGAACGGATTTATAAAGATCAAGGATGGATTAAAATCAAGATTTGTTAATTCTCTTGGATTGGTTGTTTTCTCAATCTTGTTTACTCATTTTAATTATTCTTTGTTATTTAATCTTGCAAAACTCTTTCCCCCTATTTATTAACCTCTTAATCTGACTTCATAATTAGAGTGATCTACGGGCTCGACCCGGTGTTACCTTATGCTACAAGTAGTTTTGGTAAATCGGTTATGAATTGATTTAAATTTGATAATCTCGACAAGTGTCAAATTTTTGGCGCCGTTGCCGGGGAACATTCTGATTTTGTTCAATCTTATTAAGAGTTTATTTAACTACTAATCTCTCACTAACCTTTATGTTGCTGTGTTTTGGTGGATTTCAGGCAAAAACGGGTGATTACGGGTCATTTTACAAGAATTTCGTATTGACAGAAAATGTGTCCAGAATGAGCTGAAACTTGGTCAGTTAAAGGAAAACAGCCTAATAAACAAGACTCACAGTAAACTGTGAGGTCACCCCTATTTTTTCCAAAATCTATCGTTTAGACCAGTTTTTCAATTTTTTAATATTTTTTATTGTATTTTTTAGTTTCATTTTTGTGTAGTTTTTATGCTGTACAAGTCCCATAATTTTTAAAAATATTTAGATAGGTTAATTATATTTATTTTGGTATATTTTTAGAGTTGTCTAGTGTATTTTACTTGTTTACTTATTTTATTTTATTTTTGTGTTTTTGTATGACTAGGTCTAATCGATATCTTGCTTGAATTTGATCCCGAGATTGATAGAACATTGCATAGGTTGAATAGAACTCGTAGGCTAAGTGAAAGAATTGAGTCTGAATTTAGTTGTGACATTGAATCTGAAAGTGCACTTAAGATTTTAAGTGATTCTAAAATCATGGCGATAACAGGCAAAATAGGACCCTTAAAGAACTTCTTGCTCTCGATGTAACTTACGGTCTTTGTGCATTCAATATCCTAATCTTGATCCGACTTGAGTTAAAAACGGATTGATACACTTGTTGCCCAAGTTTCATGGTCTTACGGTGAAGATCCCCATAAGCACTTAAAGGAGTTCCATGTGGTCCGTTCAACCATGAAGCCACATGGAATCTCCGAGAGCATATCAAGTTGAGGGCATTCCCTTTCTCTCTTTGATGTAGCCAAGGATTGGGCTGTTCTACCTTTCACCAGGTTCGTCACGAGTTGGGATGATATGAAGAAATTATTCTTGGAGAGGTTCTTCCCCGCATCCGGAAGCAGTTGCCATTAGAAAAGACATTTGTGGTATAAGACAAATGTGGTGAGACCTTGCATGAGTATTGGGAGAGATTCAAAAAGCGTGTTCGAGTTGTCCCCACCATCAAATTAGTGATCACTCTTGATTCAATATTTCTATGAGGGCTTCTTTGTCGATGGATAGAAGTATGGTGGATGCCGCATCCGGAGGTGCATTGGTGGATAAAACCCCTGCTAAAGCAAGAGATTTGATAGCAAATATGGCGACCAATGCTCAACAATTTGGCACAAGAGTCCTTACCTCAACCAGAGGAGTTAATGAAGTTCAATCGTCTCATGTAGATCAACAGAGAATGGAACATAGACTTGATGAATTGACTTCTTTGGTGAGGCAATTAGTAGTGGGACAACATGTACCAGGTTACGTACAAGAGCACTGCAAGGGTGTGTGGCATTTGCTCTTGCTCATCTCATCCTACCGATTCATGCCCCACACTTCAAGATGGTGGTTCGCGTTTCGAAACGATCGGTTGCAAAGCGGTGGCATTTTTCCTAGTAGACCTCAATATCAGCATCCCAATGACCAAGATATGATCCATTTTCTAATACTTATAACCACGGGTGGAGGACCATCCTAACTCGAGATATGGGAATTCTAGTCAACAACAACAACCCCAACAAAGAATGACAATTTAGATACCAAGTCGTAGGTCCTAGCAACAAATACCAACCACCGCATTAGACAACAACAAAGCGTGCAGCCACACTGTGCAGCAGCCCCTCATGTTGCCAAGTCCAAAGAACCACTCCATCCGAGCCATCATTGGAAGATTTGATGAAACAGATGGCTACAAATAATGTTCAGTTCCAACAAAATGTCAATGCCACCATTCAGAACCTGCAAACTCAGATTGGGCAGCTGGCCACCACCGTGAGTGAATTGAAAAGCCAAGGATCGAACCAATTGCCTTCACAAATAGTCAACAACCCAAGAGGCAATGTAAGTGCCATTACCTTGAGAAGTGGCAAAGAAATTGATGGTCCTAGTCTGCCACAACCAGAGCTCCCATTGCAGCAGCCAGAGATTGATCAGACACAACAAAATTCGCATGATGCCCCAGTCCAGAAGAAATGTGCAGAGAATTCAGACTTGAACATTCCACTACCCTTCCCAAACGAGTGACACAATCCAAGGAGATAGCGCAAAGCAAAAATGGAAAAGGAAGTCATGGAGACATTCGGGAAGGTGGAAATCAATATTCCCCTCCTAGATGCAATCAAACAAATTCCCAAGTATGCCAAATTTCTCAAGGAGTTGTGTACTCACAAGAGAAGACTTAAGGGTACTGAGAAAGTCAGTATGGGCAGAAATGTTTCTGCGATGATTCACCCAAGCATGCCAAAGAAATGTAAAGATCCTGGAACTTTCACAATCCCTTGCACTATAGGTAATTCCAGGTTTGACCATGCAATGCTAGATTTGGGTGCTTCTATTAATGTCATGCCTACGTCAGTGTATAAGTCTTTGAACATTGGCACCTTACACCCCACTGGTATAGTGATTCAGCTGGCAAACAGGACTACTGCTCACCCTGCAGGAGTGCTGGAAGATGTGTTGGTGCGAGTAAATGAGCTAATTTTTCCAGCGGACTTCTACATTCTGGACATGGAAGATGAGTCTTCAACAAATCATGCTCCATTGATTCTAGGAAGACCATTCCTCAAAACAGCCAAAACCAAGATAGACGTGCATGCTGGCACCCTTTCTATGGAATTTGGTGGAGATGTGGTACAGTTTAACATTTTTGATGCCATGAGACATCCCCTTGAGGAGCATTCAGTTTTTCATGTTGATGTGATTGAAATGCTGGTTGATGATACTTATGCTGATATGAGTGTTGAATTCCCTGATATTGCTAACTTTCTCGGATTCTCGTCACTTGTGATATATGTGTTAACTGTGATCTTGAACCATGTCTTTGCATGTCTTTGAGATTTATGCGATTGTGAGTGATGATGTAGCTGCTTGACTTGAATGATGCAAAGCATGTGAAAATGAGAGTCGGGAGTATGTCGAATTTAATCTTCTTTGAGTTGCTTGTTTCAAATAGCTTCTTTGCCTATCATTGTGCATCCCCTATCCTTAGAGCTAAAGACTTTGCCAAACCATCTTAAATATGCATATTTGGAAGATGGTGAGAAGCTGTCAGTGATTGTCGCTAAGAATCTGCAACCTGAACAAGAAGAAAAATTGTTGCAGGTTTTGAAGCAGCATAAGCGGGCCATCGGATGGACACTTGCAGACATTCTGGTATTAGTCCCTCCACATGTATGCATAGGATTTTATTGGAGGAAGGTACCAAGCCGGTGGCGGCCCCAAAGGAGACTAAATCCCCCGATTCTGGATGTGGTGAAGAAGGAAGTGACCAAGCGCTACAGGTGGCATTATTTATCCCATATCTGACAGTAAATGGGTGAGCCCAGTGCAAGTGGTTCCAAAGAAATCTGGAGTCACAGTAATTGCAAATCAGAACAATGAGCTCCTACCCACAAGAATCCAGAACAGTTGGCGGGTGTGCATTGATTATAGGCGGCTTAACCAGGCCACTAGGAAAGATCATTTTCCATTGCCTTTCATTGATCAGATGTTGGAGAGACTGGCTGGCAAGTCGCATTACTGTTTCTTGGATGGATATTCGGGCTATTTTCAGATTCATATAGCCCTAGAATACCAAGAGAAGACCACTTTCACTGTCCATTTGGAACATTTGCATACAGGAGAATGCCCTTTGGTGCGTGCAACGCTCCAGGGAACCTTTCAAAGGTGTATGGTCGATATCTTCTCTACGAATTTTTAGAGAGTTGCATGGATGTGTTTATGGATGATTTTCTTGTCTATGGCTCTTCCTTTGATGCATGTTTAGATAGTCTGGATAGAGTCTTGCATCGATGCATTGAGACTAATCTTGTTCTTAATTATGAGAAGTGTCATTTTATGGTAGAACGGGGCATAGTCTTAGGCCATATCATCTCTCGAAGGGTATAGAAGTAGATCCCTGCTAAAATTGATGTTATTTCCCAATTGCCTTACCCTCTTGCGTGCGAGAGGTTCGTTCTTTCTTGGCCATGCGAGGTTTCTACAGGCGGTTCATTCAGGATTTCAGCAAAAAGGCCCTTCCCTTGTCTAACTTGTTGCAGAAAGATGTTGCTTTTGATTTTGATGGCAAGTGCGAGAGAGGCTTTTGATTTCCTTAAAGGAGCTTTGACCACCACTCCTATCATCCAACCACCAGATTGGACACTCCCATTTGAACTCATGTGTGATGCCTCTAATTATGCATTGGGAGCGTCCTTGCACTGAGAGAGTCGGCAAAGTACCTCATGTCATTTCCTATGCTTCGAGGACTTTAGATCTTTGCACAAGCCAACTACACTACAACCGAAAAGGAACTTTTAGCAATTGTTTTTGCTTTAGATAAATTTCGATCATATTTGCTTGGTTCTAGAGTGGTTGTATTTTCGGATCATGCGGCTTTGAAGTTTCTCCCTGAAAAACGATGCAAAGCCAAGGTTGATTCGGTGGATGTTGCTCTTACTGGGAGTTTGATATTGATATCGAGATAAGAGTGGAGCGAGAAACCGGTGGCAGATCACTTGAGTCGGATTGAAAGAGAGGCGATTCTTCTCCTATCCATGATGCCTTCCCCGATGAACAACTTTTCAAGATGCAAGGTAACATCCCTTGGTTTGCTTGATTTGGTTAATTTCTTGGTTGCTAGAGCACTACCCGCACATTTTACTAAGGCATGATTGATAAACCGAAAAGTGAGTCAAAATATTATGTGTGGGATGACCCTTATTTGTGGAGATTTTGTAGTGACCAAGTCATTAGGAGATGTATTCGATCATGAGTTTGATTCTGTTCTTAGTTTTTGTCATGCACTTGCACTGTGGGGGACATTTTGGACCTACTCGTACATGACTAGGAAAGTTTTGGACTCGGATTATATTGGCCCACTCTATTTCGTGATGCATATTTGTTTTGTAAATCTTGTGTACAATGCCGGAGAACAGGGAATATTTCTCGTAGGAATGAGATGCCCCAACAACCTTTGTTGTTACGTGAAATATTTGATGTTTGGGGTATTGATTTTATGGGTCCTTTTCTGTGTCATTTGGTTTTGTTTACATTTTGCTGCTTTGTGGATTATGTATCTAAATGGGTGGAGGCAAAAGCCACTCGGTTGATGATTCCAAGGTTGTTGTGGATTTTGTTAGATCACATATTTTCTCGGTTTGGAGTCCCAAAAGCCATCATTAGTGATCGGGGTTCACATTTACGTAATCGAAGCATGGAAGCCTTGATGAAAAAGTATGGAGTCTTGCATAGAATTTCTACACCTTATCATCCCCGGACTAATGGGCAAGCGAGGTTTCCAACAGAGAGATCAAGCGAGATACTTGAAAACAGTTCAACCTAACAGAAAGGACTGGAGCAAAATGCTTGAGGATGCTTTATGGGCTTATAGAATTGCCTATAAGACTCCGATTGGGATGTCTCCTTATCGGATTGTTTTTGGCAAAGCATGTCACTTGCCAGTGGAAATTGAGCATCGTGCATTTTGGGCAGTAAAAAGGTGTAACTTGGACCTCAATCAAGCAGGCATGGAGCGGAAGCTACGATTGCAGAATTGGAGGAGATCCGCTGGAGGCTTATGAGAATTCCAAACTTTATAAAGAGAAGACTAAAGCCTTCCATGATAAGAAGATCATGAGAAAAACATTTAAGATTGGTCAAAAAGTTCTCCTTTATAACTCCCGCCTCAAACTCATGCCCGGAAAGCTCAGATCTAGGTGGCTTGGTCCATTTGTTGTTACTAAGATTTTTCCTTATGGTGCTGTGCAGGTTACAAGTGAGACTACTACAAAAGCTTTCACAGTCAATGGACATCGCCTCAAACCATTTTATGAGGGAGCTCAAGAAGATATTTTGGAGGAGGTCCACTTGCGAGAAGTCGTCTACCCCACTTGATAAGTAAGATACCGCCTCAATGGACAAAAAAAAAAAAAAATTTGTTTGAGTTAAAAAAATTTTTTTTTTTTCTATTGTGCTGACCCATATTTGTTCAATTATTGTCCTGATCAAATCTTTTGGAGATTTGTACCCGACAATGAGGTAAGTAGTGTCATTGAATTTTGTCATTCGAAGCATGTGGAGGTCATTTTTCTTCAAAGAAAACAATTTGCAAAATCTTGCAGTATGGATTTTATTGGCCATATTATTCAAGGGCAGTTATACTTTTTACAAAAGTTGCGAACATTGTCAAAAATTGGGGTCCATTTCTGAAAGAAAAATGATGCTTCCAAGTTACGCAAATTGCACTTGCATGACTTGCGGAATCAATAAATGATGCATAAAAAAATAAAAAAAAATAAAAAAACAAAATTTATAAAGCAAAAAGACTCAAACCATTTCTGGAACATCAAGCTGTTGAGGTAGAATCCATCTTCCTTTCTAATCCTTGTTATGAGTAGAATTTATTTTAATTTGTTTCTTCTTTTTGCAGTTCTTTCAGTTCCCGGTTAAACGGCGGATAACGGTACTCCGTGACTCTCGAGTCGGTTTGTCTTTCGATTTCCCATAATAACTGATTTCTTCTCTTTCAAAATGGATGTCATTCTTTCAAATCTAAAAAGTATTTCCCTTCTGTTCATAAAAATGTTCTAACCAAAATTTACAAAGCTAGGTGTGAGAGATTGAGACTGTTAATGTACAAGGGCATCCGTAAGAAGATATCTTTGGATAATCGAAGCAAAGGTTCGTTTAGTAGTGAATCTTCGATTCATTTGTCCGATACATGCCTGGTCTCGGTAAAAGTTCATTTTCGAAAAAGAGAAGAGCAAAAAGAATGCACGTTTGTTACAAGTGTGCACGATGGAATTGCAATACGCGATGTCGTACTTTGGGGATGGTTTCGCAAATAGAGAAGATAAAATTTTCTTCATTAAGAATGGGTGAGTAAGGAGTCATTAGATGATATCTTATTGACTCTTGAGACGCATTCTTGTGGATTGGTGCATCGTGAACTTCTTCGTTTGTGGAATCTCTTCAAGGATGAAAAAGAACGCTACGGTCTTGGGAATCGACTCTAAAAGACCACTGTTTGCCGGTTTATAAGAAAATTGGATGGGAAGCCTATCCCGACTCATAGAAAGCGTTCAAGCCGTTTACGGACGTAAAACCGAGAGGAAGATGTGAGCCACAATCACAACAATCTGTATATATTATCTTATGCATTTATTAAAAAAAACAAAACATTAAAAAAAAAAACAAAAACAAAAAAAAAAAATTCAAAAGTTTTTCGACAATGACCAACCTACTCATATAGGAGCTATTTTTTTTTCTATTCTCTTTCCTATTTAAACACTCCATTTTCTTCACTTTCCGCAACTCTTAATCATTCACGAGAGAGTGTGAGTGTAGAGATGGAGGGAGCTTCTTCTTCTTACGTTCGTAGACTTGTTAGTATCTGTGTATTTTGTGGGACACATTATGGGAAGAGTTTAGAGTTTGTCAACGCAAAGCAACCACTCTTGGTAGAACACTTACTGCGAGGAACATTCGTGTAGTATATGGGGGAGGTTGCCTTGGGTTAATGGGGGTTTGTATCTTTGTCGCATTTCTAAGAGGTGGTCGGGTTTTAGGTGTCATTCTGAACCTTTAACTCGAAGGAACTTTGTTGGAAAGACAATTGGACGGGGAAATTCAAGTATCATCTATGCATGCACGAATGACGGCAATGCTTGAAAACTCGATGCCTTCATAGCCTTACCTGGTGGTTTTGGTACTTTGGAAGAAGTCTTTCAAATTGTTTCTTGTCTAACCGAACATCCACCATAAACCCATAGGTTTGTTGAATGTTAATAATTTCTTTGATAATTTGTTATCTTTTGTTGACCATGCTGTGGAACAGAAATTTGTCACACCTTCTGCACGATAACTCATTATCTCGGCTTCCACTGTTGATGAGTTAATTGATAAATTGGAAGCCTTTGTTTATGAACCTGATCCAGTGACAGCCCAGATAGATTGGTCAGGAGACAGCAGCAAGCGAGACAACAACAAGGGAAGCAGCAAGAAACAACAGTGTGACCTGACACTTCATCTATGACTTTCCTTTATCTTTAGTTTTATTCATCGTACTTTGTTTTTATTTGTGTGAGGTTTCTCTTTTCCGTAATTGCAGTAACAGGTACCATCCTCTATCTTTTTCCTTTCTATTTTTTTTAACATTGAGGACAATGTTATGATCTAGTTGGGGGGAAGGATAGTTGTGTGACTAAAAAAAAAAAAAATTTAGTAAATGTGTTTATGTTTGTCGTGTGTAGAGTTGTGAAAAAAAAATGTGTGTATATATTAATATGTTTATTGTGTTTATATGTTTGTCAGTAATTTTCTAACCAGTTAAGGATGGCAGAGTAAGGAGTAATTCTACTCTTGAGACGCATCTTACCTGGTGGCAGAGGTCTGATGTGGCACTGACAGTATGCTTCTTTTCCTGCTTGGCGTTGATTCACTTCTTATCAGGTTGTGTTGCTCTTTTCTATCTCTCTCTTTCACATTAAGGACAATGTTATATTAAGTGTGGGGAAGAGATTTTAGCATTTTTTTGTTTTGTTGTTAAAAAAAAAAAAAAAAAAAAAGGGTTCATTGCATGATTGAATAACTTTTCTTCCTTCTTGAACTGATATGCTTGGTGATAGATGATTGAATTGATGAATTGAGTTTGATGGATGCATACCTTGTGAGATTTTGAGCCTAATGGATGGATTCAACATTTATGCCATTCTCTTCTTTCTTGTGTGATTTTCACTCATGTTAATGATCACTCTAGAACTTGCTTTGATTCTTTTTGAGGCTACGTTTCACTTGCATGCATGAACATGATTGAGGCCCTCTTTCTTAATCGCTAGTTTAACCAAACAGCCCAACCTTGCATATTTCCCCTTGCTTAACCCCTTTGAGCTTATTTGATTATTTTTTGTCTCGAACTCATTATGTTTCTTAAATGAAAAAAAAAAAAAAATCATGTTCTTACTTAGTCTTAGGGAATAAGAGAACATTAGCTTTGTCATTGGATGAGTTCATGAACAAGTGTGGGGGTGTGTATGTAGAATGGTTGAAAAATGTATTTATGATGTTCTTTTTGTAAAAAAAAAAAAAGAAAAAAAAAGAAAAAAATATATACATATAAAAAAATTCAAAAAAAAAAAAATATATATATATATATATATATATGTAAAAAAAAAAAAAGGGTCAACAAGGCAATAAAGGAATGGAAAATAATATGTAAAGGGAATTTGTATTAGATGAAGTTGGGATGAACTTTCATGATCGATAATTGAACTCAGAACTTTCATGTTCTTTTGTTCTCTTTGGTGTTTAACTTGTCATATCCATATTACCTTCTCCTTTACCTTGACCCCATTACAACCTCGAATAAAGTCCTCATGATTTGTGTGTGCATGTGTTCTGAGTAGTGGAGAAGTAGAAGATAAGCAAGCTTATGGTAGTGCAATTTTCATGAGTTGAATTGAGTGTAATACCTACCTTTTAAACACTTGAGAGATTGAGAGTGAATTCTGTGAGGATCTATCATTCTTTACTCATGCTTTTCAATTGAAGTCTCCTTGCTTGTTGATTTGAGATGTGAAGATGTGTTACCTCATGAATGTTTTGATTACTTGAATTATTAATTGCTCTTCGTTCTTAAATATTGAGTCTTTTAGAATGTTTAACTTTTGAGTCTGTTTTCATTTTGTTTTTGTGTGTTTTGCCCAGAGTGCAAAAAGCTAAGTGTGGGGGAATTTGATGTTCACATATTTGATGCATTAATAAGCCTTCATTTTTAGTCATTTACACTCTCCTTGCACTTAATAAATTAAGTTTGGTTATGTTTTGTATGTTTTGAACTCAAAATAGATTTAATTGAATTTTTCAGCATGATTTACGTCTTACACTAATCTTGTATTTAGGTCATATCTTGGGCTGTAGGTGGATGTTTAAGGTGAATCTTATGTCATTTTAAAGATGAGAGAGAGCTCTACAATCTTCATGAAGACATCAAAGACTTAATCACACGTTTGGATGGCTCAAATTGGCATTGAATCAAGAACTAAAGTGTTGCTCCTGGCAGAATGACCTTTATGTACTGTGCATTACACTGCTCGTGGTGAAAGTTGTAGAATGGGCTGAAAATTTGATGATTGATAGTTAAGACTCAAATATACAACTTTCATGTTGTACATTTTTCCCGATTCAGACTCCTTGAAGGTGATATTGGGCTTGGAAGTCAGAACAGAGAAGCTGCGTCTGGACCTGAGCAGTGTGCAGTAATTTGAACATATCTGGAGCTATAGAAACGATATTGGACTCAAACCAAAGCCATTTGAAAGCTGAGATCTAGACCTACAATCTTTGTGAAGACCACTTGGCTCAAAAATGACGAATGCAATGACTTCAGAGCAGCATGATTTCGGAGACAAAGAATAGGCTGAAATTTTCTACTCACCAAAAGTTATTCAACATTTTCAACTACTCCACCTACTCCACCTACTCCACCAACCACCATGACTCCGCCCCCTTTGACATTTTGTACCTCTAAACCCTCTATAAAAGGGAGGCTATGCAGATCATTGTGAATGTAGAGCTTTTATGTAGTAGTGTTATTATAATTAAAGTTTTAGTGTTTCATTTTGGAGAATTCTCTTCTTTTCTTCCTCTCCTCCTCTCTCTTTGTTATTTTCATTTTTGTATGGTTCTTGAAGGTTCTCCAATGGTGATGGCTATGGAGAGCTAAACTTCTTTAATCAATCCAAGAGATTGACAAGCTTGATGATTAATCCTGAGATCTCGTTTTAATCATTATACGTTCATCTATTAATCAAGTTTCTCTTTCTTTTCTTCTCTCGTTTAAATTCTGATTTAATGCTTAATTTGATTGGGATTTGTATATGTTAATTGCGTAATTATCATATGTCAAGAGATGAATTCAGAGGTTATATAATTTATCAAAGGTGTTTGATGAAATATTTAGCTTGGTTGGATCTTGGTTTTTAAGTTAATTTGGATTTTGGATGGATGCTTAATTTGTCTAACCTTAATTAATTGATTTTTAGAAGCATTTCTAGTAGAAGATCCATGGATCATTGAGAGGCGTCTTGATGTGATCTAAGACCAAAGATTTGGTTGATAGTTGAACGGATTTATAAAGATCAAGGATGGATTAAAATCAAGATTTGTTAATTCTCTTGGATTGGTTGTTTTCTCAATCTTGTTTACTCATTTTAATTATTCTTTGTTATTTAATCTTGCAAAACTCTTTCCCCCTATTTATTAACCTCTTAATCTGACTTCATAATTAGAGTGATCTACGGGCTCGACCCGGTGTTACCTTATGCTACAAGTAGTTTTGGTAAATCGGTTATGAATTGATTTAAATTTGATAATCTCGACAAGTGTCAATATTCTTTACGACCTGACCCAAAGAAATTAGCTCATAATTGAGATTCAAACCTATGACTATGTGCTTAATCACATACTCGTTTACCACCAAGTTATTTCCTAGGATTTTGACTCTATATACATTATTTTAACCTTTCTATTTAAATTTGAGGTTATCTATTCACATTATAATTATTACAAGACAAAATAAATACTTTGTTCCCTTATCTTTATTTCTTTTTTCTAATTTGGTCTTATATATTTTACTTTTGTTAATTTGATTCGTTATCTGGCAAATTGTCATTCAATATGATTTTCTGTCACAATGTCGTCAACCCCTAACTGAAGTGATGATGTATCACTAGCAAGTAATGGTCACGTTATTGCCACATAGCATCACATTATAGTCACATCATCATTGTTAGTGACACATCATCACTTCTATTAAGATTTGTGGCGTAACCATGATAAAGGACTACATTGAATGACAATTTACAATATATATGACAAAATTGACAAAAATAAAATAAAAGAGGTCAAATTAAAAATAAATAAAAATAAGAGAACAAAGTAACTATTTTACCAAAGTACAACTAAAAACCTATATACATTCAATGTCACAAATATATAAGTACAAAAATTGTAAGTAAAGGCATTATGATTTGCACATTGCTTGTTGTTCTAATTAGAAAGCCTTAAAGGCATTATGATTATATATATAGAAAATATGTTTCAATCAATACAATATTCGGCACCAAAAATGTTAGAGAATTGTCATGTATTTTGCATAATATTCTTCACATAAATAATTGTTTACGCATTTATTATGATATTTTATAAGTTACAAAACAATAACTAAATTTTACTTAATTTTTATAGAATGAGATTTTGTGTATTCTCCTCACATAATAATATAGGAATTTTTTTATATATATTTTAATTTTATTGGACAGTTGGACAAAAGAATTGATACTTCAAAATAGTTGTCGTACTAGTATTCGATACGTATCATATTGGATATTTCTCAAATATTTTTGGATACTTCTATCTTATATCTTTCAATTATTTTTTGATTTTTTATACCAATACAAGGTGTTCTAGCCCAGTATCCCAAACCATGATCCAACATGAGTGACTCAACTTGGCTGACCCAACCACAACCCAATCTGTTGTGATTCTCATCTAGCTAAGCGACCACGTAACATATAGCAACTACATCACAATAGATATCCCTCATTGAATGAGGATATTTAGGGATCAAATCCCTTCGTAACTACCTATTATAGTTATATGAAAACAGTATCTCTTCAGATATTACCTCCCCTACAAGTAAATGCACTCTATAAATATAAGGTTCAGCCACTCAGATATGCATCTATTCTCATATACTTCTTCCCCTAGTGCATAACCTTAACTTGAGTGTCGGAGTCTCTTACAGGTACACCACCCCCTCTCTGCTTCTGTGCACACAAAGGAAACCACCACCAACCATTACAGTTTGGAGGTGCGATCAAGTATAACCCTTGATTCCAGTTCTAAACATTGGTGTCATCTATAAGAACGCTAAACTACAAATTCCACCATCACCATGGTCAACACCAAAAGACAAATTGCCAAAAACTAGGAGCAACGAGGAGATGACAAAGAAGCCTCCCTCACTAACCAGAAGAGGTCCCTAACCCCCCATCGCGTAGCCCCAACAACAACAATAACATTCTTGGTCAGCCATTCTTAAATGCCTTTGGTGCTATGGTCTCCACTACCCATCTCGACATGAAATTCCTCACAGAGGACGACGAGATCGCCACCATGAAATGAGACTAAACTACAGCCCGAAAATACTACAATGTCAATTCTAAAATTGGCAAGACCCCAAAAATGTCCTCACCACACACACCAAACTCTTACACGATGGATCATGCTAATGTTCTGTTGATCGAGTTAGATGTGGGAGAGGAGATCCAAGATACACGCCTCCAACCAAAAGGATAATTAGTACCTCTGCAGCTTAGTGAGAAGCTAGACCAAGTCACCAAGATTTGAGGCCATTTACCCCTAGAAGAATGAGATGGCTAATTGCGTTCCTTCATAAAATCAAAGACCTCTTCGCTTAGACCTCGGTCGACATGTCTGAGATAGATCATATTTCATCTCACACCGGCTTTCTATATTCCCATATGCTAAGCTGGTATCGGAGCAGAAAAAGAAAATCTGTCTAGAGCACTAGAAGATCATTGAGGCCCAAGTCAAAGAACTCCTGGATGTTGGCTTCATTAAAAAGATAGCTTATACCACATGGCTCTCTAATGTCCTGTTGGTGAGGAAAGCCAATAGGAAGTGGCGAATGTGTGTCAACTATATGGATCTTAACAAAGCTTGCCTAATGGACCCCTACCTTCTTCCCAACATTGAGAAACTGGTGGATAACTCATTTGACTTCGAGGTTCTCTCTTTCATGGACGCCTACTCTGAATACAATCAAGTTGATGCATGTAGACAATGAGGACAAGACGATGTTCATCAAGGAGAGAGCCAACTACTATTATAAGGTCAAGTCTTTTAGCCTTAAGAATATTGGAGCCATATACCAAAGACTGATGAACATGGTTTTCGAGGAGCAAATCAGAGACATGCTTGAAATATACATAGACGATATGATCGCCAAAACCCCCACCACAGGTGACCATTTTCAGGACTTGTAACAGGTATTCCTACAACTCTAGAACCATAACATGAGGCTTAACTTGGAAAAATGCACCTTAGGAGTCCAAGTTGGAAAATTCCTATGATTCATATTGACCCACTACGACATCAAGGCTAATGGCCAACCTAGACAAATGTTAAGCGCTCATCAACATGCACAGTCCAGAGTCTGTAAAGGAAGTCTAGCAACTGATAGGATGGATGACAACCCTCACCCGGTTCATGGCTAAAGTAGCCTACAAGTTCCTTCCCTTTATTAAGATCTTCAAAAAAAGGAAAGAATTCCTATAGACCCCAGAGTGTGAAGCGACCAAATCTTAAGAACTGCTTGGCATTCCCTCCTATCTTAACTAGGTTGGGACTTGGCATGATGCTCTACCTTTACTTATCCATCAATGAGGAAGCTGTGAATTATGTCTTAGTGCTACAAACGGTAGACAAAAACCAGTTTACTTCATAAGCAAAGTCCTCTAAGGACCTGAAGTCCACTATCAGAAGATTGAAAAGATAGCTTATGCACTACTCATGAGGGAACGCAGGCTATGACAATAATTTCAATGTTATTCAGTGATGGACAAACCAATCTAGAAAAGTACTACATAAGTCGGATCTCGTTGAAAGAATGATCACATGGTTAGCGGAACTTTCCGAGTTCGAAATCACTTACAAGCCCCGTCAAGCCATTAAAGCCAAGGATCTTTCCTACTTCATCGTCAAACTAACACAGGAACCCAACCCTCCAAGGGAAAATGTGTGGACCATTTACGTCGATAGATCCTCCAATCCTAAAAGAAGTGGTGCTGGGGTGATACTTGAAAATGGCAAATAAGTGACAATCAAGCACTCCTTAGAGTTCAAGTTTCCTACCTTGAACAACTAAGTCGAATATGAAGCTTGCATCGCGAGATTAACTCGTGGCGAAGGACCTCAATGCATCCGAGATTAGATTGTGCAACGATTCCCAACTAGTAACGACCCAGATCCTTAGTGACTATTAATGAACCTTTAATATAACATATTTTTACGGTTCCTTGGTTGTTCATCCTCTTTTGGTATTTTTGAATAAATTTTATTCTTATGTTTTTATCATTCTTTAATTTTGTGCTTATTACGTGTTTTTATATATTTTTGGTAAGTAATTGCACATGGAGAAGACTGGGCATTTAAAGAAGCAAGAAAAGAGAAATTTTTCATTAAACGTCCAGCGCTCAGGCACTGATACCCACCGCTTGAACACCCAAAACGTATACAGCATCGTCATTTTAGGCGCTGGGAAGGGAGCGCTTGAGCGCGCAGCACATTACGCAACGCGTCATTGTTTAAGTGGCTTAGCGCTTGAGCTCCCGGAAACCAACACCTAGGCGCTGGTCGCATAACAGCAAATGTGAATTTTTATAAATAAGAAAAGTTACGCCAAATTCAACACAGTTGGCACACAACACAAAAAAATCCCTAATCCTGTGATAGTAGTTTCACAGCAATAGAATTTAGAAGACGATTTCGAAGGGAGGATTCGATTCTTGAAGGCTTGAAGATTATAATTATCGTAAAAGGGGTTTTGATTTCTCTTTCCCTCTAGTTTTTCTCTTTCTTTGAGTTTTCTTTCATTGGTTTGTATCTTGATATAGGTTTGTTTGTATTGAACATGAGTAACTAAACTCATAGCTAGGGCTATGGGGGATCATGTTTTCCTAATTATTTGGGTTTGATCTCGAATTTGATTAAGGTAATTTCTTTTAGGATTTATCATATTACTTGCATTCTTGTCATAACTTAATCACTTTTGGCATGTTTTTATTCATTGTTTGACCGGTGACCATCCGCATTCAATGAGTGGATCTATATGATAAACTTAAGATTAGATTGGTGAATGACTAAACATTAATTTATCCTACCAATGGAATTGACAAGTATGTTAGTTCATCTCTTGAATCGAGGCTTAATGCATTCCTAATTAATTCAACTAAATGACCAAATAGGTTATTTAATTTAGGAATAGAATATTGTTTCATCCATGACCATTGGGATTCGATAGCAATTAAGAGAATATTGGCAAGAGAATTACTTTACATCATAAATGAGTGAAAATCTAGTTAATTGAATTCAAGTGAACTTTGCACCCTAATTTCTCTCTAATTGATTTATAGCTCTGTATTGTTTGATTGTCCATCTTTCTCCTTTATTTGTTTTCTGATTTTTATTTTGAATTTATCTTACACTTTCGATTGTCCAAATAACCAAGAGTTTAGCGAATCTAATAATTACTACTTATTCTTCGTGGAATCAACAACTGAGACTCAAGTCTTGTATTACTTTGCAAAAGAGTGCACTTACCCTTAGTGTCTTTTACGCGTATCAATTATCAAGTCAATGAACCCTTACTTCAAAAGTACTTAGTGAAAGTAAAGGAACTCCTTAACGGCTTCCCCTAGGCAAAGGTAAAGCACTTCCCCATAAAGCAAAACTTCATGGTTGACATCCTTTTTAATTTACTATATTTTTCTAAAACCAGGTAGATATAATTTGTTATTTTAATTATTAAAAATATTTATGATTATGAAGCCTATTTGTTTAAAAGTTTTGTGATCTCACAAATGTTATCACGTGTTCATAATATTTGTTGGCTTGATAAAATAAATAATAAATCCAAGTTTCTTTGGCCAATTATTATTATTATTATTATTATTAAAGCATATTGGACATGTGTGTTTTTTTGTTGTATGTTATATTGCTACATACTATTCAAATTACTTTGTTAATAAACTTTGGACAGAACTTCATATTGAGAATTTTGTTGTTAGACCATTAAGAGTTTATTGTGATAATAATGCTACTTTGTAATGGTCTTAAGCATTTGGAACTGAAGCATTTAATGTTGAATATATTGTGAAAAATAAAGACATATTTATTGAACAAGTTCATATTAATTCCATGTTAGGTAATACCTTATCCAAAGTCCTTAGGCCCATAGCGTTTAAAAGGCATGTTGTAAATATGAGCATTTGAGATCTTTTGATAAGCTAGATTAGTGAGAGTTTAGATATTTATATTGTGATGTCAAACCTCTATCATTGGACACTTTTAGTGTTTGGTTGAAATGTACTGTTTATTTTGAACAATTGATAATACATAGATTTTGATTATTATATCTTTATATGTATATATCTTTGAGTATATCAATTGCAAAATTTTTGAAATTCAGATTTCGTAGGAACCACCATGCCTATGGTTGACATGATATTGGAGTTTGAGGCATGATGGTATTTTGAAGCTTAGTATTGTTGGAACCATTGTGCCCGTGGTCGATGCCATGTTAGAGTTAAGGCATGCATGGTTCTTGATGAACCATACAGTTTCTCTTACTTCTTTAAAGTATACTTGAAGAGAAATTGTGAACCCATTTCTAAGAAATTTGAGTTTTGGTGTTAAAGCTTAGCTAGTAGATATTGTCTCTTTATAAACACCATATTGGATAATGAGACATATATTAATTTAGATTTCTCTTGCTTATTCTGTAACATCTTATTTTTAGCATGTTTAACTAATTTATAGTTACAAAGGTAGCATAATAATAGTTTGACATGTCTGTGAAGTTTTGTGATAAACTGAGTTAGTTTAGATACTTTGTTGCAACTCAGAGTGTGAAAAGTAGCTTAAAATGATTCATATAGTTGCATAAATGGCTAAACTAAGGGAAATAAATCTAGAGAATTTGTTTCTAAATCACAAATAGATATAAGATGATGTAGTTAAAATTTGATAATAATCAGAGTCAGATTGATATTTTTAGGTATACTGTTTGTGCATTTTATGCTCGATTGACTAGTAGCAGATAGGAAAAAATATAATAGTGGTGAAATAATATTTTTAATGAATTTTAGTATTTATTTTAAAGTTATTGGAAGATGAAAAACTTGATTTAATTAAATTTAAGTGTCCTTAGCAGATTGAGATTTATCAGTGAAGTTTGTGAAGGTTATAAGTGGTATACGGAAAAGCCCTTATATAAACTTGTTTCTTGATATTTCACTCTATTCTTTCATCTATTTTCACTCTCACGGTTGAACAAGTAACATCCACCAAGGAGAGAAAAGAGGAAAAGCTCAAGGAAGAAGAGGAAAAGAAGAGGAAAGGAAAGGAGCAAAGACAAATCTGATCAATCTCCATCACAGAGGATTAAGGTAGGGGTTCTAACCTTGAATTCAATTAATCTTTCCTTCATTTTCTCTATTCTTGAAGTTAGGTTACATAGAAGAGAAAATATATTTTTATGAGTGAAAATTTGTTTTCTTTGCTTGATCCTTGTTTTCATTTATTGGAATTAGTCAATTCAGGTTAATGGAAGCATGAGAATGGATTTAGTCCATAGTTTTGGTCATTTAGTCCCTAAAGTTGGAATTTGAACATTAAACAACTATGTATATGATTTTGAGTTTTGTTCCAAATTTAAATGAATTAATAGGTTGTATAAGTGTTATAATATATTTAGAAAGTATTGGTGAAGCTAGAAATCACCTAGAAGCCAATTTCATATGTTGGAAGTAATTTTTAGGTCAATGGAAAAGTGCACAACCAAGTTTTCTACAGAATTCTACAGAAAACCCTTGCGTGTCGCGGCCTGCCATGAGCCACGCCAGGGCGTGTGTGCATCAGCTATGCACCCGAGAGCAGCACGTCGCGGCGTGCAAGACAGAGAGTTGTGAGCCGCGACATGAGTTCCAGGAATTGTCAAAGATGATGTTCTTGATGTTTTTAAGTTCTCTACTAGTTGAGATAATTTATATATACTTTCTTAAGTGTAGTAAGATACTTTTAGGGATATTTCACTAATTGAATAACCACCTAGCATATAAGAACAAGTTTAAGCTTTCTAAGCTTTTCTTGAGTTAAGAATCACTTGAAATGAATTGTTAATCAAAAGTTGGTTCCTATACCGGTTACAGTGGAGCCAAAGTACAATCAACCGTATTAAGGGAGCGAGTTAAACCCCTTTAACCTTGCAAAGTTGTGAGTTAAACTCTTTGCTAAGAAGGTAATTGTAAAAGATAAATGTTAGAACAACATTTTACTTAGGATAAGATAGTGAACTAAACTATTTGTCAAGTAACATAAAGAATATGATCAACCTTATGTAGTGTAGTAATGTGAGGTAAACTTACTTGCACAAGCCTTAGGATGAGCTAAGTCCTAAGTTAGTCAATGAAGCAAGTTAAGTAGCTTGCCAATTTGAGTTGATGTTACATAGTTGTATGGGTGATTGTGTAATATCGAGATTGTGGAGATTTCTATACATTATACAATTGTATTGGCGATTGTATAATGTTGTCGATAATTCTGTTTACCTGTAGTCTAATTTGTTGAATACCATGAGATATATGTATATATTGAGGATTTTTATGTTCTCACCCCTTTTCTATGTTTCCATGGTAAAAGCATGAAGACCCTAGCAAAGGGGTAAAGCAAGTGAAGGAACAACAAGACTAGATTGGTGTTTAGTTTTTGTTGTGAGCAACTTGTGTATAATGTACTTCGAGTTGTAGTTTTATTTTGTTTAGTTTGTTGTTGTATATATGACTCTATGCCTTCGAAGCTTTTGATATATATTTATGACCTACTTTTATTGTGGCTCTCCATATTTAATTCTTTAATTATATGAGATTAGACTGATAGTAATAGTAGTAGTAATATGTTTAATGCTAATTATCTTTATATATGTTGTTATATCGAGATATTCATGTTAGGGTGTTACATATTCTATACCTAAGCATACTGGAGAGAAATTGACAAATTAATATTTGATTTCTCTTACTTATTTTGTACCCAAGGATAATGAAGAGAAATCAGATTTCTCTTACTTATGTTGTAATAAAGCATGTCGAAGAGAAGTAGAAGGACCAACAAGAAAATAACACATCTTTTGGATCAATGTTGGGTGTTGTTTTTCTTGATACACTATCACACTAATACTTGTGTCAATGGTGTTAAATTGTGTTTGTGACTATCGAAAGTAGTTGTGTTGATAAATGATCAATAACTGCCATGATTCGACATAATTGGTATTATTTGACAGAGTCATATCAGAGATGTTGTCTATAAATCATATGTTTTAAAAAATCGTGGTCACATATTGAGTTTTTTCTTAGTTGCTCAACTCTAAAGTAGTTTTCAAAATAAAATGTTTTCAAAATTGAAATTACAATTAATTTTGCTCAATTATTATGTTTTGTTTATGAAAATTGAGTTGACAATATGATCTGGGATATAGACAAGCATTGCAAGTCCAATATTAATATTGATCCATGATGTAGTTTGTGCACACCTATTATTGAGTTAGTGTGGTTAGACAGCAACAGTGTAGACCTAACTAACCATTGGCCCATTAAGATTTATTTCTGATAGTGTCTCTTGATGGGAGAGCCTATTATAATTATAAATATGCAGATAAGTCTCATTCTTACTACCACCATATATATTTGACTTGCTCCATCAATAATCGCATGTTGCAAGTGGTAGATATAGAGAAGAATCTAGCTAGAGGAGCATTCCTTGCCACAATCTCAACTAAACATTCATGACTAACTCAAGTATGCTTTATATGTTAAATTGATTTTGTTGGTGTCTTGAGTTTATATGAGTGTATAAATCTTACATTATCAACTTTGAATTTTTTTTCTTTGAATTTTTTAATAGGCTTATTACAAGAGGGCTCAAAGCTAAGAAGCTCAAAAGCTTGATGCTTGAATCGATAAAAGGTGAAAATTTAAGGAGTTCCATAAGTTCCTAGTCTCCCCTGACTCGGTTAAAACTACACATGGGCACTTGCAGCCACTACCATGTTGATGGGTGCCTTTTTGTCAAGACTTCACCGCACTTAGTGACACAATGAGGCCAAGGCTTTTAACGATGTATTCTTCTTATCTTGGCCTATTTGGTCCTTCAGACAGTAAGTGCACCATATATATGCCTAATTTAACTCTATCAATTCTGCAAAGGTGGAAAACAACCTCTAAAAGAAAAAAAAAAAGGAAAAGAAACTTATTGCTATATGTTACGAAAAAAGAATGTCATAACCTCCAGTCCCAACTATACTCTTCAATATTCATTTTATTTTTGAGAAATAAATAATAAATAATTGAAATTATTTAAAAAGATTTGGTAATAAAGTGACTAAAAATTATAATCTCAGTTGTGTCCTCTTCTTATTCTCTTTTTTTTTTGTCATTAACTCAGTTATATATTTACTTCTTCGGGTATTGAAAATATTTAAATGCATTAGTGAAAATATAATCTCAAGTAGAATATATTGAAGGGTACAAGTAAAAATATAAAAGCTTGCTTTCTTTCTATGATATAAACACTTGATCAAATATCACCTTTTTTTTTTAATCAGATGCCATCCAAATGCCAATATTCTCAATGCTTAAATTAGCTGTGGCACACAAGGATAAAAGAAAAAGTGGAAGAAAATATGATAAAATCCTGAGTAATAATATTATCAAACTTAGTCATTCATTAAACACCATTGTAAATTTGCAAAGGATATTAAGGGGCCGGTAACAAAGGGTCCACGTTCTAATGAACTCATAGCATGATACATTCAATTCAAAAAGGACAAAAATCACCCTAATACAAAAACATAAACAACTAAGCTTCAACAACATATCTTATCTACCTTCCATCAGAAGTCGCGAATAGCCGTAAACACAAAAAAACAAATTATCCATTACTTAACAACAATACACATATACAAAACCACCCAGTAAAAAAAGAGACACATCCCATCCACACATCACTCATTCTCAATCTTAACTTCCTTCAACACTTTCAAAGATGGTTCATCACTTGAAGAAGCTACACCTTCATCAAAGGACCTCTTGACGAGGGTTTAATTTGCACCTGAACACTCACCATTCGAACAAAGGCTAATTGCAGGCTCACTAAAGTCTGTCATCAAACACTAAACAAACAACAAAGGTATTATATAACAACACATAAAAACCACATTAACATATAGTTGGAAATAACTCAAAATCTTTTCAAACACAGAATCCTCATAAGAAACTTCACAACTCAGATTAAGCATCTCAGAAAATGAAGGTGTAAACATATCCTAAATGTATCAACCAACAGAAAAGAACAATCACTAACCAATCTGCAAGTTAATTATTATACTTGATAAGAGTTAAGAATAAACACAAAAATTAAAAACCTTCTTAGGAGTAATGTCATATCCATCAAGTTGATAAAGGGTGAGGAGAGTGTCGTCATCGATCATGCGCTTCACCTTAAAAGAAGCATCGAATTCAGGACCTGAGGTACTCTTTGTCTCAATTTTGAACAGGAAATGTTTGCATCTACCAATAGTTGTTATCAAATAATTATGAATAGGAAATGACACTTGATTAAATCATCTACTTTCTCAGGAAATGGGAAACTTTTGAATCGAAAATGTTTGCATATACCAATAATTGTTATCAGATAATTGTGATCAAGAAATGTCGCATATTTGCATCCAATTCTAACATTCTTCAAGTGCTTTTTATCATGTTTGGTCGCCAAAGGAGGGGCATACTTTTGTAAGTTTGTATTATGCCTTCATAAATACCTGCTCAGAAGAATTTATCTTCCTCAATTGCCATCACTTGCAAGGATTTGTATTCTGATATACTGTGAGTAAAGCTTCATCCTCAGGGCTTTAGTTCTCGTAAGTTACATTCTTGACAGGACAGCTAAATAGTCTCTAGTAGTCCTGAGTAATCTTGTTGCACAACATACGTTGAAGAAAACCTTCCAACTAATGAATTTCTTGACTCTAACTACACATATAACACATACGAAAAAAAAAAATACATTATAAGCTCAACAAATCCTTAGGGATACAATAGCTTAACTCAATTATAAGATAAGCCGCACACAAGCCTTGAGGGCAAATGGAAAATGGAAAATTGTTGGGTTTCACAGACTAAGACGACATGTCACAGTATGCTTCTTTGAAAAACCCATTTTTTTAAATACCCAATAGCCATAGCCACCCGTACTAATTCTGGTGGGTTCCCATTGCCGATTCTGTCTTCAAAAACACAGCAAGCCTCATTGACTCAACCACAAACAGCAGCATGATCAGCTAGCTCTTCAAGATGAGGCTCTCCAAAAGGCCTCGTTTTTTATTTCAACTCCTATATTCCTACGTCACTTTTCAACACCACTTTCTACACCTGATTAATGATATATAAATTAGTGATTAATCACATGTATTGATTGATTAATGAGTAAATTTAAGTTTAATCCTAAATCATGAATTTACTCATTAACCAACTAATACACGTAATTAACTACGAATTTATAAATCATTAACTAAGTATAAAAAGTGGTGTTAAAAAGTGATGTAAGATGATTATTTCCCTTTCCATTTTAATTGCAAATACATTATTACACTTGCATCTATCTAGCGCATTAAGCAATAGAAGCATTTTACTAATCACAGGATAAATGATTATAAATTATTGCCCCAAAAAACCAAATTTGTATATTGAAGATTGATCAAATAATAAAACGATATTAAGAGATAAAATAAAAAGAGAAATATACAATACAAAAATAGAAATATAAGCCAAGCATTATTTAATTCATTTGTTCTAAGCAAGCCATCACATTTATCTAATTGGTTCTAAACTAGAGGTAACAAATGGATGAATTGGATTAATTTTGGATTGAATCATAATGGATGGATCCAAAATAAACTATTAATCCATTTAATATTCATTACAAAATACTTAATACTATCTCATTCATCCAAGTGGATATTCAATCCATCCATTAATTTATTTTAATGGATAGGATTGATGGATATCCAACTCACTCATTTAAAAATAAAAATCTATTTCTAAAAACTTTTATTCTCTCTCTAAAAATTTTCTTTCTCTTTCTAAAAAATATTTTTCTCTTTCTAAAAATTTTCATTCTCTCTTTCAAATTTTTCATTTTCTCTCTAAAAAATGTTTCTCTCTCTAAAATTTTTTCTCTCTCCAAAAATTTTTATTCTCTCTAAAAAATGTTTCTCTTTGTAAAAATTTTCGTTCTTTCTCTAAAAAAAATCTTTCTAAAAATTTTTGGACTCAACTCTTTGTGCTATGAGTTTTTGGGATTTAGTGAAAGTGAAAGTACTGTTGAACTAAAAAAATATAAAATACATTGAATATCTATTTGATTGATTTTTAATTGGATATCTGCCGGATATCCAATGGATGTTTTAGTTTGATTACTAATTATTCATAAATAAATTTAATTCATTAGATCCAATCCAATAAAATACATTATTTTTATTGAATAGACTAGACTGGTTTTAATATAGATGAATTGGACGCATTAAAAATTAATAAATTTTTTTGCCAACCCTATTCTAAACTAATATTTATCTAACTAAGATGAAATTCAAAAATTGCAGTAAAAAATATAGTGATTCCCATGTCAATTCAGTTCAATTTCCATTATAGTGGCATATAAAAGCATATAAAAGGTAAACCAAATCAATGTTCCCTATATCTATTCTTTCCATCCAGTCCAGCAGGTTCAATAAGGCATTTTTTGCTAGTTTTTTAACTACCAAAACAATTTTATGAGGTTTCTAGGAACATCAATTGAAAAATATTATGTATCAATAAACCATAGTTGTCAAATCGCAATTCAAATCATGAATCGCTAGGCTAATTTTTTAATCGTGAATCATAAACCGTATTGAATCGTAAGATTCAGAGACAAAATGAAAAAAGCTTTAAATATATCATATAAATGATATGTAGTTGTAATTCTTAAACAAATTCACAAATAACAAAACAAAATAATAACTCATAATTGAGTCTCGCTATTGAGTCATTTATAAGCTAATACTTAAAAAAACCCATATCTAATAAGTAACCAAGTGCAAAACTAAATAGTTATCCTCCTATTGATCAATAATCAAGACTAATGTTATCACTATCACTATCATCTGTGTCATCATCTAGCACTACTAATCCTTTATTTTCTCCCTCTTCAGTCTCACTATCATCATCTCCAATCTCTTGTTCTTCAATCAAAAAGCCTTTTCCTTTATCATTCTTGTTGGCAGCACCTTTTCCTTTATCGTTCTTGATGACATTAAGATTTTGTGGACCTAAGAATATACATAATACATATGTGAAATCATAAATATCTGATAAGATTTAGGAATTACAAAAAGAGGACTAAGATTACAATTTGCAAGTGCAATATACCTCACTTTCTCTTTTTGGTTGGATCAATCTTGAATCACTCTTAGACATCCATCCAAGAGTTTCCTTCCATTAGGCAAGACTCTCTTATTCTGTAATCCATTCAACATTGGATTCTGAATTCGATAAGCAAATAGGATCATATGTATCTCCTTTTGCCTCTCTTTGCTTTTGTCTAATCTCAACTTGAAGATTGTATTAACAAATACAAGAGCATTCAAACTTTGTTGCTCTAAGAAATTTCTTCTCTTAAAGTGAATATGATCAAACACACTCCAATTCCTCTCACACCCCCCAACACTACAAGTGAGGCTTACGATACAAATGGCTAGTGATTGTAACTCTTTGCACTCCTCTCCAAAACTATTTCACCATAAAGCTAGCAAAATGAAATTATAAAAAAAAAATACTTGGTTAATTACTTCATATATAAATAATTTTTACAATAAATTAAGTAATAAAATATGTAATGTTGTGAACACCCAATTTTGACTGGGCTAAAAAAAATAAAAAAATAAAAAAAAATAAAAAAATAAAAATAAATTTTTAATTAATTCAAGTTCACATTGTTGACTTTTTTTAACCCAAACACATAGGCCCACCTTCGTAAAAAACAAAAGCAAAAACAAAAAAAACAAAGAAAATGAAAAAGAAAAAAAAAAAGTTGAAAAAGCACTAAAGTGTCTAAGTCCCACATTGGAAAAGTCTTGCTCTTTCTTTCCCCCCTTCTCCTATATATAGAGGTGGTTCTCAATTGTTTTAGGCATCCAAAAAATTACACACTTGGGTTTAATACAAAGTATAAGAGCCCGAGAACTTTAGTAAATTTTTTTGTACTTGGGCTTAATACTAAGTATAAGAGCCCGATGCTTTAGTAAAAGTTTTTCCTCCATGCAAGTGGGTTGCTTTTCAAGGTTCGATTTGAAGAGAATGCGTGAGGCTCTGTGCAAAATTCTTTGAGCATAACATTTTTATACGCCTTTGAGGTAAGCTTGCTCTCCTTTTTTTTTTTTGGTTTGTTTGTATTTTTTTATTTTAAGAAAAAAATCTAAAAACATATAAAAAAGAGAAAAATTTAAAAATAAAAAAAAAAAAGTGAAAAAAATGTTAAAGGATAAAAAAAATAAAAATTTTTGTTTTTCATTGTTGTGTTTAATTTAGTTTTTATGTTATTTTATTTACTTGACTCATGGTATGACAATGTGTTGTTTGTGTAACTACTTAGTTGTCCTTGTGCATGCCTTAAAATAAAATAAAAATCTCTTAATTCATGCAATGACCAATGATGATGATTGAATAACGAATGCTATCTTCAAATGTCGTTTGAATCATAAAGGTTTATTGAATAGTCTGGTGCTAACTTGAACCTCGTGCAAGAATAGATTTGTTTTCAAACAAAATCCCTTTTCAAAAATATCTTTCTTAATTAAAATCAACTAACCCACAATTATTTTCTAAAGAATTACGTGACTTTGAGTTCCTCATTGCACCCGAGGATACGTAGGAGCAGAATTTTATTTCTGTCAAGCCAAAATTAAATTTTCATAATTTTGTGATTTTCTTTTTTATAAATAGTTACAATGTTTTCAAAGTGGGTAAAATAAATATTTCCAAGGATTGTTGAGAATTTGCACAATTAACTTAAGGTACCGTTTTAGAACGGGTGTGTTAGGGGTGCTGTGGGATTAAGTTTCCGCCTTTCCCTATCCATAACCGATTCCTGAATCCAATCTGGTTCCAAAGACCATTTTCAAAGAAAGGTTTTCTAATTTTTTCTAATTTAAATAAAATTGGTGGCGACTCCATTTTTATATTTTCATATTTTAAAATCATATGAGTTGCTATTTTTCGCCGCGATCCGGTCGCGACAGATGGCGACTCCACTTGGGAGACTTGGAGAGTCAGGCCTGTTATTGTTAGTTGTGCAAATTATTAATAATCTTTATTTATTTATTTTACTCCTTTTTGTTCTTTTTTTTGTTTTCTTATTTGTTCTTAAATAGATTTTATTTAGTACTTTTATGTAAATATCTGATAGCATAATCTTATGTATATTGTGGCCTGTATATATATTGTGCATAATTGTTGAAACCCTCGGATAGATGATTGCTGGTTGGTTGTTGTATATATGTTTTTGCAAGTTGGGGGGTATTTTTACCTTTTTTCAATTTCTGTACAAGTTTGTATGCTCCCTCACACACATCACTATCACTCATCTCACACATTTTTTTGGGCTCTATACCCGAGTCTGTGCAAACCCGAGGAATAGGAGGGGTCTCGACTTTTGTTATTGAGGGGCTTTATGCTCACTTGACATTTGTTGAGACACCACTCAGATTGTTACCATTATCATGGACGAATCATATTGAGAAGGTTTATCTCAACTTGTGATTAATTCATGAATTGAGTCTTTGTCTTTCGAGATAAGGGCAATCTGGGAACCATGACTTTTTAGAAGTTTAGATTGTCCTGAAAAATCTTGCACTGATAGATTGAACATAATGACTGTCAAATCTTAGGTTTCACCTAACTAGGATACAAAAGGGAGCGTACTTCTTCTTCTTTATTTATCTGTTTCTCATATAATTCATTCTTGCTTTAAAAAAAAAACCAAAAAAAGAAAGTTATTCATTGCTTGTATTTTCATAACATTCTTAGCATTCTAAAAAAAAAAAGATATCTTGCATTTTCATGGCATTTATAGCATTAAAAAAAGTGAAATGAATAAAAAAAGATACATCATCTTACCTTTTCATAGCATTTTAAAAAAAAAAAACTTCAATTTACATTTTCATGACATTCATAGCATTTTTTTTAAAGAAAAAATATCATTTTGCATTTTCATTACATTCTTAGCATTATAAAAAAAAAACTCATACATTTTCATGACATTTCCAAAGCATTAAAAAAAAATAACATCTTGCATGTTCATAGCATCCCTAGCATTCAAAAAAAAAAAAAGAAAAAAAAAAAACATCTTGCATTTTCATGACATAGCATTTTTTTTAACAAAAAAAGGAAGAAAAATGAAAAAAATGTTTTCAAAGCTCATTCATTTTATGCATCTCATGCATTTCAGCTCATTCTTTGTAAATGTTATTTTGTTTTAATAAATCAAATTGGTTTGAACCATTGTGCAGCCTAGGAAAGAAGAGACCAATCAAATCCAAATTCACAATCCTAGATCTCAGACCAAAATGGCTGCTAATAACCCTGAGGAAGGGAGAAACTTGAGTATGGAAGTTGATGAAATTAAAAGAATGATGGATGAAATGACAGAGTCTATGAGAAGAATGGAGGAAATGTTATTGTCCTTGAGAAATACTCTCACCTTGATTGGGGCAGTCAGAAGCACAAGAGTGACTGGGGCACATCCGCGCCTGCCAACTATCACTTCCATGAGGACAAACTCCGAGATCGCCACTGAGATTCCTATTGAGAGGAGGACCTCGAGTACTGCACCGCTAGTGATTCATATTGGAGAAGGGTGTCGTTCTTCAGAGGATACTCGAAACGAGATTCATGGTAATGCTGAATTCACATGGGAACAACCACATATGTCCATCCTAGTAACAACAGGATTTCCTGCTGGGAGTAGTCATGCGGCAATTCAGAAGGATAAGATGGAAGAAGAATGGAAGGAAAGGATAGAAGAGCAAATCAAAGCGATCAAGGGCCCTAGTGCTTATGGACTTCTTAGAATAGAAGAACTGTGTCCTACCATGGATGTCGTAATCCCTAAAGACTTCAAGATTCCTCATTTTGCCAAGTATGACGGGAGTGGTAACCCTCGGTTTCATTTAATCAGTTACGGAACCAAGATGGCTGTTTGGTCCAAGGATGATAAGTTCCTCATTAGCTTTTTCCATGAGAGTCTTACAGGCCCTGCTTTAGAGTGGTATCTTCAATTAGATCTCTTTAAGATTTCTCGTTGGATGGAATTGGCTGACCTATTCATGGATCAATATAAGTTTAATCTGGATGCAGCTCCTACCCGGGAACAATTGGGCTCAATGCAAAAGAAAAATGAGGAAGCTTTCAAGCAGTATGCTCAGAGATGGAGAGCTCTTGCAACACAAGTGCAACCACCGTTAACATTGACAAAAATGTGCTCATATTTTCTAGGGACTTTGGGAGCTCCTTATATTGAGACAATGGCAGGTGCTGTTTATTTAGACTTTGCTGAGTTAATAGCTGCCGGGGAGAGGATTGAAATTTTGGTAAAAGTAGGTAAATTGTCAACTGAAAATGATGAAAGTAGTTTCAAGAATGAGTTTTTCCTCTAAGGAAAAAAAAAATCAAAAGTGAGCTACATGCAAAACCAAAATTGGAAACCCACCATCTTACCCTGCCTACACTGTTCGCCCTCCATTAACTGGAAACCTCTGAACAATTGGCGATCTGAGGCGTTAATTGATGTGATTGTCATATTAGATTTTTGTGGTGCTGAACTTATGTTAACTTTTTTTTGAAGCATTAATGTAATGATTTTGTATGGATTCAAGCATATCTTGTTTTCTGTCATTTTCATGGTCTTTCTGGTCATTTTATTTTTCTCTTGTTTATTTAAAGTATTTTCCTTTTGTTTGAACCCCGTTGGACTCCAGTTGTTAACAATCCTTGCTTTGATAGATGTCAGTAGTCATAAGGTCCGCGTGCGCAAATGCCATTTGCAAAAAAAAAAAAGAATGAACAAAAAAAAAAGGGGAGCATTGAAGTAATCACTTGGTGTGCATTAACCTTTTGTCTCTAAATTAATTTTTTTGAAAATGAGCAATCAAGATTTGAAATGAAGATTAGTCATGTTTCTCTATCCTTTATAAGAATTCATCTTTTCATTACTATCTCGATGTCCCTTTTTGAGCTTGAAAGTTTTCTTCAATAAACCCTGCACAAGGATCACCCCTATACTAGGGGATGACACAAAGTAAAGATTGATTGTCATTGTGACTATTTTGAAACAAAATGGAAAAAAAAAAAAAAAAAAAAAAAACAAAAAAAAAAAAAACCAAAGAATGAGATAAGAAAAAAAAGAAAAAAAGAGATGAAATAAGTCATGATAAGGGCGAATGAAAGAAAGTGAAAAGAAAAAAGGAAGAAATGAAGAGCAGTAAGAGAAAAGTGTGCTTGAAAGTACAAAGGCAATTGACAAAGTTTAACTTTGAACAAGGATCCTTGGTCCCATTCAAATCCTTATACAATTGTTTGAGCCTTTATATCTTTCCTTTCATAACCCCTAGCCTTGGCCACATCACAAGCCTCAAAAAGTCTATTCTGATCAATGAAGGATTGTTGTCATTTTCACTAACTTTAATTTTGAAACAAAGGTATGCTCATCTAAGTATCTAGTTCATTGCTCTAAAAAAAAAATCTTTTGACTTTCTTGTTATTCTACTTCTTGTGTCTTTACCCTTTGTAAATAATACCTTTTCTGTAGTCAAACTTTCAAGAACAATCTGAAAGTTATTCGCTTCTTCTCTGTTGTACTTTTTGAATTCATAAGTGTCTGTTGCGTAATGCTTCAGGTAAGGTGAACATGAGTACAACACTATGATTTGACCATCTAATAATAATAATAATCTCCTGATGAACAATTCAGATTGAAGAGATCTTGGAAATCCCATTTAATGGAAGAGGAAGTACCCGAAAAAAGGGAGAGAAAAAGCTCGTTAGGTTGAAAACCAGAAAGTGCGACCTAAGCAAAAGAAGAAAAAAAAAAGGAAAAGAGCTCGTTAGTCTGAAAACCCAAAATGGCAGTCTAAGCAAAAGTTAGGGCAAATAAATAGGCAAAATCTCAAGGAAAGTTGGCCTGAAATGCCTTGAAGGGTGCACCAAACTGGGGCAATTTTGAATTGCATTTGATAAGCTACACAGGGACAATCTCATTTGTATTCAGTTGGCCATAGTGGGGCAAAATTTCGAAGGATTAAAGAGAAATGTGTTGAAGGAAGTAGCAATAGAGACAGTGATTGAGTTATCAAGTAATTGCAAGGAATCAATTAAATGAGAGACAAGGTTAAATACTGGGACAAAATTTTCTCTGAAGGAATTAGCCAAGCAATGGTTCATCTCATTTCTCAAAAGGAGAGTTGAGAGCGGAAAACAAAGGAAAAAAGAAAAGAAAGAAAAAAGAAGAAGAAGGAAAGAACCGAAGGGTTTAAGGAAGAAAAGCATGTGAACAAGGATTTTGATGGGTCAAAGCTATCCAAAAGTCGACGTTGGTTCAAAGGACTTTTAATAAAATAAAAAAAAAAAAAAAAAAAAAAAAAAGAAGAATAAAATAAAAAAGGGAAAAAGAGAAAAAGAAAAAAAAGAAAAAAAGGGAAAAAGAAAAAAGAGAGAAAAAGAGAAAAAGAAAAAAAAAAGAGAAAAATCTTTTTGGATCAAGATATCATGCCTTTTTAAATCTCTATTTTTCGGGAGCACAGTAGCCCGCCTGTCTTTTAAATTCCAGGACGCAATTGCCTATTATCTTTTTAAATTCTTTTGAGAGCATCGGCTCCATGCATTTTAAATTCTGTTAAGCGCATCGGCTCCTTGCATTTTAATTTCTGTTGAGTGCATCGGCTCCATGCATTTTAAATTCTGTTGAGCGCATCGGCTCCTTGCATTTTAATTTCTATTGAGCGCATCGGCTCCATGCATTTTAATTTACGTTGAGCGCATCGGTTCCATGCATTCCATGCATTTTAAGTAGGGGTGAGTGTTAACTTATTATTTTCATTCTAATAAATATATTACATTAAATATATTAATAATTATGTTATTTTTATTCTAACTTATTAACTTAAGTTTTAATTACTAACTTTTATTAAAATTGAATTAAAAAATATATTAATATATTATAATAAATTAATAATTATAATTATAATTTATAATTATTATAATATTATAGATTATATTATATATAATTAAATAGGTCAGGTCGGTCTGCCAAGCTTGAAAGACTTATTAGATGGCCTGAGGCCTAACCTTTTTAGTTAAACAGGCTTTTAAAAAAGCGTTGGCCTAACTTGTTTAGTCAATAGGTTAGGCCAGACCATAAGCCCCTGACGGACAATCTGACCTATGTCCACCCCTATTCCTATGCGCACGTCCGGGTTTGTAATAAATGTCAACGCCACTCTGACCATTACTATGCCCCCTCAGAGGAGTTGTCTACAATGTCGGTACCATGACCTTTGTATAGATAGGGCATGGACATCCTGGGCCCATGTCATCAAGCCCCAAGTCAGTTGAAATATTTGGTAGTTGCTGTGGACTATTTTAGGAAGTAGATTGAGGCAGAACCCTTGGCCATGATTACTTCATCACAAATCCAGAAGTTTACTTGGCCCTATATCATCACTAGGTTTGGAGTTCCAGAGTCTATTGTAACGGACAATGGAACCCAGTTTAAAGATAAAGGCTTTGAGGAGCTTCTTGCAAAGCTTAAAAATAAAGCACCACTACAGCTCCGTGGAAAATCCCAGAACTAACGGGCAAGCCGAGCTAACCAATAAAATTATTGTGCATGGAATTAAAAGAAGATTGGATGATGTCAAGGGAAACTGGGCCGAGCAGCTGGACCACGTTCTCTGGGCTTACCAGACAACACCCTATTTTACTACGGGTGAAACTCCCTTTAAGCTTACTTATGGGTGTGAGGCCATGATCCCGGTAGAGATAGGCGAGCCAAGTCTCCGCAACCAGCAATTCTTAGAGGTTGACAACCTTGGTCTGATCAGGGAAAACCTAGACTTGATCGACGAAAGAAGATGTGTGGCCCACATTCGTGACGTCGCCCTCAAACAGAGAACCACGACCAGATACAACCAGAAAGTGGTCTCCAGAAGATTCTAACCAGGAGATTTAGTGCTTAGAAGAGCTGATATTGGAGGAAAAAATGATTCTCAAGGAAAGTCAGCCCCTAATTGGGAGAGCCCTTACCACATTGTTGTCAGCACCGGTAAGGGAGCCTACACGTTGGAAACTCTAACCGGCACCGCAATCAAGAATTATTGGAATGGGGATAAACTAAGAAGATACTATAGCTAGATGTCCTTGACGGCCTAGCTTGTTAGTAAATCTAAAGTCTGATCTGTCTATTTCGTTGAATAATACACTCTGTACGGACCTTAGTCCCTTAAGAATCATCAATAAAAACAGAGTTATCTAGGTTTTATTTACTCCAAGACTTGTTAGCAAACCTAAGTCACGGGGAAGGGTCAATACCCATCCTCGACACTTGGCAGTGATTACCAAGCGGCCACTCAATCAAGAGATATTACGGAATTAATGTTCGTGGTCCACAATAACACCCAAGCCAATCGGGATCCTGAGAGGACTTCGGGAAAAGTTTTAAATTATACCCATGCCCGGAACATCATATGTTCGATAAGATGAACATAAGACTTCGGACTAAGGTTTTAGATTATGCCCATGCTCGGAACGTCATGTGTTCGATAAGATGAACATAAGACCTCAGATTAAGGCTTTAAATTATACCTAAGCCAAAAAGAATGATAAACACCCTAGGTAAGGTGTTATGTTGCCTAAATCCTGAACATGCCAAACGTTCTTCATTACGAACTCTAGTTTATGGATTAAGGTGTTATGCTGCCTAAATCTTAACACACCAAAAGTTTAGGTTTATGAACTATGGTTTACAAATTAAGGCATTATTCTTGCCTAAGTCTTAAATTCCAAAACGCTTGATTATGATAAGCATTGGACCATAGACTAAGGCGTAATTTTTACCTAAGTTTAGTGGAACTTCGTACGCTCGTTATTATGCGCGTAGAAGCCCGGACCATGGCCTTCTTGATATCAAAAAACTATTTCCTAAGTCCGCAAAATGGAATTGTCACTTTCCATTTTGGGCGTTGGGCCCAAAACAGACCATGGGAATAAATTTAAGTTAACAAACCAGAACAGGAACCAAAGAAGTACTGGTTCAACAAACAAAAAACCCTGGATACCAGGTAATTGTCTTTATAATAAATAAAAAACCCCTCGCATGGGGAAAAGAAGAGAAAAAAAGAAAAAAATCTAAGCTTCAAGTTCTCTTTCCACTGAAGCTGGAGCTGCATCTTCGTTGGCACCGGAGCCGACCTGAGCAGCCTTACTTGCCCAAACAAGCCAACCATCACAAAAGATCTTTTCTGAGTTGAGCTCCTCCAAGGATAGAGTGACGTTAGGATTAAAATGCTGGATTTGAGCCACAACATTCTGGAACTGCTCTCCACCAATATTTCCTGAAATGGTGTCAAGCTCCTCCACGTCTTTCTCCAATTGGATAATCCGAGCTTGAAGGTTACTAATGGTGTCCTCATCCTGAAGACTCTTTGACTCTAATGCCTTCCTAGCCAAGTCAGATGAAGCCAAGGTAACCTTCAGCTCAATAATCCGGGCTTGGGCATCCTCATTCAATTGAAGAGTCGTGGCCAACTTCCGGGTAGCCTCCTCACTTTCCTTTTTGTTCTTCTCCACCGTCTTCTCAATGGACTTCTTAATATAGTGGACCTCTGCGATGGCTTGAAGTGTAAAAGTTTGAAGTTTGGCCAAGGTCAAGGCTAGATCCCGCCTAGAAATATGTCCCATCACCTTCTTACTCAACAACTGCCTGTCTATAAACGACCCGACATCAGATTGCCCCAGAAGAACGGGTAAGGGGCCTGTCCCTTCTTGGTCTCTACGGTCAAGAGGGCCCTCAATAGCTCTCCTTTTTCTTCCTTGGAGGTCCTGGGCTATGGAGTTCGGCTCCTCTGGGAACTCTTGGATAACGATACCCTGGCTTGGGGGCACCGGTACGGCAGCAGCAGGTGCGCTAGAGGATCCTGTTCCTTTCCTCCTTGACCTCGAGGCCTGTAGTGCTACGAGAGAAGGTCCTGACATCATATTGCTTACTGAAATAACACAACAAAATAAAGTGAAAGTCAGGCAAGTGAAATTGTAAAGCAATGACATTCAAACGCAGAAAGTATGGAAAAACTATTAGCAAAAATGCCCTAGCTCCTACCTAACAAAGTAAAGAGAAAATCATCACTAGGAGTATCAAGGACGTCTCTGATCTTGATGAACCGATATTTTTCAGAATACTAGGTTATGAACTTCACAGCATTGAGCTCATCCGGGGTAAGGTCTTTCTCTTCTTTCTTAAGCAACATAGCGAGGAAGCACCAGGCGTCCTCGCTCCAATATAACAGGAACTTGGGCTCCCCGTCGTCCTTTAAGAAAAAGGGGTAGAACCCCTCAGCCACCATAAGCTTGAAGAATCTAGTCTTAAAATCTTTGAAGCTATCTTGGAAAACATCAAAGGATTTACGACTGGACCTTGACCATAATGTAAGCTAATTTTTCTGCTTTGACGACCCATTGGGGTTAATCCGGGTGTAGAAATAAAAGAAGGTGCTGGTTGAATACCGCAGCCCCATGATTTGGAAGAACCTTTCAAAAGCAATGATATAACCCCACCCATTAGGATGAATTTAGGTAGGGGCTGCTCGCAAGGTTCAGAGCACGGTAATTTGGAAGTCAATGAAGGGTAACTGAAGTCCTAATTTGATGAAAAAAGGCTTGTAAAGGAACATGAAGTACGAACCCGCCTCCTGAGAAGAACAAACTCTCTCGTTCTATTCCGGGCATAAGACCTGGAACTTTCTATCATGGTTCTCCCCTTCGGTCAGTTCCAAATACTATACAAATTGGTTGAGCTCGTTTTCAAAGAAAAACTCAAACACGCTCCCAGACATCATCCTCTACCCAGGGATATACTGATGCGCGATGTCGTGCTCGCCTCAAAATAGACTAGGATTTAAATGGAATATAGCATAGTGCATAGCCTAGGTCATCTCCCAAGGATCAATTCGGATTTCTCAAGTATATTAAAAATTATCAAAAGGTAGGGGGTTTTATTAATCAAGTAACAGAATGCAAATTCAATAGTAATTAAGAATAAATTCAAAACTGAAAACACCAATCCAAGGGCTTCAAATCAAGTGGCAAAGTAAATCATAGTTCAAAGAGAGTAAAATTATTTATACAATTACCTCTGTTAATTCGAATTCAACTAGATAATCACCTAGAATTTAATTAACTAAAACAGAATCACAATCTCAATTCTTGATTAAGATTGAATTAAACATAATTTTGAATTAACATAGATTATCAATCAATGATCTATTCTCTATTAAATTTAGATTAATTAATCCAAATCTATCTTCAATTTTGAAACATAATCATAAATCAATTAAAGAATGAGAAGAGGAAAGAACACAATCAGAAATCACAAATAAAACAAAAGAACTCAAAACTCTAACTACAATCATTGAATTCCTTGGATTGATTGGATCTTTAGCCTTCCATGGCCATCACCATTGAAGAGATACAGATTAGAGAAAAGAGGAAAATGAAATAGAGAAGACGAAAAGAGAAGAAAAAGGGTTTCTTGATTCCTATCGTAAAACTCCAAAATCAAGATTCGTAAAAAAGTGTGTTTTTCGTATTCTGCCTAAACCTATTTGTAACTGAAAATTCTTTTGAAATTCCTAATCTATCCCTATTCTAATCTGTAGCCCTCTGAATAAGCTTTACAGAGACATATAGTTTGCCTTATTTGGGTTTAAATTGAGAGAGTTAAGCCCAAATCAGTGAGGGAAGGTCCAAGCTTTATGACAGCAACAGCATCCTAACTTCAAGGCTCAATTTCGCCCTTAATCCAGCTGAATTAGAAAAACTTCATTAGATTCAAAATTGTGTATCTTCGTCTCAGCTTTTAGGGGACACCAAGATCATCCAAATATGACATTTGTAGCCCAAGATATGGCCTGTATAAGACAGAAAGGTCAAAATGAGTTAAATTCCAAAAATTAATAAAGCTTTTACAACTAAGCTCAGTGAGGCCCAATCATTTAAAACTCACCCACAAACATAATAATATTGGATACAATTATCATCAATTAGGCTAAATATAAAGCAATAATGAATGCCTCAAAATTGATTAATCAAATTCCCCCACACTTGAACTTTTGCACTCCCGGGCAAAATACAAAAGACCAAAACTAGATAATAAAGAAAAGCAAATGCAAGAATGCAAGAAAAGTAAAAACTCATTAACTAAAAACTCTAAAAGACTCAAATCCAATGATATTCAAGAACGCAAAAGCTTACAAGCAAGAGGAGCAATAAAAGATTCAAGAGAACAAAACATCAATGAATTAAAATTTCTTCACATCTCAAACCAACAAGCAAGGTAGCTTCAACTTGAAATCCATGAATCAAGAATGAAAGATTCTCACAAGATACACTCTCAATCCCTCAAGTGTTTACAAGGTAATTATTTCACTCAATTCAACTCATGAACGATTGCACTACCATAAGCTTGCTTAATCTTCTACTTTTCCACTACTCAAAACACATGCACACAAAAATTAAGAGGACTTTGTTTAAGATTGTAATGGGGCCAAGGTAAGGGAAGGAAACAATATAGATATGGCAAAATAAATACCAAAGAGAATGAAAGAGCATTGTGAAAGAACTCAAATGACAAGTAACAAACATGAAATTTTTATCCCCAACTCCAAATAATGCACATTTTCCTTTACAAATTTCCTTCTTTTCTTTTCTTTCACAACGTTTCTTGAATTTATTCTTTTTCTTTTCTTCCTCTTTTCTTCTTTTTTTTTTTCTTTTTCTTAATTTATTTTTTTCATTAATTTTTTTTTTAAAATTTCACCAAACATCTTGCACATTGCACATCAAAGTACACAACCCCCACACTTGAACATCAAAAGAGCTCCTCCAATGAAAATGAACCAATGCTCTCCTATTCCCTAAGGTAAAGGTAAAAACATGGTTTTTCACATAAGGCCCAAAATGAGCTAAAACAAAGAATAAGCAAGTAGGCTCAAGGGGGTTAAACAAGGGAAAGTGATGCAAGGTTAGCTATTTGGCCAGAGTAGTTAATCAAGAAAGAATGCCTCAATCATGTTCATGCATACAAGTGAAAAATGTAGCCTCAAAAAGAATTCAAGCAAGTTCTAGAGTGATCAAATGACATTAGTGAAAATCACACAAGAAAGAAGAGAATAGTGCAAATGTTTAATCCACCAATAGGCTCAAAATCTCACAAGATATGCATCTATCAAACTTGATCCACTAATTCAAACATTTACCACCAAGCAAATTAAATTCAAGAAGAAAGAAAATTTATTCAATCATGTTATGAACCTTGAATTCCAATAATCAACTTTACAAACCTCAAAACATCATTGGAAAGCAACTCAAAACACATTTTTTTTAACAAAAAATAGAATTAAAAGAAGAAAACAAAAACAAAAATAGCAAAATAACACAAAATGCAAAAATAGAAAATAGAAAATAGAAAATAAGCAGAAGCAGAAAATGAAAACAAAAATAAAAAATAAAAATAGCGATAAGAAATAGAAAATGAAAACAAAAAATAGAAACAAAGCAGAATGTAAATAGAAAATGAAAACAAAAAATGAAAACAAAAAAGAAAAAAAATAGAAAAATAGAAAAACAAAAACAAGAAAAAAAAAAACAAAAACAAGTAAAATTCCCTCCCCACACTTAAATCACACATTGTCCTCAATGGAAACATAAAGCAAAAGCAAAAGATAAGTATACATGTGAAATAAAAGAGCAAGGGAAGAAAACACCCTTATCATGGTGGGAAGATTTGCACTTGGAGAAAGGTGGGCTTTGCCAAGAAGAGTTCCTCTACAGGTGCTGGGCTTGCAGGGCTCTCAAGAAAGGGCTTAAGACGGTGGCCATTAACCTTGAAACTCTTATTGGTGGCTTCATTCGAAATCTCCACTACACCATAAGGAAAGATGCTAGTGACAACAAAAGGACTATCCCACCTAGAACGGAGCTTACCGGGCATGAGTTTAAGGCGAGAGTTGAACAAAAGCACCTTTTGGCCAATGGTGAACTCCTTTCTAGAAATCATCTTATCATGGAAATGCTTAGTATTTTCCTTATAGATCCTTGAATTCTCATAAGCCTTTAAGCGGAGTTCTTCCAGTTGTTGCAATTGAAGCTTCCTCTCTGAACTTGCTTGGTCAAATGCTAAGTTACAACTCTTCACTACCCAGTATGTACGATGCTCTATTTCCACCGGAATGTGACATGGTTTACCAAAGACAACCCTGAAAGGAGTTATCCCTATAGGTGTCTTGTAGGCGGTACGATAAGCCCAAAGAGCATCTTCTAACCGGTGGCTCAAATCTTTCCTATTTGGCTGCACCATCTTCTCCAAAATCTGCTTTATCTCTCGGTTAGAAACCTCGGCCTGCCCGTTAGTTTGGGGATGATATGCTGTAGACAATCTTTGCACGGCCCCATACTTCCGAAACAAGGCCTCCATAGTCCGGCTACAAAAATGAGTCCCTTGGTCACTAATGATAGCGGGAAGCACTCCAAACCTGCAAAATATATTAGACCTGACAAAATCCATAACAACTCGAGCATCATTAGTCCTGGTGGCCTTAGTTTCCACCCATTTAGAAACATAATCAACTGCAAGCACAATATAAGAGAAACCAAAAGAAACAGGGAAATGGCCCATAAAATCGATACCCCAAACATCAAAAACCTCGCAGAATAGAATGGGCTGCTGGGGCATCTCCTGTCGGCGAGTGATAGCCACTCCTGCTCTCTGGCATTGCTCACAAGTACTGAAAACCTGATAAGCATCTCTGAAAATGGTAGGCCAAGTAGAATCTAGAATCTAGCACCTTCCTAGCGATCCATTTGTGGTCCAAAGTGACCTCCAACCTGGAGAAGCATGACAAAAATGAAGAACGGATGGATGTCATGGTCAGGTATGCATCTGCGAATCACCTGGTCACTACAAAATTTTCACAAATATGGATCATCCCACACATAATATTTAGCATCACTTTTAAGTTTAGCTTTCTGTGATCTAGATGCATGAGGAGGAAAAATAGATGCAACCAAGTAATTAACTAAATTAGCAAATCAAGGAGAAAGTGGGGTATCATGCAGCTGCATGAGCTGCTCATCTGGGAAATCATCTCTGATAGGAGAAGGGTCAACAACTCCTTCTATCCTGCTCAAATGATCTGCCACCAAATTCTCTGCGCCACTCCTATCTCTAATCTCCAAATCAAACTCCTGGAGAAGCAGCATCCATCTAATCAATCGAGGCTTTGAATCTGCCTTCTTCAACAGGAACTTTAAAGCTACATGATCAGTAAAAGTAACAACTTTAGAACTAAGAAAATATGATCTAAACTTATCAAGTGCAAATACAATAGCAAGCAACTCTTTCTCAGTGGTAGTATAGTTAGCCTGGGCAGCATCTAAAGTCCTGGAAGCGTAGGAGATAACATGAGGTAACCTGCCAACTCTCTGGGTTAGGACAGCTCACATTGCATAGTTAGATGCATCACACATGAGTTCAAAAAGAAGTGTCCACTCGGGCGGCTGAATGATGGGAGTGGTGGTCAGAGCTATTTTGAGGCAATCATAAACCTCTCTACACCTGTCATCAAAATCAAAGACAACATCTTTATGCAACAAGTTAGAAAGTGGAAGGGCCTTTCTGCTGAAATCTTTAATGATCCTCCTGTAGAAACCTGCATGGCCAAGAAAAGAACGAACCTCTATTTTAGCAGGATCTACCTCTATACCCTTCCGAGAGATCACATGGCCTAAGACTATGCCCTGTTCTACCATAAAATGACACTTTTCATAATTAAGAACAAGGTTAGTTTCAATGCAGTGATGCAAAACTCTATCCAGACTGTCCAAACAGGCATCAAAGGAGGAACCATAAACAGTAAAATCATCCATAAACACCTCAATGCAATCCTCTAAAAAGTCTGAAAAGATACTTACCATGCATCGCTGGAAAGTTCCAGGAGCATTGCACAGGCCGAAAGGCATCCTCCTATAGGCAAAAGTGCCAAAGGGGCAGGTGAAGGTGGTCTTCTCCTGGTCCTCTGGTGCTATATAGATCTGGAAGTACCCCGAAAAGCCATCAAGAAAGCAGTAGAAAAATTTTCCAGCCAAGCGCTCAAGTATCTGATCGATAAAGGGCAAAGGAAAATGATCCTTTCTTGTAGCTTGGTTGAGCCGCCTATAATCAATACAAACTCTCCAGCTACTCTGCACTCTAGTAGGAATCAGCTCATCACGATCATTCTTCACTACTGTGATTCCTGATTTCTTTGGAACCACTTGAACTGGACTCACCCAAGCACTATCTGAGATAGGATAGATGATGCCTGCTTGCAAAAGCTTGGTCACCTCTTTCTTTACCACATCCAGGATCGAAGGGTTGAGTCGCCTCTGTGGTTGTCTCACTGGTTTAGCACCATCCTCAAGTAGTATTCTGTGCATGCACATGGAAGGACTAATGCCAGGAAGGTCAGCCAAGGTCCAACCCATAGCTTTCTTATGCTTCCTCAGTATTTGTAGCAGCCTCTCTTCCTAGTCAGCATGGAGGGCAGTAGAAATGATCACCGGCAGCTTTCTTATCCTCCTCTAAGTATGCATACTTAAGGTGGTCCGGGAGTGGCTTAAGCTCTAGTGTAGGTGGTGAACTACGGATGGAAGTATCCTGGTGGTAGGAACTGTGTCTACAACCTGTAACCCTACACAATCCAAAGCTGCATTCTGACTCCATGGAATTCACAGCTACACCACCATCAAACTGTTCAGAACCTGTAAAATCTGCATCGAAATCTGCATCAAAATCATCATGTAAATAGGATGCAATCTCAGCACAAACACTGCATATTTCAGACTCAATACAAGTAGGACAAGTGTAAATATCATCAAAATCATTAAAATCTGGGAAATCAACAGCAAAGAACTCAGACAGGTTATCATCAACTATATCAGCTAGCAAATCTATATGGAAAACAGAATGCTCCTCCATAGAGTGCTTCATGGCATCCAAAATGTTAAATCTGACCACACTATCTCCAAACTCCATAGAAAAAGTGCCTGCATGGACATCAATCTTGGTTCTGGCAGTTTTGAGGAAAGGTCTGCCAAGAATGATGGGAGCCTTGCTGGATTCAGATTCTCCATTCATATCCAAAATATAGAAATCTGCAGGAAAGATCAAATCATTAACTCTAACAAGGACATCTTCAATGAGTCCAGCAGGGTATGCATTACTCCTGTTTGCCAACTGAATGATAACTCCTGTATTCTGTAAGGGTCCAAGGGAAAGAGAATTAAACACAGACATAGGCATAACATTAATTGAAGCACCTAAATCCAACATGGCATTTTCGAATTTGCTATTGCCTATGGTGCATGGAATAGTAAAAATCCCTGGATCTTTGCATTTTTGGGGCATTGTAGGCTGAATAAGTGCAGCCACATTCCTCCCTATACTGATCTTCTCATTTCCCTTTAACCTCCTTCTGTGAGTGCACAAGTCCTTAATAAACTTGGCATATCTTGGAATTTGTTTGATTGCTTCAATGAGAGGAATGTTCACCTCAACCTTCCTAAAAGTCTCCAAGATCTCCCTATCTGTGTCAGTCTCTAAAGTCTATTTAAGCTGCACAACTCTCTGAGGAAATGGTAGTGGGACGGACTGCTCTTGCTCATCAGCAACTACGCCAGGAGTGGGGACATAATCTGTTTTCTTTATTGTGCTGCTACATGGAATTTCTGGTATGGCTTGCTGCTCCTTGCTCTCCTTATCTAATCCATGTTGCAACCTACAATTTGGTGCATCAACAGCCTTACCAGATCTGAGAGTGATGGCACTCACATTTCTTGGATTCACCACAGTTTGTGCAGGCAACTTGTCAAAATCTTGTGTCTGTAATTGATTCATTGAACTAGTAAGCTGTCCAATCTGGTTCTCCAAATTCTGAATGGTAGCTTCTGTCCTCTGCTGGAACTGCAAGTTATTCACTGCCATTTGTTTCATCAGTTCCTCCAAGGTTGGCTCGGATTTAGGAGGTGCTATAGTAGGCTGCTGCATAAAAGGTGGCTGATACGGCCTACTAGATCCTGCAGTGGATTGGAAAAGGATCTGCTGCTGCTGCCTAAATTGAGTAAGGGCAGATGATGTAGAGTTATTCCCCCACCTCAGATTTGGATGATTTCTCCAGCTTGGGTTATATCTGTTGGAGGACAGATCATAACTCTGTTGTTGTTCTTCTTGAGGCCTGTTGTAATAGATATTTCTTTGCATAGGCTTGTGGGGTACCATCAGTGTTACCCTCTTGTAGTGTAGGACAGGAATCTGTGGGATGATCAATAGAAGTGCAGATGCCACATACTCTAGCAGGAACTACTGTAACAGGCTGCTGGTGCTGAGTCACAGCCAATTGCCTCACCAAGGATGCAAGGTCATCAATTTTGCTTTCCAATTTTCTGTGATCTGCAGCATAAGTTGCCTCAATTTCGTGGACACCTCTACTCAATACCACTGAGTTACTTCTGGTGCCAAACTGTTGGGAATTAGTGGCCATATTCTTAATCAATTCTCTTGCAGCCATAAGGGTCTTGTCTACCAATGCTCCTCCATTAGCAGCATCAATCATGCTCCTATCCATAGGCAGTAAACCTTCATAAAAATACTGGATTAGTAACTGGTCACTAATCTGATGGTGAGGACATCTAGCACACATCTTCTTGAATCTTTCCCAGTATTCAGACAATGGTTCTCTATCAAACTGCCTAATGCCACATATCTCTTTTGGATTGATGCAGCCCTTGATGCAGGAAAGAATTTCTCCAAAAACAGCCTCTTAAGATCATTCCAGCTAGTGACAAACCTTGGATGCAAATAATATACACAATCGGTCCTTAGCAAAGATCCTGTAATGAGAAAGGGAATGCTCTAAGTTTGATGTGATCTTCTGAGATGCCTTGAGGCTTCATGGTAGAACACACAATGTGAAACTCCTTGAGGTGCTTATGAGGATCTTCTCCTGCATGACCATTGAACTTAGGCAGCAAATGAATCAATCTAGATTTAAGTTCAAATGGAACATTAACATCAGGATACTGAATGCATAAAGACTGATATGTAACATCAGGAGCAGCCAGTTCCTTCAATGTTCTATTATCTATAATCTCAGTATGCTCAGTAGAATCAGAATTGAAAGATGGATCAATGACAGAAAGTGTAGAATCAGAAAATTTAGAAGCAGAAAATTCAGAAGCAGAATCACTAGTATGATAAGTATGTGAAGAATCACTATTTCCTATATGCTCAGCAAATGTAGAATCAAATCTATTGAACCTATGCTAGGTATGAAAAGTCCTATCTATCTCAGGATCAAAATTATGCAAATAACCAGGATTGGACCTAGTCATATAACATGCAAAACTCGAAAATAGCAAAACAGCAAAATGGAGTATCAAACAACAAAAATGCACTAAAATAAATCTAATTGACCTATCAAATGATTTTTAAAAAATATGAGACCACCACACACTAAAAACTACAATAAAATGGAACTCAAAAATGTAATAAAAAATATTCAAAAATTGAAAAAGTGGTCTAAACGATGGAATTTGGCTTAAAAATGAGTGACCTTAGTTATAAGACACTAAGCCTCTCTTAAAATGCCCTTTTCCTTCAAGGGAACAAGTCTTAGCTCAATCTAAAATTCGGTCCTTTTTCCAGAAATTATAAAACTGCCCAGAAACCTTACCAAATGATGGAAATTGGCTAAAATCTGAGTACCTAATCTTAAAAGATCACTTTACTCAAAATGATGTTTTACCCTTGGAGACCAAATTTCAGCTCAATCAGAGTTGGCCAGATTGCACTTTGTTCTCCCCTACACCAGAAATTAGGAAAAAAGTGCTAGCAGTATATGAAACAGTGGTAAGAAGCTAGTAACACGCCCAAAATGAATGCATAACACTCACAATAAGGTCTTGCAATGCAATTGGCAATAAGATCAACAAAAGGATGGTCAACAGCAGAAAAAGTCAATAAAACAATAACAATGCAAAAACAACAATAGAATGGGAGAATGAGCAGAATTTGTAGCAAAAAAAATAAAAATAAAAATAAAATAGTAAAATGCACTTAAGGAATTCCAACAAAGTTGATCACGAGTACAGAAAAATTAGCAGCAAATAGGAACTTCTAATAAACCTAAGAAACCGAAAATAGATCCCCGGCAACGACGCCAAATTTTGATGCGCGATGTCGTGCTTGCCTCAAAATAGACTAGGATTTAAATGGAATATAGCATAGTGCATAACCTAGGTCATCTCCCAAGGATCAATTCGGATTTCTCAAGTATATTAAAAATTATCAAAAGGTAGGGGGTTTTATTAATCAAGTAACAGAATGCAAATTCAATAGTAATTAGGAATAAATTCAAAACTGAAAACACCAATCCAAGGGCTTCAAATCAAGTGGCAAAGTAAATCATAGTTCAAAGAGAGAAAAATTATTTATGCAATTACCTCTGTTAATTCAAATTCAACTAGATAATCACCTAGAATTTGATAAACTAAAACAGAATCACAATCACAATTCTTGATTAAGATTGAATTAAACATAATTTCGAATTAACATAGATTATCAATCGATCATCTATTCTCCATTAAATTCAGATTAATCAATCCAAATCTATCTTCAATTTTGAAACATAATCATAAATCAATTAAAGAATGAGAAGAGGAAAGAACACAATCAGAAATCACAAATAAAACAAAAGAACTCAAAACTCTAACCACAATCATTGAATTCCTTGGATTGATTGGATCTTTAGCCTTCCATGGCCATCACCATTGAAGAGATACAGATTAGAGAAAAGATGAAAATGAAATAGAGAAGACGAAAAGAGAAGAAAAAGGGTTTCTTGATTCCTATCGTAAAACTCCAAAATCAAGATTCGTAAAAAAGTGTGTTTTTCGTATTCTGCCTAAACCTATTTGTAACTGAAAATTCTTTTGAAATTCCTAATCTATCCGTATTCTAATCTGTAGCCCTTTGAATAAGCTTTACAGAGACATATAGTTTGCCTTATTTGGGTTTAAATTGAGAGAGTTAAGCCCAAATCAGTGAGGGAAGGTCCAAGCTTTATGACAACAACAGCGTCCTAACTTCAAGGCTCAATTTCGCCCTTAATCCAGCTGAATTAGAAAAACTTCATTAGATGCAAAATTGTGTATCTTTGTCTCAGCTTTTAGGGGACACCAAGATCATCCAAATATGACATTTGTAGCCCAAGATATGGCCTGTATAAGACAGAAAGGTCAAAATGAGTTAAATTCCAAAAATTAATAAAGCTTTTACAACTAAGCTCAGTGAGGCCCAATCATTTAAAACTCACCCACAAACATAATAATATTAGATACAATTATCATCAATTAGGCTAAATATAAAGCAATAATGAATGCCTCAAAATTGATTAATCAAATTCCCCCACACTTGAACTTTTGCACTCCCGGGCAAAATACAAAAGACCAAAACTAGATAATAAAGAAAAGCAAATGCAAGAATGCAAGAAAAGTAAAAACTCATTAACTAAAAACTCTAAAAGACTCAAATCCAATGATATTCAAGAACGCAAAAGCTTACAAGCAAGAGGAGCAATAAAAGATTCAAGAGAACAAAACATCAATGAATTAAAATTTCTTCACATCTCAAACCAACAAGCAAGGTAGCTTCAACTTGAAATCCATGAATCAAGAATGAAAGATTCTCACAAGATACACTCTCAATCCCTCAAGTGTTTACAAGGTAATTATTTCACTCAATTCAACTCATGAACGATTGTACTACCATAAGCTTGCTTAATCTTCTACTTTTCCACTACTCAAAACACATGCACACAAAAATTAAGAGGACTTTGTTTAAGATTGTAATGGGGCCAAGGTAAGGGAAGGAAACAATATAGATATGGCAAAATAAATACCAAAGAGAATGAAAGAGCATTGTGAAAGAACTCAAATGACAAGTAACAAACATGAAATTTTTATCCCCCAACTCCAAATAATGCACATTCTTCTTTACAAATTTCCTTCTCTTCTTTTCTTTCACAACGTTTCTTGAATTTATTCTTTTTCTTTTCTTCCTCTTTTCTTCTTTTTTTTTTTTTCTTAATTCTATTTTTTTTTCATTAATTTTTTTTTAAATTTTACAAAACATCTTGCACATTGCACATCAAAGTACACAACCCCCACACTTGAACATCAAAAGAGCTCCTCCAATGAAAATGAACCAATGCTCTCCTATTCCCTAAGGTAAAGGTAAAGAACACAATCAGAAATCACAAATAAAATAAAAGAACTCAAAACTCTAACCACAATCATTGAATTCATTGGATTGATTAGATCTTTAATCTTCCATGGTCATCACCATTGAAGAGATACAGATTAGAGAAAAGAGGAAAACGAAATAGAGAAGACGAAAAGAGAAGAAAAAGGGTTTCTTGATTCCTATCGTAAAACTCCAAAATCAGGATTCCTAAAAAAGTGTGTTTTTCGTATTTTTCCTAAACCTATTTGTAACTGAAAATTCTTCTGCAATTCCTAATCTATTCCTAGCCCAATCTGTAGCCCTCTGAATAAGATTTACAGAGACATATAGTTTGCCTTATTTGGGTTTAAATTGAGAGAGTTAAGCCCAAATCAGTGAGGGAAGGTCCAAGCTTTATGACAGCAACAACATCCTAACTTCGAGGCTCAATTTCACCCTGAATCTAGCTAAATTAGAAAAACTGCATTAGATTTAAAATTGTGTATCTTTGTCTCAGATTTCAGGGGACACCAAGATCATCCAAATATGACATTTGTAGCCCAAGATATGGCCTACATAGGACAGAAAGGTCAAAAAGAGTTAAATTCTAAAAATTAATAAAGCTTTTACAACTAAGCTTAATGAGGCCCAATCATTTAAAACTCACCCACAAACATAATAATATTGGATACAATTATCATCAATTAGGCTAAATATAAAGCAATAATAAATGCCTCAAAATTGATTGGTCATATACCAACCCCAGACCATGCCGAATCCAGATTTGCTCCTCCTTGTTTGGTTGACGAGCTTCAGCAATAGGTGCTTGGGCTCTGGCTCCCCTCCTACCTCTGGCCATAAAAATCCTGAGAACACCCAAAGATGCCAGTGAGTAACTGTTAGAATCAATCAAAGATGAGATTCAGACATGGTGAAAGGTAAATCAAACGAACGGTGCACTCCTACACGCTAACCTCCTTTCCCTCCAAAGTTTGAAAATTCAGAGGGACACATCTGCCACGATCATAATGGTAAAAATGGTGTTCAAAGAAGATAGGACCAGGTGAAGAGGATTAGAAATCCTAAGTCTACCTAGTGGAATGAAAGAACAGAAACACACTCCAATAAAGATTGAAAACTGTTCGGATAAGTTAATTACATAATGAGGAAGGAAAAGGGTAAGTACCGTTCGCGAAGGACTCAAATTTCTGGTGAGAGCTAAACGCTGGAAAGTCCTTTAGGGCTCCTACTTCGCTGCTGCATAGAGTTCTTTGGAAGATACTGTGAAAGCAAGGAAATGAAGACAACACGTCCTTAAACCCTTATTTATAAAGGCCAGGCAGTTAGGGGGCATTATCATCTTTTTTATCCAATTTTTGAAATAATGCTCATCATGGCACGCGAAGTACTATGCATGTCCTTCCAATTAAATTACGTCACGTGGCCTGAATGGTTGGCAAAGTAAATGAGGAGACAGTTGCTCAGTAATTCAAACATCACACAATTTCAGAGAATTGGGTATAATTATTCTTGAGGATCCCGGCTTTAGCCGGGATATCATCCTAGAAATCAGCTTTCATATCAGACAACGGTTTTAAAGTAGTAGAATGTTAGTACCCCAGCCAGCGTGTTGTTAACGGTAAATTATTTGGATCCCGGATCAAGGGCTTGAAGACAGTTACTTATGCAAAATGGACACTAAGTCGGGGGTAATGCAACATTAGGTCGGAATAAGCGTTGGACTTTTCCCAGGGAAGAAAAAATAGATATAAACAATGGAAAAAGTTAAAGGCCAAAGGTGGACACTATGTAAAGTTCATAATCTACTAATTTTCATTAATAATCTCATGCCATACATCATCAACCTCCAAGGAAGGAGAAAAAGAAAATACAATACAAGGAAAGTGAAAATAGTGTCCGTAAGAGAGCCTGAGGACGGGATGTCACAACCAAAGTATCACGTCGTGCTGTCACATTCACAGTCACATCCATAATTCCTCCACTCTCTTCACCGGAACAAACTGAAGCCACTCTATTTTTTCTTCCTTGCCTCCTTCACAGTGAAAATAAAGGTTGGCATTGGCTACCTCTTCGTAAAGCAAGTCCAAGAAAGCAGACCACCCCGGGTTACTCCCATAGGGTTTTCTTTTCCTTCGAGCTGGCATTCTTGCATATCCAGCCGTACTACGAAGAAGACCAGCCTAGTGCCTCCTGTTAGTCATGGCAATCATTACCCAAGTGAGGGGTGAATTGGGTATTAAAAACTTTTCACAAAAGCTCTTAAAATAAACACAAATATTTAAGCTATTAAATAAAGAAAAGGAATTGCGAGATGAAGAATAAAAGCTTTAAGAACAGCAAATAAATAAATGTGCAATAATATAAAATTACTTAAAATAGAGAGATTGAGAAGAGAGAAGCAGGCACGATATTTATCCTGATTTGACCATTAACCCACTTGTGGTCTACGTCCAGTCCTCGAAAACAATTCGAGATTTTTTACTATGTATACAAGCTTCAATAGGTGCTTGCAACCATTACATAAAAGAGCACTTTTCACACACGGGGAAACTCAACTCTTGTGCTAAAGTCTCAGCCTGCAGGGATACCTCACTCTTATACAAACCTTGAAGGGATACCTCACCCTTATACAAATCTTGAAGGATACCTCACCCTCAATACAGAAGAACAGAAATATAGATGAAGTGAAACTCTCACAAAGAGTAGATGATACAATTTGAAGTGCTAAGAGGCTCTCAAAGGATATCTCAAAGTTTCAGCAAAAAGAGCACAGAAAATAGGTGTAAAATATAAATTACATTTTTCAGAGCAAGCGCAAATTAAACAGATCACTGGGCTTGTTTCAGATGAGACCCACGGTCTCAATTTATAGAGTCGGATAGAAAATAGCCGTTGTAAGAAATTAATTCCATGATTGATATGAAAATATGTCCGTTAGTTTCTATATCTGGAACTGTGTTTGCCGTGTTTATTCGAATAAGTCTTCTGCTATTCGAATAACACGTTCGTTTTAAAAATATTTCTGAAACTGGTTATTCGAATAATCTTCGTGTTATTCGAATAACGCTGCCACAAAGGCTTTCTTTAGAAAATTGGTTATTCGAATAACTCTAAGTTTATTTGAATAACATTTGTTAAGACAGACTTCTGGGAAAAGGTTCTATTCGAATAACTGATGAGTTATTCGAATAGCTGATAAAAAACAAGCTATTTAGAAAACATTTATTCGAATAATAGAAGTGTTATTCGAATAACACTTTAAAGCACAGAGTCACGCAGCAACCAAATTTAAAGCTTTATTCGAATAACCAATGAGTTATTCGAATAACTCAGTTTGTAAAATAGTTATAAATGTTTGAAAAACATCCCAAAAAGTTTATCAAAAACACCAAAACATTTTTAAGTTATTTTCAAGATTAAAACAGTTTTGGTATAAGTTTAAGAAAGCATTTTTGTTTTATCTTGATGCACTAAGAGATATCCAAAGAAATCCTCGAACAAAGAGACTTTAAGTCCTAAAACTATCCGTATAAGATCTTAGACTTGGTCTTCCCATCATCTTCATTTTGTCTTCATGTTTGTTATCATTAAAAACATTCTTCAAAGACATATGTTCAAACACATTCTCCTTGTGTTGAGCTCAATTGAGATCTTTTGCTTTCTTGTTGCAATGCTCACTCTTGGTACTTGGACTATCCTATAAAGTATTACTCACTTAAACAAGCATAGTTAGTCCAAATTCATAATTCAATATCTTTATATGCATGGTTCATAAATGTATAACTCTAGTTAGTTTAACATGCATATAAGACTTTCATAGACACATTCAAATAAGATATTTATCAATTATTAATGGATATGTTCTATATAGGATGCAATAGAACATATTACACATTTTCATTTAAGCAAGGTCAAATCCAATATTAATTCATTTATAACTCATATAAAGCATTATTGGATATATTATATGATGAATGTTATATATATCATATCGCATGATTATTAAGTGAAATATAACTAGATAAGGTACATATCATGCATGATACAATATATCACATTAAGCACATCTATCAAGCATAAGCATCATTCTATTTGTCTTGTATTTGTCATCATCAAAACTTAACATATTAAACCATTTGGGGCAAACTTGTTTCCACACCTTCAAATAACCCAGGAAAAAGGCAAGGAGAGGGACAAAGTGTTCTCCAGTATCCCCATGCATTGGTCGATGGAAGCATCATTCCATCCTAACGACACGTTGGGTCACATTACGCCAGGAAAGAAAGGCTTCTGCCTCCCTAAATGCATGGCTATTCCACACTATGCCAAGAAAGAAAGTCTCCTTAAAGAAAGGAAGCTACTTGCAGAGGATTAATCACCTTCATAAACATGCAAAAGATTAAGAGAATAATCCTTACAGGGGAAAAACCATCCATCTAAGTACAATGGAGGAAGGGAAAATTACTCCCTCAAAAAGGAACATTTTCGCACAGAGTTATGAAGCAAAAAGAAAAGGATACCAACTCCACTGCAAATGTTCTCTATTTATAGAGAAAATGAGGCGCTCTGATTAGCCCCGCTAAAGGCAATCTGATCGCATGATGGTAACCATGTTTAATGCTTTCGGTTTCTGATTTGTTACAGAATATCAGGCAGTTCAGAAACAGTACGAAACTAAGATCCTCTTTAAAAAATATTCAATTCCCAATAAAGTCAAAGCAATAACTTCCCAGAGAATAGCAGACTGTTACTACCTACAATTTTAGAGATTATATTCAGAGTTTGTTAGGAAACCATCAAAAGAAATCTTAAGAATTAATGCTGGGGGGCAGAGAATCTGTGGGAAGTAATAGTGCACTACGGACACCGGCATTACACGAAGAACATCCGGGGTCCGATGTTAATTTTCTGGACTGTTGTGATAATCGTGTGCCTGGTAGTTCTAGTCAAAACTTGACACTTGGCTATCCACCCAAGCGCTAAGCTAGGGGCAACTGTTCTGGACCGTGATCTGAGATCTCGTCTAAATGGATCAACTCGGTACATGTATGGTCGGACTTTACCCCGGAAGGCCTTGAAACCAGATTGGGCCTCTGAGCCACATACGCTGAGTGATGTTGGGCCATAATATCAAGAATAATAGATATGTGCAAGGATGAATCCCTGAATATCTGTAATTGCCAATCATCTACTTACGGTATTATAGGATCTATAACAGACTCAGATTGATAAGTAGCTCCTACATTGAGAGTTCCTAATTTATAGGGATTGATCCTCATTATAGAAGGAAAGTGATTCCTCTAAGGATCTTAACCCAAAATACCTGCATTCAATACAGATTGCATGAGGATTCTGTACACGCTCTATAAATACAAGGCTAAGTAACCTCAATCAGATGTTAGTAAAATACTTAATATATTCCTCTTACTTGGGCACAGCCTGACTTGAGCGTTGGAGTCCCTTTGTAGGTACCCACCCCCTACTTCAACACGCTTGATCGCTGCTGTTCAAGAAAGGAACCACTGTATACATACCTATCTCAGGTATCCTCAGAATCTGCTTTAGAACAAAAAATATTAACATCTTAGCTCTCAAATGCCACTAGAATCAAGTCCATTGGACATTTACAGCCCAAGTTCTACAATTTGAAACTCAGACTGTCAGAGGTCATTTTCGATAGAAACTGACCTGTTTTCAAACAAAAATGAGATTAAACTAGTTATGTAAAAATTTATGAAATTATAACTCTAGGTAGTACCATCTCTTAGCTTTCTAATGAGACTGACCTCATGCCATTTGGAATCCTGCAACTCAAGCTCCGCACCTTGGACTACATGTTATCAGAATCAATTTTCAGCAGAAATTGACCTATTTTCAAATAGAAACTGGGACTAAACGAGTTGTACAAAAATTACAAAAGTTTAACCCAAAATAGCCCCATGTCTTTTAGCTTTCAATTGGGACAAACCACATGTCGTTTGTGGTTCTAGAGCCTAAGTTACGCATAAATTAGTGCAAGCTTTCCTAGTAAGGACAGAAGGTTCTGCATGATTTTCCTTTGTTCTTCTCCAATGTGGTAGGTTGTCTTTGCCATTCTTGGCCATCAATAATTAATAAATGTTGTTGCTGTAACTATATTTTTACACATGATCAGGTTTTCAATCATGAATTTAATTCTTTTCTTTATGTATGTGTTGGTGGTCTTTCTAACACAAAGCTTTAGGAGCACCACTTTTGCCACAATTTGGGTCATTGGGCTGTTTACATATCAGGAATTGGGGTTTCATGAAAGCATAAGTCTTAGGTTCTGTATGCATGTTAAAAATAGCAAAACTGCATAAATGTTCCAAAATCAATGTTTTAAGAAGGACTGAGTTCATAGAAATATTATGAAGATGACCAAATTTTATCATAAAGTAAGATACCCACTGATGAATTATCTTGTTGTTGTCTTTTGCAAAAAAAAAATGCTGCATTTTGCCTGATGTTGCATGTTGGTATTAGGAAACTCATCTTTCTCAAAGATATTAGGTTCTTTATGCATATGCTTCTGATCTATGGATTCCAAGGTAGCAGGATTATTTTTAAGTTATATCCTTGTGTGTTCATGCATGCTTGAATTTGTGAAGTGATCTTTTTGTGTCATAAAATATTATATAGAAAGTTATTTTTATGTTGTATGTTGGCTATAATTATAAATAATTAATTTTAATTTGTCAAATAATGATTGGGAGGTTCTAGATAGCATGAGTAGTGGTGGTAATTGTTTGGATTTGTCTAGCATGCTTGTGCATCAGTTCTATATGTTCAATAATTGAAATTCATGCAGGTTGTATGTTGGCTATAATTATAAATAATTAATTTTAAATTATCAAATAATAATTGGGAGGTTTTAGATAGCATGGATAGTGGTGGCAATTGTTTGGATTTGTCTAGCATGCTTGTGCATCAGTTCTATATGTTCAATAATTGAAATTCATGCAGGGAAGCTTATCTGGGCAAAGACAAGGACAACCTATTTTCATCACAAACTCGAAGTATGTTCTCAAATGCATGATAAAAATATATTTTTTTTTGTTTTTAATCATGAATTAATTCTTTTCTTTTTGGTTTGTAGTTGATTTTGATCTTTAAACTTAAGTTTCAAAGAAGTTACTGAGTTAACCCGCCTTATTTGTTTCTTCAGAAGGTTTGAGTTCTTTGGTGATGATTTGCAAAGGACCATTCTCTTAGTACTGGTTAATTTTGAGTAATAAATAATTTGCCCTGAGATAGTTCACTATTGAGTTTTTATTTTACTATTTTATAAAATGATTAGACTCTAACATCCTATGTTCTTATAAAAAAAAAACATAGCTACTCACCCTAGGATATCCTATTTTACTATTTTGCATGGAGTAAATTTTTATATCATAATGCCTAGAAAAAATAGTCTTATATTTGGCACTAAAGAAGTGCAGCCTTATATAAAGCAATTAATGAATGCCCATAACTACACTCAAGCCCAAGCACATGATAGTCAGTATGATGAACTAAACAATTCTGCAAGCACTAATGCTGAGCAAAATGATGAGTCAAGTGACATTATTGATGAAAAATTGCTTTATATTTTTTAAATTTGCTTCAAGTGAATCATGACATTTAAATACTTTTATTTTAGGTTCTTTGGAGACAAGGAAGGTTCGTGGGCTTGCACTACTAAAAGACATACAAAATCTACCTCGAAGGAAGACAGTTGCTATACAACTTAATTGTCGTAACCAAGCCATAGGAAATGTGTAACACCCTAGAAAATGTGATAGACTTATGTATGGTTACGGAGGTAGCTTAATACTTGTTTATCATGCCTGTTAATTTTTGTTACTGTCTGAGTATGTTTAGTCACATTATTGTAATATTATGTGTGAAATATAGTTGTTATTTGCTCTAGAAATGGCTTAAACTACTTAGTTAGTGAAAATAAATGTGGAGAATTTATTTCTAGGTCACAAATGTATGAACTTTGCTACAATTAAAGTTTGAGGATAATCAGCGTTAGTTTGACATTTTTAGGCATACTAGTTGTGTGTTTTAATCCCGGTTTGACTAGCAGCTGATATAGAAAATTATGAAAATAGTGAAACAAGATTTTTAATGAATCTCAGGGTTTATTTTAAGCTTGTTGGAAGTAAGAAAACTGGATTCGATGGAATCTGAGTGTTCTTAGCAGATCAGAGTTTTAGTACTTATCTGAGAGAAGCCAAATTTGACTTCTCTTCTTTAAATATCTCACAGCAGTAGAAAAAAAAACATAGGAAATGAAATAGAAAAAAGAGAAGGGAACTGAAGGAAAAAGAGAAAGAAGAAAGGGAAGAAGACCAAAGATGAGGATCAACCATCAAGGAAGAGGAATCAAGTGGATGTTGGCTTCATCTTCAAGACCTTGAGGTAGAGGGAAACCTTTTTCTTAACTCAATTTCCTACTCTCTCCATCTTGTTCTTGAGTTATGGCTTGATGTATGATTTTAGGTTTTGAGTTGTTTTTAGTTGTTTTAGCTTGAATCATGTTGGAGAACTTGAGGATGACTTGTTTATGAGTTATTGGGTGCATGGAAATGGATTTCCAATCCTTGTATACCTTTATTTTCTTTTGTGTTAAGTTTTGGGGTTTTAGGTTTTGAATTGGATGATTATTCATGATCTTTAGTTTTGAGTGAAATCAAAGTGGAATAAGAGTAATATATATATAGAAAGCCATGATAGCAAAAGTTATATATATACATAACAGCCTCAAAAGGTATACTATTATACATAACTCAAAATAACTAAGCTAATATAAAACATATATAGCTCAGTTCAAAATAGCATCTAAACTATGCTAATCCTCATACATCTTCTTTTTCCCTTTCGAAGAACTCGCACCTAGATTTATATGGTAACACAATCGGGATGAGAAAACATATCTCAATAGAAATATTTCAATACCAGTATATATACATATATATGTGCAAACAGATGATATTTATAATTATCATGTTAACACTTCAATCACAGAAGCAATAACAATAACATTTCTATCTCAGAGATACGCAATCGCTCATACAATTGCAATGCATAATTAATGTTATGAAAGCAACCACATATACAATCGCCAAGCTATGCCAAGTTATGTCTAGTGTTTATGCCTATGCATTATTCCTAAGTATGGAAATGAATAATGTATGATACCATATTCAGGAACCTACAATTCCATGGTAATGTCATGAATGCATGAAACTTGAATAAAATAATGGAAGTCCATCCATAACCTTGAACAAGCACTGGAAGTCCATCTAGCAACATCATTATCACAGAGAATATCTATTTGCCCCTGGGTAGTAAGTCCATCAACTACACAGTTATCGATAATGAACAAGGAAATTCATCCTCAAAAATTCTATAATAGGAAGGATACAATCCACCTTGCCTAAATATAGATCACCCACATCTATAGGACACACCCACATCTACCGGGCTCACACCTATCAAAAAGCAATCACCCACATCTACTGGGCTCACACATTTCAACAAGACAAATCATACAATCAAGTATATCAACATTACTAATTAAACTCTCATAATTAGTATTACAAATCATTATGATTTAACACGTTCACACTTCATTAAATACTTCTACTAGTGTCTCGACACTCTTTAAGAAGCATAAAAGAAAGTATCATACAAGTAATCCCCTTTAATTTCTCAAAATAAGGGTTCTGTTCTGTTCTGTTCAGCATTGGGCACTCAGGAGCTCAATAACCAGCGCTTAGGTGCGCAACAATAGCCTTAACAAGTCTCTGGACATTGGGCACTCAGGGACTCACAATCCAGCGCTTAGGCGCACTACACGCATAACAAAATTTTCTTGGGCACTGGGCGCTCAGGCGCCTGCCCTTCAGCGCCTAGGCGCTCAAACTCAGAAACATATTCTGCATAATTTTGAAGAAACGATCACTATTCCATTGGGAACAAGTGATCTTACAATCACTCAAAATCACTTCCAAGTGATTTTCTAACCTCAAACATGGTTCAACTACACATAGCAACCTTTAATCCACTTCAATTTCATTTAATTCAACACTTTTAAATTAATAACCAATATTCAACCTAAAACCCCCAAAATCTGGCCTAGCAGGGATTTAGGGCTCCAAAAGATGAAAAATTCATCTAAACACATCCACAAATCAGTTTCTAACTCAATCATACTAACCACATCAAGATTCAACTTATAAACCATCAAATCATTTCTCAAACCATCATTTTCTCTTCAAGCTTCTCTTGAACCAAAAGAAGAGAACGAAAAAAAGCAAGAAAAATAGATTTTCCCCCACCTCAACTTCCAGAAATGAAATCGATTAATGGCTCCTCTGAAAAGCTCAACTCCTTCCCTTGCTTTGATGAAGATCCTCCTTCCTTAAAGCCTTGAAATTCCTTCTCCCTTGTTTTCCCTAAGGTAGTTGTGAGAGAAGAAAAATAGAATGAGTTTAACTCCTTATTTCAGCCTTAAATAGGCCACAAAATAGATACCAACTGTGCTCCTCTATTAGGTCACTTAAGTAATTACTATTCACTTAAACAGTTAAGAACGCTTAGTTATCATCAAACTAATTTTTCTAACTTCCAAAAAGCTTAAAATAAATCCTAAGATTCATAAAAAAAAAACTTGTTTCACCAAAAACTGATCTTTTCATATCAGCTAGGGGTCAAATTGGCACTAAAACACACAATCAGTATACTTAAAAATGTCAAACTAACCCTGATAATTCTTAAGCTTTAACTACATCTACTTCCACACATTTTGGACCTAAAAATAAGTTCTCCACATTTATCTCCATTAACTGAGTAGTTTAAGCCAAAATGAGGCTAAAAACAACTATATTTTACATATAGAGTTGTAGCAAAGTGACTAAACGAACTCAAATGTTCACAAAATTTTACAGGCATGACAAACTAGTGTTAGGGTACCTCCGTAACCATATACTAGTTTACCATGACTATACAAGGTGTTACACACACTAAAAGTGTAGTTAGGACTGTGCATTGTGAGAGAAAACTGTATTAAAGTAGATACATACAAAAGTAGCTTAGTTCCGTATTTATAGAGTGACTTTACTTACATGGTAAGTAGTATCTGAAGAGATAACGTTTAGATATAATTGAGATTAGTAGTTATGAGGGAGATTCAATCCCTAAACATCTTTATTAAGGAGGGATTCTCTTAAGATATAAGTTTATCTTGATGAGTAAGTATATACTCATAAAGATTGCAACAACTTGGAGTCGCGATAGGGTCCACAAAATTAGACTACTCATGTTGAGCCTAAATCTGAGATACTAGTTCAGATCAATATGTAAAGGCCAAATTTCTCAACTTAGCTATTGGGTATGTTATTGGAAAACTTCTTATCATGTGTTTATAAATATTAAATCATAATGTTCTATAAGAATACTAATTTTGCATTGAGGTGACTTTAGTTTGTGGGAAAAAAAATTGTAATTAACCCCAACTAATGTTTGACTAGCGTTTCAGTAAAAAAAAATAGTATGACTAGTGTTATTGACACTACAAATACAAGATGGTAATTTGCATCGAAAGTGACTTCTACAAGCAAGTTTTTTTTTTTTACAAGTTACCTTTTTTTATAGTCTTTTTTAGGCAACCACCACCTGCCACCGTCAGCCTCCCCCCACCGCCGGTCACCGCCACCTCCCACTGTCGGCCACCTCCAGCTACCTACTGTTCACTTTTTTAAATTACACAACTGTGTAAATAATAACAGTTAAAATTATATCAGTCTTTATATTTTTTCATAAATAAGCGTGCATACTAAAAATCTTATATATTTTTTTAATTGATAATGTTATCGATTTTAAGCGATATAAAAAATATTACCAATATTGATCATTAATATTTATACAAGATAATATTTTTTAAAAAAATATTTTTTTCCTAAAACTATAACTGTGTTTGTTGAAAATTCATATAAATTTTAACAGATAATATTTATATAATTATACAATCTAAAAAAAAAACTCGGAGGTGGTGGTTTTCCTAAAATAATAACTGTATTTGTTAAAAAAATTTATAAATTTTAACTGATAATATTTATACAATTATACAACGTAAAAAAAGTTGGAGGTGGCCAAGTGGTGGCCGACAAGTAGCATACAGTGGCTTGCCAACTGATGACAGTGGTGGTCGTAGTATATAAAAAAATATAAAACTAAAAAAAACCTTAAAAAAATAAAACTTGAAAAAAAAATCTGTTTAGCAAGTTTCCTATAATTGATCTAAGTCATTGATTTATTTTATAAATAAATCAATGGCTTAGATTTAGTGGTGTACCATACACCATCTTTTAAAGGATGTATATTAGACACCATCGAGAATGAGACTCAAACTCAATCCCATCCCATCCCTTTAAAGGCAAGTGGTCTACCACTAGGCTAACTAACATGCTTGTTAAATTATTAAATATTTTATCACTTATATTGATTTTGAGTGATTGTTGGCTTTAACATAACAGATATTATATTGTGTTAGTGTAATTGCTGAACAATCTACTAATAATTAGTAATTTTCACATAATTATTTAAATTATTTAATTTTAATATTTTTACATATACACTTCATATTAAATATAATAGTGTTTTATTCTTAAATGCAAAAATAACTTAAAATTATAAATCCCACATTTTATGTCTAGAGAAATTAATAATACTGATATAAAGAAAAAAATGTGTATATATATATATATATATATATACACATATCTACTAGATATATTTGTGAAACTATTAGAAGAAAAGTTCTGTCAAGTGTTCACTTTTTTGTAACTTTTTTTCCTTCTAAAATTTGCACATTTCTATTCTTAATAAGCTTCTCAATTTTTATTATAAAATAAATAAATAATTTTTTAATTTTTAATTATCAATTAATTATTGGTTATGTCAGATAGCTGCACTCCATCACAAATAATAGCCCTTCACAATTTTTAATAAATAAATAAATAAATTGTTAATTTTAAATTATTAATTAATTATTAGTTATGCCATACAATTGTACTAAATCACAAATAATATTTTTTATTAAATTTTATTTAATAAAATATATTTAAATAAATAAATAAATTATTAATTTTTAATTATTAAATAATTATTGCTTATATCATACAATTATATTCTATCACAATTAATAATTCTTTATTAAATTTACTTAATAATTTATATTTAATAATAAAAATTTTAAAATTATTAATTAACTATTATTACGCATGCCATACATTCCATTTATTTAATAAATAAATTAATTTGAATTCAAATCATCTTCAACATTTATTCCACATCCATGCACTATCTTTCATTTATTCTGTTTATTTTTTTCTTTTTTAACTCGCACCGACCTTCATTATTAGAAGGAAAACAGTTTCAATTTTAAAAGCTCATTTCCTACGAAGTGTTTCATTTATTGCCATTCAGTTTCAATTTTACATGCTCATTTTCTACGAAGTGTTTCATTTACTTCATTTCTCCTACCTACGCTCATGTTTATTACCTCTCTATTTCTCTTTCCTCCTGTGGTCACTCTATGTTTCCTTCGCTTATTCCCTCTGTCTTCCATGGCATGCGTGATGCTTCAACTCCTTCCCCATTCATTCTCTTTCATCTATTCTTTAATTCCCACCTACCGTGATTGTTATTGGAAATTTTATGGCTAATTCTCTTCTATTTTATCTTCCCTTTTTTGTGATTCTCTCTCTTTCTCTTTCCTTCTGTGGTGACTCGTGTTTCCTTTGCTTATTCCCTAGTCACATGTGTATTTTTTTTTGCAGGCTATTTCATGGTGTTCTAGTTGATTGGTTATGATTTTTGTGTTTATCTTGGTTAGGGTTTAATGACGGCAGCTAGCCATACGAATAGGTTCAAAACCCTAAGTGTTTCTCTATAATTTCTTGCCTATAAATGGATTTATGAATGCAAATGACCCCATTTTCTTAAGGTTGTGTCTTATTTTCTCTATATTTTTTTGTGTATATTTGATAAAATTCCTTTCTCTAATTCATTCCTGTTTACTATCTTCAATGGCTTTGTGGATTGATCCTTTGGTGAAAATCACTTCGGCAAGGGAGTGTTGGAAGGTCAAGGTTCACGTGGTTCGACTATGGTATATTCCAAGTTTCAATAACCTTGACACCATTAATACCATTGAGATGATGTTCATAGGTGAATTTGTAAGTTTTCCCCTTTTTCGTTTTCATCCATTAATTTCTTAAATGTTTGATATCTAATTTTTTCATTTAAATGCAGGGTTGTACCATGCAGGCAACTATGCGAAAAACTTTGATATAGAAATTTAAGCCCCTTCTTTCTAAAAGGGAAGTCTATGTAATTGCTTACTTTGATATTGGTGGTAACATTGGGTACTTCCGAATTACGAGACATGAATATCGTTTAAATTTTCAATTGAGAACTACTGTAAGGCCATTTGAAAGTGAAGTGATTCCTTTTTATGGTTGTAAGTTGGTTCCATTTGACCAGATTTTTCAGAGTGATGGAGAGTTTCTCCTTTTAGTTGGTAATTGAAAGATTAATAATGTTATAACATTTTCTTAGTTATACTGTGTGCAACATGGTTTTAATTTTTTTTTTTTGCAGATGTAATGGGCCTGCTAACAGCTATTGGTACTGAAAAGGAATATAATAAAGATGGAAAGAAGACCAAGATGATAGTCATTGAGCTTGACGTTCACAGGTCATGCCCCTTTCTTACCACTTTTCTTCAATTTAGATAGTTGATGTATTAGTTTTGCTACTTCCATGTTCATGTATCTTTTACCTAATAATGATGGATTTAGTTGATTTGTGTTATTTAATAAGTATATTATAATTTTTTATGATTTTTAATGTGATTTATTTTCTTATTTTTAAAAATGCCTTTTTTATTGACTGCCTAATTAAAGCAATATTCATTACTTATTTTTATGTGCACTAAGTTTTTATAATTTTTTGCAATTTATATACTTCATACTTTGTTGTTACTATTTTTCTTCCTTCCATGTTTCATATATCCTAAACTAGATTTTTGTGATTCTGACTGCCTAATTAAACCAATGTGCTTAACGTTGACAGGTCATATCCCTTTCTTACCCATTTTCTGTAATTTATATACTTGGTGCATCAGTTTTGTTCCTTTGCTGTTAGAGTTTTCTACCTTGCATGTTTCATATATCTTGAACCATATTTCTATTATCTAATTAGTATACTTGATACTTAAACCAGATTTCTTATTACTTATTTTTACGTGCACAAAGTATTTTAAGTTTTTTACATTTTATATACTTGATACTTTGCTATTAGAGTTTTGTTCATTGCATATTTTGTATATCCTGAATCATATTTTTGTTATTTAATTAGTATACTTCATACTTGAATCAGATTTCTTATACTTTATACTAATTTAAATGCTTGTTGTTATCTTATCTATTTTCTGCAATTTAGATTTTTGTTGTATCAATTTTTCTCCTTGCGTGTATCATGTATCTTTTACTCATTAATGTTTGATTAAGTTGATTTGTGTTATCTAATTAGTATAATTTAATCTTTTATTACTTTTAATGTCATTTTTTTCTTCATATTTTGGAAAATTCCTTGCTTACTAATTGATATAGCTTATATGATATTGAATGTCATCCTGACTGCCTAATTAAAGCAAGGTTCATTACTTATTTTTACATGCACTAAGTTTTTTAAGTTTTCTACAATTTATATACTTCATACTCTGTTGTTATTGTTTTCTTCCTTACATTTTTCGTATATCTTGAACCATATTTTTGTTATCTAATTAGTATAGTTGATACTTGAACTAGATTTCTTACATTTGATACTAATTTAGATACTTGTTGTTATCTTACTCCTTTTCTGCAATTTACATACTTGATATATAAGTTTTGTTCCTTTGCTGTTGGAGTTTTCTACCTTGCTTGTTTCATATATCCTGAACCATATTTCTGTTATCTAATTAGTATACTTGATAGTTGAACCAGATTTCTTATACTTGATACTAATTTAGATACTTATTGTTATCTTAGCCCTTTTGTGCAATTTAGATACTTGTTGTATTAGTTTTTTTCATGCATAGTTCATGTATCTTTTACCAAATATTTTTGCAATTTATATACTTGATACTTTGCTGTTATTTTTTTCTTCTTTGCATGTTTCATATATTCTAAACTAGATTTTTGTGATTCTAATTGCCTATTTAAACCAATGTGCTTGACGTTGATAGGACATGTCCCTTTCTTACCCCTTTTCTAGAATTTAGATACTTGTTGTATTAGTTTTACTCCTTGCATGTTTCAAATATATCATTTACCCAATAATGTATCATTAAGTTGTTTTGTGTTATGTAATTAGTATAATATGATCTTTTATGATTTTAAATGTAATTTTTATCTCTTATTTTCTGTATTTTATATACCTCATACTTTGCTGTTATAGTTTTCTTTGTTTCATGAGTCATATATCATGGACCATATTTCTCATATCTGATTAGTATACTATGGCTTATTTTTTAATTCCCACCTACCCTCATTGTTATATCCATTCAGTTTCAATTTGAAACCCTTATTTCATATGAAGCGTTAAATTAGATCACTGCATTTCATTCTCTTTCATCCATTCTTTAATTCCCACGTACACTGATTCTTAAATTTCCCTTGCATGTTTTGTATATCTTCAACCAAATATCTATTATCTAATTAGTATACTTGATACTTATTTTTAGTTGCAGTGTGAAGTTAGAGGTTGTCCTTTTGGGGGATTATGTGAACGAGGTCAACAGTTTTATTGCTAATGGTGATATTCATCAACTTGTCATTATGGTCCAATTCGCAAGAGTGAAGACGTTTAAGGGTTTACTATCCTTTAAATCTTTTACTCTCTTTGGTTATTGGATATTCTGTATATCTATTTTGTGGCCTATTTTTATGTTTATGTTTTTCTAAAAGTTTTACTATTCACATTCTTTTAATAAGTATATGGTTTTTGTAATTGTTTTATTTGATTGTAAACAAGATTGTTCTGCAGCATGTCATGTATGGTACTAGATTGTTGTTTAATCCTAACATTCTAAAGGTCATTGAATTCAAAAATAGGTAATTTGTGTGACTTCACTGTTTATGCTTCCTATATATTAGATTCTCATAATACTAATTAATATCTTATTTTATTTCTTACTTTCTCATATCATGCATAATTTGTTTTGTCTAGGCTGCCTGCTGCAATTGAAGATAATTCACAAAGCTTTGCAATTATATCTGATGTTCCTTATAACTCCCGGTGGGTGCTATTGTGCACCCTGCCAACTTTGGGTGTACCATACATCCTCCATTTTACTTGCAACAGCAGGTTTTTTTTTTACAGGTTACCTTTTTTTATAGATTTTTTTTTCAGGCAACCACCACCGCCCACCGTAGGCCATCGCGCCTGCTTGACCATCTCGGTGCACTCTTGTTCACTTTTTAAAATTACACAACAGAGTAAATAATATCAATTAAAATTATATCAGTCTTTTATATTTTTTCATAAATAATTGTGCATACTGAAAATTTTATATATATTTTTAACTGATAATGTTATCAGATTTTAACTGGTATAAAAAATATTACCAATGTTCAGCTGGTAATATTTATACAAGATAATATTTTTTAAAAAATTATTTTTTTCCTAAAACTATAACTGTGTTTGTTGAAAAATCATATAAATTGTAGCGATAATATTTATACAATTATACAACCTAAAAAAAACTAGAGGTGGCCAGTTTTCCTAAAACAATAATTATGTTTGTTGAAAAATCTTATAAATTTTAACTGATAATATTTATACAGGTATACAACTTAAAAAAAATTGGGGGTGGGTGGTGGTAGTAAGCAGCATATAGTGGCCTGCCAACCGATGACAGTGGTGGTGGTAGTATGTAAAAAAAATATAAAACTAAAAAAAATCTGAAAAAAAAGGAAATATGCGTAGCAGGTTTCTTGTGATCTATGCCATTGATATATTTTATGAATAAATCAAATGTTTAGATTTGGTGGTGTACCATACACCTTCTTTTAGAGGGTGTATATTAGACACCACCATAACTCCCTTGAGGATGAATTCCTAAAGGGGACTAGGAAGTCCATTCAGGAATTAAAGGAATGTGAAGATGTGTGTTATATGCTTTTATTTTTTGTTCTTAATTTAGTATTCAATTTTCAGTAATCAGTTTTATCATTTTCATTTAATTTATTCTTATTATTTATAATTGTAGGATGGTTTTTTTTATAGTCTTTGGAACTGTGAAGTGTGTTAATAATGGCCAAAATTGGTGGCATGCTGCATGTAAATGCAACAAATTAAAGTTGTCATCCCAGACTTTGGGATGTACTATTGCGAACGTTGTTTTTGCCATGTTATGAATGTTGTTACTAGGTTAGCTTTTTATTTTTCTATCTAAATTTAAATGCATTATTGATTACTGAATGGAGTTCTTTTTAATGTTCTATTTTTATATTTAATTTAATTAGATAAGACTCATTTGGGATTGCGATGGTTGTATCCTCTTGAAGAAGTCTTCTTCTGAGTTGCTCGAATGTATTCAGAAGGTATGTAATTTTTTTCTGTGAATTATAATTATGTTTTTCTTCTCATATTTGTGAACAAATGATTAATGACTTTTTTGCTGTACAAACAGAGGGGAGGTCCTATAAGTCATCCTATTGAATTTGAGCAATTCTTGATTGGGAAATCATTCATTTTTAAAGTTCATGTGAAGACAGTAGTTAGTAGGAATTTTGAACAAACTTTCAAGGTTACAAAGATTTGTTTTGATCCTTCCATTATATTCAAGTTTAGAGATACTGAACCTCTTGTTTTTCCTACTCATGTTTGCTAATTATTCATGTTCCCTTATTTTGTTTGTATTATGCATTTACCTTATTAATTTAGATTTTCAAATGTAATATATTGGAATTTTAATTGCTTTTTCTTTTTTCCTTTGGTTCTGTTTTCAACATCCTTTTCAATCTGATGTTCCTTATTATTCACTTGTCAATGACTTCCTGAACATGACTCCTAACAAGTCTATTGAGCAGCTAAAAGACTGCAAAGATATAAGTATTTTGTTTATTATTTTTCTTTAAAATAATTACATAATATTTCTATCATGATTGTAAATCTTGAATTATAATTTGAGTGATTATATTCACATTAATTATAGGATGGAATCTGCATAGTCTTTGCTACTGTGAAGAGTGTTAACAATGGTCCAAATTAGTGGTATGCTGCATGCACATGTAATGAAGCAGGTACCCCAGATTTTGGAATGTATTACTGTGAAGGTTGTCAGTGTCATGTGGTGAATGCAATTCTAAGGTTAGTTCATTACATTTGTATATAAATTCATAATTGCTTTTTGAGTTGTGTTCTAATCCTAGTTCTATTTACTTACTCAAATATAAAATCAACCTTAGAGTGATGGATAACACTAGTAGTGCTACTTTTCAATTGTTCAATCGTGATGCATATTTTATAAATCATGCTCTCACTTGTTTGAATGCATTCAGAAGTTATGTATTCGTTTTGTTCAATTAAATTATGGTAATATGTGTATTTTTATTACAAATTCATTTTTTATTTTGTTATTTTGAATTAGAATGGAGGTCCAATTGGTCACCCACCTGAATTTCAACAATTCCTAATAGAGATCGTTCCTTTTTAAAGTACAATTTAACACAGAAGTGTTCAATCATTTTGAACCTTTTTTCAAGGTTTCCAAAATTTGTTATGATCCTTCCATTATTTCTAAATTCAGAGAGTCCAATCCTTCATTCTTTGCCAATGAGGTCTGAAAAATTACTTGGATCATTTCTTAACTTATAATTATATATTTAGTTTATTATTTTTAATTTTTATAATTTAACTTCTTAGTAATAGGAATTTAATAGCTTTTATTTCTGTCTTTGAATCTATTACTAGCCTGACATTATTGTGGGGTTATCTCTTGGTGATACATCTTTAAGTATTGAGTATCAAGATGTTCAATCCTCGGTTGCTAAGGTTTGTAAAGTTAATAAGCTTTTTTACAAGGTTTAATAATTATCTTTAATTAATATGATATGTTCATTAAATATTTGTTTAACTTATGTTATTGTAGGACCTGATGCAACATTTCAGTAATGGAGATATATGCCTAGGTAGTCAAGCTGAAAATACTATTCCCAATCTGACTCCTGCAAAAAGAGCTTTTGGCGAATGTGTTTCATTGGTCGACGATGATATGTCCAGCACCAAGCTGAAAGATGTCAAGATAGAGAAGGATTGCAAATTATATGTACTAGGAGTAATTTGAAGGTGGAATGAAGCATCTATGGTCATTCTTTGTTTTTGTTTTTTAAAGATATTTACGTTCAACTATGCTTTTGGTTGTATTTTCTGTGGAAGTTTGATTCTACTGACATTAGGAAGAGGATATGTAGGTTCCTCTTTTGACGATAATTCCTCTACTTTTGGTTGTATTTTTACTTGAATTTGCTACGATTATGTTTAAGTGTTACTTTTGTGTTCTACTTTTAAACATGGTTATTATACTATGACAATTTTTATAGTAATGATTAAGTGTTTAATTTTGCTATAATTTGTATTTTATATATTAGTAACTTTCATTCTTTTTTACTTATATAATTAAGCTTTTCACACTTGATTAACTTTGTTAGGAACATACTAATGAAGTACTAGAACTTGATGTGCATCTTTATTATACAATTTTTTATTATCTTTTCTTTTATATATACTAAACATGACTTTCCCATCTATACTAGATATAATTAGATATAGTTAATTATAATTAAATAATTAAACATGTCTTTTATATTAAATTACAAATAATTAAATATTTAGTTATAATTAGTTATTTGACAAAATTTAGTTTAATAATATACATGTTTATATTTAATTTTTTGAATTATTCTTTGCATTGTACGGGTTTAAAATACTAGTGTATGGATATATATATATATATATATATATATATATATAAGGTAATGTAAACCTCTTTGAACATATGGTTGCTCACTGTTGTTGCCTCCTAAGTGCATTAGAGTGTGAGGTTGAATATCCATAGAATAGTTCAACGTTTAAACAAATTAGTATAAAGAGGTAGAAAGTGAGAAAGAAGATTCTTATTCTAAAAGTTAGTGTCTTTATTATTTATAAAGAAGAGTATCTTGATAATTAAGTCTGACCAAGGAAAATATTAATCCTTTTAACTATTTTATAAATATCTTGAAGGAAGCTTTTTAAGATTTTCTTCATTTGGTTCGCTAACTAATCATTAGTATTTAAAAAGGCATATTCTCTTAATAAATAAGAATACTAAGATCTTCCAATAAAGTGTTACATCTAAAAGCTACTTAGCGTGGCTTTATTAAGCCTAATATTCATTCCAGATCAAAATATAAAAGAAGCTATACCTTTTCTTATCATTATCAGCATAATTATTGAACTTGCGATTCATTTTGTTTTCTCAGTCCCCTCTATGTAAATATTAGTCTATCATTACATCAAAAGGATTAACGTTTGACCACTCAGACAAACAGCACATTGCACTTCTTAAGTTCAACTCAGTAATATGTATCCGTTGCCGAGTGAGCCCCACTCACTAAAATTTCAACTTCTCGTTTATTGCATCACAACTAATAACCAAAATACAATTTCATATTATATACTGTATACTATGACTGTTCTTTTTCTTAATAGCTGTATTTCCAGTTTGATTATCACCTAAAATTTAGCCTTTGTAAAAAATTATTTAATAGTAAAACAATTGGCCAATCAATTACATTGAACAAATCAAAATACAATTTGTATGTAATGATGTATATATTAGAATTTTATAAATCTTAATTCGTAAAATTATTCATTTTCATTTTAAAACTATTTTTAGCACTATTAAATTAAATTAATTAATTATTTATTATTTTCCTACATTTGATAATTTAATTTATTATTTCATATTTTAAATCTCTGCTTTTAAATGGCTTGAACCAGTTCAAATGTGAATTAGAAATTTTCATGTTATAATGTTCGGTCTATTGTTAAAAGGGTTAATCTCATTTTTTTAAAAAGGTCTTTAGTATGCATATATCTTTAATGCTTAATCGTCTTAGGTAATAGTTATTTGGAATTTTCATATTTAGTACAACATTTTAGGAAATATTTTTAAAACTATACCAAATTGTTCGGTTGAATTAGTTGAATTATAAATTAGTTATATTTTTAATTTGAATATTTTTTTATTTAATCATAATTTAACTATAAATTTAACTATTCAAACTAATTAAATCATGATTCAAAATTTTTTCGAATTTTGAAACATTATTTTGAGTATTATTATTTGGTATGTACGTAGTAGTCTTAAACATTAAACATCAGATTTTTTAAATATAATTTCTTTGAGAATTATATGTAAAATATTCAACTAAATATGATTTAAAAAACCAAATAAAGTAATGGTAAACGAGTTATACTCACTAAAAGAGAATCAAAGTTCAAATTATAGAAAACATCATCTTAATTATGACATTACCCAAAGATTAATTTCACTATAATGATTATAAAAATACCTGATTAAAAAAAATTAAGAAACAATTAACACGAAACATTATTAATATAATTAAACATAATTAATTATTTATTAGCAGACAGCTATTCTCTCTCTTCTCCCCAAAACGTCCCTGTTCTGTTCTTTTTTTCTGTTCTCTTCTCTTGCTTCCATTTTCCCTCTGAATTCAATTCAATTCAACTGAATCCAAAATTTGGCAACACATTTCTCATTCTCCTCTGCATTTCGATTCCTTCACTTTCCATCTTTCACTTTCCCGGGAAAATCATTGGCTATGCATCCTTCAGAGAGCTTCGCCAAATCGACGAGCTAGGGTTTCCGCCGGAAAATCGGTTCTCGCCGGGGTTTTGTAGGGAAGATTTAATCTCCGGCAACCATGGCCACCAACTTGCAGATGAGCCCTCAGGTGGAGCAGATCCACGGCGAAATTCGCGATAATTTTCGAGCCCTCGCGTATGTGTCTTAACCTCAACCTCTTCTTTCTCAGACTCGATCACATAGATTTTGATTCGATATGATGTTAGATGGTGTTCGTTGTGATGAATTCGCCTTAGAAAGTAAAAACCTTGTGGCGTTTTTGGGATGTGAATTATTATATTATTCATTTTGTTGATTTTCTTAGTACAATGATGTTATGATTCTTGAAATTAGGGGGGGGGGGGTTAGTATTGAAATATAATTCTGGCCAATATGAGTGGTGGGTGGGTAGTGTGGTGTAGCATGCTGATGTTTAGAAAATTTCTGACTTGGGTGTTGTAAGGTTTTTATGCTTAGTGATATTTGAAAATCTAGGTGTTTTATGGTTTGTGAATGCACATAGCTTGCTAGTTATCTATTTACTGAGTGTAAATGGAGGTAGCTCGGTGTAATTTACGGAAACCTATGTTGATACTTGGTGAAATGAGCATGGTAGGATATAGTAGTTGTACTAGACAAAGCTCTGTCTTCATTGCCACTTGATATACATGGTCATGGTGACAGTAGTGAAGATCCTGTGAAGAAATGACTAAATGAGCGGATTGTAAGTGTACCTTAAAAATAAAGAAGCTCAGACCAACAGTTGGTTGTTAGTATGTTGTACTTGAAAGATCAACCTTCATGACTTATTGGCAATGGATAGTCAGATTCAGTTGTTAGCATGGATATTTTCCTCTTTCCCTTGCACCCCAGATTGCTTAAAATATTACTTTCAACATTTTTGGACTCTCTGTTTTTTCGTATGTTCTCTGTCAGCTGTGCAGCCAATGAAATTGATTGAAAGTCTGAAATACATTCTTTTATTTTAATATTTTTTGTTATCTCTCTACCATGGGCCTTATTCAAATGCTTTAGTTGGGTTGTAGCCAGGGCATTGTAGTATTAGGAAAATTGAACATCATGCAGTAATTATCAATGGTGATTCCTTTGGTACCATTTGCTTTTATAAGAGTACCGACTAAGAAGTGGCTAATATTTGGAATGTGTCTCATTTAATTGAAATATAAAATAAACTTAATGAATTCTTATATTTTATAATATTACTTAAACCTAATATTTAATATTTTTTAAAATATTTATCATGTAATTATTAGAATAAATAATTATCAAATGAATTTATTTTTTATGATATATATTTATTGCAAAACTGTACTTTTTGTCCCTTAACTTGACTCTAGATTTCATTTTTGTTCCACAACTATATTTTGTTTCGTTTTCGTTTCAAATCTTTATAAAACCCATTAAATTCACCCCAACTGCTAGCACAATTAGAAATGTTTACAAAACTGCTGACATGGCATCCTGTGTGGACAAAAGGCACAATTGGCACTAACCAGCTATGATTTTTTTTTCTTATTAGTAGTTATGACGAATTTGATGAGTTTTGAAAAAATTTGGGACGAAAATAAAACAATATAATTGTAGGATGAATGGATGATATTAGAATAACTGGGCCTAACTTCACCGCAAAAGATAGCTCAAGGGTGGAGGGTTGCCCAAGTCATTATAAGGGTTACTTTGCCCATATATCCATCCGATGTGGGACTTAACACAAACCCTCACGCCCAGGATTGGACATCCGAAGCGTGAAGTTTGAAGGATGGACACCCGCGGGTGGCTCAACATTAGGATTGGGATAGGCTTTGATACCATACACAATTCCTCAAATCCTCTCCTAATGCTATTGATGAAAATGAAACCTACAATAAAGTTAAATGATGAAAAGTGAAAATTTTCCTATAATGAATATTTTGCATAATTTTTTAACTTATATATTTGTACATTAAACAGAGTTATGTTTTTAATATATATTGATTATTAAAAATCGCATTAAATTAATCTATAAGAAAGAGTTATGATTTGTTATTGATATTTGAGTTGACTTGTGAATAGAGCAAGGTTTTCCTCTCTATAATCCAAGGGTTGACCACAATAAGATTTAGTATTGATTTTGATACTTCTAATTTGTTAATGAAGACATCTGATGAAGTCTTAGTTAAACCAATTTTGTGAAAAAAAATTGTATTTTAATGCAATTTTTTTTTTGGTAACAAAAATGGTATTAAAATATGTTACTGTAATATTGTTGAATACTGTCGTTCTGGACACCAATGGATTTAATGCAATTTTTAGTAATCAATTTATACGAAAGGCATAATTTGTTCTAACGCATAAATATATAAGTTCAAAACGAAAATGATGCTTAAAATTCATTATTGAAAAATTTTCACTTTTAGTTCCCTAATGTTATTTTAGATTTCATTTTCGTCCCCACAAATATATTGTTTCATTTTGATCTCAAATCTTTTCAGATGTTATCAAATTCGTCCCAACCAATAATTTTAAAAAATCCTAGTTGGACAGTGCCAATTGTGCACTTGTGCCCACATAGGATGCCATGTCATCAATTTCTGTTAAATTTTTAGCGGTGTTAGTGGTTGGGACAAATTTGATTTTTTGAAAGACGTGGGACGAAAATGAAACAAAATATAGTTATGGTCATAATATTTACCGGTAATGGTACCCTCATAATAAGAAAAGGCACTAGAGAACCCTCCATTATCAAATTATCATGTCATTGTCTCATACTTAAGGCCATAATAGCTACCTTTCACACAAGTAGTGTATCTAAATCACCCTAAAAAAAAAAGAGTAGCGCATCTGAATCAATAGTTTTTAGGTCCATCTTTTCTTATAAGGGCTGCTATATTATCATGACATATATTTTGTGCTTACAACAAGGATTTATTTCTCATCTCTTGAAACTGAAATTGTCTGGATTCCCTCTTTCATAGTGACAGGGTGATGGCTATTATGTTATCCTTCCTTTATTTATCTTTATATAAGTGATGCATGGTTACTTGTACTTTTCTTTTACTTTAGTCACGTATCCTTAGATGGTGCCACATTCTTGGTTATTAATTCCTGGACAAGGAAAAGAAAGAAAGAAGGCTTAACTACTTTTTCTAAATAGATCTCATCTTTTAAGCATTTGTAGATATTTTTAACATATTCAAGTTTTGTATATAGAAATGGCTTCCAGAGGCTGGATAAGATTAAAGATTCCAATAGACAAAGTAAGCAGCTGGAAGAACTCACGGAGAAGATGAGGGAGTGCAAAAGGTAAGTCATGCATTTATGTAGTTATAATCTTGGTATCTCTTAGTGACAACTGTAACTTTGATTAAGAAGGAAAATGCAGATTCCATTCAAAATATCAACTTTGTCAATTTTCTTTTCTTTGTAGGTTGGTATGGTGAAATTTTTTTTTGTTACAGCTAATATCATAAAGAAGAGTTCTGTAATAGAACTTTACATCCCATGCCAACATCCCAGGGTTTTATTTATGATGATAAGGGCATCATTCAACCGTGCTTTATGTTGAATATTTTTATAAAATGTAAAATTCGAAATTTATTTTCTCGTTATCATAGTAGTTATGTGCTTTCCAGATTTGTTATTTGACAATTCACTTGTCTTTCTAGATTTCCACAAGTCACACAGTTTAGGTATCTTGGATCTATCGTACAAAATGATAGAGAGATAGAAGAAGATGTAAACCATAGGATTTAAGCTGGATGGATGAAATGGAGGAGTGCTTCAAAAGTTATTTGTGATAGAAAAGTGCCTCTCAACCTTAAGGGTAAATTTTACCGCACAGCTATAAGGCCCGCGATGTTGTATGATACTAAATGTTTGGCGGTAAAAAGCCAACAAGAGTATAACATTAGTGTCGCGGATAGTCCCTGTAAGAAAAGTAGATCAGTTGGAGAATAGCCCAATAGCTAGAAGTAGAGGAAGACCGAGAAAGACTCTAGGTAAAACGATTAAAAAAGATTTAGATTTAAATAACATTTTTGAAGACTTTGTTTATGATAGCACACAATAGCGTCATTTGATCCATGTAGCCGACCCTACCTAGTGTGAAAAAGTTTGGTTGTTGTTGTCACTTGCCTTTTGCCATGTGCCAGTGGTGAAGGAAGTAAAATTTCAATGTGATTTTGACATATTTTGTAATTTCCTCTTCCCAACATTCATAGAATATAAATCTTTATGTTATTAATTGTTTCAGGTTGATAAAAGAGTTTGATCGTGAAATTAAAGATGAAGAGGGCGGAAATCCCCCAGAAGTGAATAAGCAACTCAATGATGAAAAGCAATCGATGGTCAGTACCCAAAACCTTTCTGTTTTGGATGCTCATGTTGGGATTCTACCTCTGCAAAGTGATGCATATCTGCAATGTATTGTAAATTATACATTCAAGCTTATCTTGTTTTCAACTTTCAACAACTTTATAAATAATATGGTTAAATGAACCTCAGAGGCATTTAATGATCATAATCAAGGGGTGTGAAAATTTCCCGCTTTTTTTTTTTTGAATTTGGAGGTTGATAATTTTATAATGCAAGATAAATGCATTATAAGATGACGAATGGTCTATAAAGGCTATAGTTGGTATCTAGATCTAATAATCTTATTCTTGTATGCTCCGGTAAGTGGATTCATGTCTGATTTTGCAGAATGATGTAAAATTTGGCTTATTGAATTGGGTAAACTGAATGTGCTACAGAAATTAAATAGTCCATTTGGTTTCTTGTTGGAGAAAGACTTTCCTTCAAGGAGTTTATGATATATCAACCTATGGTTGGGACAAATCAGTGCTCTTCTTGTGGATACTTGAAAGAAATTCTAGGACTTTTTCCACAAAGTAAAGTCTTGTTGCTTTGGAGTACCATTAATTGGTGACAAATTTACTAAAACTGTTAGGGAGAGAGGGAATAGGTTAGAGCTGGCTTTTTATGGTGAATTTTTCTGGGTGAAAAAAATTATTTTTTTAATTTTATTTTGACAAAAGAATATTATTTGGAAAGAAAAGAGTACAAATTGGGGGGTGGGGGTTTCCAGAAATCATTGTAAAAAGAATTAATAGATAACACTGAGCTATGGAATTAAGCTGTCCAAATTCTTTCCAGGTAAAAGGTGGGCCATGGAATGTTAAGTAGCACTTATATGTCGTCAAAGTGAGTGTATTTTTGGGAAATTTATATCTTCTCACATTGGAATAGACCTAGGATGTAATACCAAAAAAATAAAAGGAATTAGAATGATGTAATGTTTTGTTCTTCGGAACAAAATAGTTGTAAGATATCAGGTATTGAAGGCGAAGCAACAACAGCTACAGCAGATTGTTTTTTGGTGCTGGAATTGGTTTGTCGATGGACATCTCATAACAATATAAAATCTTCCATATGGATTCTTTATCTCCCCTGCCACACTTTGACTAGTCCTTGTAAATTCTGCAGTTCTGCCCTTGTCAATTTCAATTTATTTCCTCTCCATCCCAACTTATCTGGCTGGTTCCTTTTTATCTCTATGAATTATATGCAGAAATGTTTCCTTAAATTTCCTCATCTTATTTTAATTGGAAGTCGAAATCCTATTATTGAGCTGAGTATATTAATTTCTTTTCTAATGTAACTGCATATTTGTTTTACCTGAACACTATTATCTCTGCGTCATTTTATTTCCTGAGATTTGATCATTCTGTAGCAACAACTGAATAATAGTATAAAACGACAAACAACAACCAAGCCCTTATTCCACTAGGTGGAGTTGGTTACATGGATCAATTGAAACCATAGGGCACTTTCAAAAAGTAAATTTTCAGTAAACCCATTTAGAGCAAGATCTTTTTTAATTGGATTATCTTAAATTTTGTTCTCTTTTCCCATTGGAGCCTCTATTGGTCTTCTTCTCAATGATCAAACCACCTTTAGCGAGTTTCCGTCATCTTCTCCTCAATAGTTGCTACTTCAACTTTCTCTCTGATACTCTTATTTCTATTCTTATCATTTCTTGTGTGTCCACTCTTCTACCTAGCATTATCATCTCCACCATGCAATTTTTTGCTCTTGTTGGCACTTCATTGCCCAACATTCACTATCATAGAATTTCGTTTGTCTTATAGATGTCCGATAGAATTTTCCTTTGAGTTTGATAGGCACTTTGTGATCACAAATTATGCCCGAAGGTAAGGGTGAATGAGTTGGCCTGTTGTGGGCCAAATTTGGTACCCTATGTGGGCTGTGGGCTGTGGGCTGGATGGGCCAACCCGTATTCTGATGCTCAAATATGTCTCTTGGATTGCATCAGAAATGTCTCTTGGATTTGGTTAAATTATTTTATTCTTTTTCTGTATTAATATCGCCCTATTTGTCTTATAGATGTCAGTGAAAAAGTATTGTGACTTGTTCTGATTTTTCTGGTTCAGAAGAATAATTCTACTTAGTATTTACTCAATTATGATTATAGCTGATTGTACATAAATGTTAATGTGGTTACATCTTAACACAAAATATGATTATGATAAAGGACCCACAACTGGGCAAAAAATAGGCTGTTGGGCTATTGGAGGATTATTGGATTAATGGTAATGTAATGACTAATGGAATGGATTGGATATTTTGGGTGCAATCGGTTTGGCCACTGGCATTTTAGCCTTTGGCAATTTGCCAATTTGTGTGGCCGTCTGGGACTCTGTCAGGCTGGGAAATTGGTGGCAGACAGCCCAATCCCAATAGTCCAGTCAATTTGTGGCAGCCACTCGGGCTGCCAGGCCCAGCTAAATCTACATCTGCCCATTTTGACACCTTTACCTGAAGCATTTCTCCATGTCATTCACCCAACTTGAATCCTATGTGTGACATCCCCATATCAATCTCCCCGGCTTTGTAAGATGGATCCAAGATTCCTGAATCATGATTCCTGAATCATGCAACTTTTCGTATAATGTGATTTCCAACTTTCACCTCAAAAAACGTTGTTAACTCACATCATGTTGAACTTGTATTCGATATACTTCATCTTACATTCTTACTTCTACTTTACTGAAAACCTTTTGATTTCAAAGCTTCTTTCCAGTACTCTAGTTTAGAGTTTACTCATCTTGTCTCGTCAACTAGGACTATCATCCACAAAAGCATGCATTTAGGATTGACTCTTGGATGTGGCTAATAAGTACATCCAGCTAATAAGTACATCCAATACCAAGTCAACCCTTGTTACAAACCTATTGTCTACTTCACCAATATTTTATAAAGGGGTATAATCTTAAAATTGATTTTTTTTTTTTAGATTGAATTTAATTTATAAGATGGAGAATTGGATCTTTTCAGAGTTATTTCCTACTTGAATGTGTTCTAATGTTTTCTAAATATGTGGTTTTAGATATGCTTTTTATGCCTCCTGTTTAAATGCAGTAGGGAGGGAGAAACCGAGAAAGGCTTTATATAATATCAGATCAGGTGTTCATTTGGGACTTAATTGCAGTATATATTCTGACAAAAAAAATAACTATTGATGAAATCACTTTTTCTCAGATAGACTTTGTAGCCTGTACATATCAGTTGCTTTGATGTTGTAGAATTCCTTCAGTGTGACCAGACATAGAATTCATATATTTGTCATATATCAGATTTAGAAGCTTATTTCCCCTGTTTTGCATCACCTCTCGACGATGGTCTAAGAACTTTAGCAATGGTTGAAACTATATTCATGTTCGATTTGTCTCAGTAATCAGTATTATGTTCCTTCTGATCCTATTTGTCAGTCAGTTGTTTCTTACATTAGTGTGCTAGTCGAGATCTTAACTTGTAAAAGAACATGACAATTAGTATCTTCTTATAATCTAGAAATCAAATAAAGTGATGTCCATATGATCAGAAAAAAAATCTATTATTCTGTCTATCTGAGGATGTCCCTATGCTTGTTCATATATTGCATATTTGCATGTCCTTTCACACAAACAGCTGCTTCTCTATGTTTGCTAACATTCATTTTTCTTGCAGATCAAGGAACTAAACTCATATGTGGCATTGAGAAAAACGTAAGTTCATCCATATATTTCTGTTTCTGCAGTCTGAACAAAATCGTTTCTTTAACATACACATACTATTGGTCCTTATGAAGGTTTTAGAACAAATCATATGTTTAATACCAATTTTCCCTGTGAGCATGTTCAACTTCCAAATCATGATAAATGTTCACTATTACTGTGCTAGCTGAACCAATAATTCAAAATTTAATTTCCTTCCATTTTTCATCTTTTACACCTAAATGAAAGCATAGTTTTTATTGGCTATTTGAAAGAAGGATTTATACTATTACTTGGATGATTGATAGGTACATGAATACCCTTGGTAATAAGAAAATTGAACTTTTTGACATGGGAGCAGGAGCAAGTGAACCTACTGCTGAAGAAAATGTTCAATTAGCATCAGGTAAAATATTTCCCCTGATACAGCTTAATTTCTGGTAATATGTTAAGTTGATTAAGTTTTTAGTTATAGGTATGCCACATGCTTATCTTTAGACCTTGGAACTTTGTGTGTATTTTTCATGGTTCATGCTAGTGAAAGCTCCTGTAATATTTCCCATCTGTATTGGACCTGTCAAATGTCCATGATCATTGATTTTAATTTGAAATCTTGTTACAATCAAGCATTGCCTTTATAATTCTTGGTGGACGGCATTATAGCTTGTTGATATGATTGTCCTTCTGTTTTAAACTTAATTTGTTAATGTTATTTATATTTGACAATTCTAATGGTCTCACACTGACCCCAAAAATTTTATATTGGTCAGCATAACTGGATATGTTACAAAAGCTTGATTACAGACAAATAGGTATAGAGGTTATACACCTGATTCACTAGAAGTTCAGCATCACGTGATATGTCATGAAGGCTTTTTTTAAGGCAAATAAATATAGTGGGTGTACGCCCAATTCAATGGAATGTGCCAATACCAATGAGATGATGGCAACACTTTTCCATAAGCTGGAATTAATTTCACTGTATATGTGTTTTCTGTTGTAACCAGTCAGTCGCCATCTGGCATCTATACATTTAGTTTGTATGCTAATTTTTGTAGTGGCGTACTTCAGGTGTTTCATCTTTGTTGGTGCATGATAGTGTTTACTTAGGGTTGGGGGGGGCTTCCTCTGGATGTTTTATGTTTATTTTGTGTAGTGAGTGACAGATTTATCTCACCAAAATGCTCATTTGGCTTGTCCTATAGAAATGTCAAATCAAGAACTTATCAATGCTGGGATGAAGACAATGGATGAAACTGATCAGGCTATTGAAAGATCTAAGCAGGTGAGTCACTTCAGGATTATGACTCCATTGCCCCTGTACCTTAGGTCTTAACTTTATATTGAAATGTAGGTTGTACATCAAACAGTTGAAGTAGGCACCCAAACTGCCACTACATTGAAGGGCCAAGTAAGTTTATTTGCTCCAAGTATGCTTTATAGAGGGAAGAGTCTATCTGATCACACATTTGACATTTGTCTGTTATCAAATTGTGCAGACTGAACAAATGGGACGTATTGTTAATGAGCTTGACTCAATTCAGTTTTCAATTAAGAAGGCCTCCCAGCTTGTGAAGGAGATTGGCAGACAGGTTGCTTCATTTTCATTGCGTCTATGCACTATTTACTTTCCTTCAAACCTGTGTCATGAAACTAAAGTGTCTTTACCCCGTTATCAGGTAGCTACTGATAAGTGCATCATGCTTTTTCTGTTGCTTATCGTCTGCGGTGTAATTGCCATTATTGTTGTGAAGGTATTATCTTCATTCCATCTATTAATTCCATGAACTTGTGGTGGATATCTTTCCCTCTCAAATAATCCAACATTTTTAAAAGTTGAAACTAAACTTAGCTGCTCCAAGAATTTATTTGAAAGAATAATTTTTACATTAAATATTTTGAATAATTTATTTATTTTATTATTGTAATTCTTTCTATAACACTGAAGAGAATGACGGGGGAGGATATACAGTGCATAATGATCCGTACAAGTAAATTGCCTATTGAAATGGTTACATGTTTATTACTTTGCCAACTGATTACGTGATGTACAATGCTGGCACTATGCACCTGTTTTAACTGGCACTGATATTTTGCAGATTGTGCATCCCAACAACAAAAATATTAGGGATATCCCGGGATTGGCACCTCCAGCTCCAACCAGGAGGCTTTTGTATGTAAAGACTGGAGAACATTTTGATTAATTCTTATCTTAGAAGAAGAGTTTTCTCCATCCTAATCCTACCAACCTGATTCTTGGTTCTCTTAGATGATGGGAAAGTCGAAGGAATGCTTAAGGGGAGCATCATTTGGATCTCTTCAATCAATTTTAAATTAAAAAAATTTCTTGCCTGAGTTGTGCATATCCTGTTTGTGATTCTGTAAATCACACGAGCGCCTTTTGCTTTGTCTGGAGTGCCATGTTTGTTTATGTTAAGTTCCAAAAATGTTGTAGGGCTAGAAAGAAAATAATACTCTACTGTGAGATCTATGGTGTACATGTCCCATTCAAAGGAGATTTATGTTTACCCCCGCGTTTTATATATGTAATGTACGCATATATTTCAGTGTCTGACGAGGTTTTGTAAATTATATTTATTCTAAATTGTGCTTGCAGCTGTTCATATTATTTCTGTTCCTGCACCATGAGCTCTAGGGGGGAATGTTGTCTACTTCCTGATAGTTAGGTGTTTTAACTAACGATCTTTAGGTGGTTTTTTTTGGCTGGTAAGACTACCAGATGTTAGGGTTTAGGGTGTTAGTAATACAGGTAAGTGATTTAAATGAGGAATAATGTGCACAATTTTCATATTCAGTTTTGAATATATTCCAAAGTGATAATTTTAATTTCTAAATTGTATAAATAGAATTTTTATGAAAATGAGCTTGTTAATAAATATGATATTTATTTGCCAATGATCATTTTACAAGTTACCTGTCCTTACAGCAAAAGACATAGCTAAGCTAGCTGAATAAAAAATTTACGTGAAAATTGTCGTACCAGCCTATTTGGCTGAGCCACCAACTAAGATGGTGAGACACCCGAGTAAATTTTGCTGTTATGAGGGCGGTTTACCCAAAGCAATATCTGCGCTTACATACGTGGAACTGCAAAATCAAACTCTAGCAAGAACTATAGGGACACATAAAGATTTGGATGGGAAAAGTGATGTATGCTTATTTTGAGAAAACTATTATATAGGTTAAAATGCAAAGAATCTCCTTCAATGATAAATCAATTGTTGAAAATTTTCATATTGTTCATAACTCATCAACTCAATTTATTAAACTTATTAAACCGTGTCTATTAACTTCTACAAAACTTTTTTGTACATGTAAAAAGGGGTAAATTTATACTACTACTATACACAATTTATTAAGTTCAAGGAATTGTGTCACCAAGTTTTGAACCATTGGAGGTTTTCTACAATGGATCTATATAGGGGGTTTTGTACAATTGATCTACATATAGAGGAAATTATGTGCATTTTAACCTATTTTTTAGTATAATAATCGCCATTGGCACCCTATTTTAATATGGAATTAACTTCTTTCTTCACTGAAAAATTATTTTAGATAACTATCATCATATTATTATGAAAAATTATTTTTACAACTATTTTTTATCTTTGGTTGAATATCTCTTCTCTTAAGGTGTATAGATGTCAAAACAGACTCGTCACAACTCAGCCAAAAGTAAGGTAGGTTGACCCATTTTCTTAAAATAGGTTTGATACTTAACTCATCCCATTTTAAGGTGTGTTAGTATATCAACCCACTTAAATTTTTAAAAAATATTAAAACGCATATTGGGCTGGAACCCGCCTAAGCAAAAATAGAAAAGAAAACCATAAATAAACAACAATGCACCAAATAATACTCACCAAAATTATTAAACAACACAATTACCAAAAAAAAATTTATTCAACAACACAAACAAAATACAATAAGCTATTATAGCTATGACAAAATAAAGTCCCATAACACTAACATAATTAAGTCAAGTTCATCCATACCCATGATGATAAAACAATTAAACAAAGTCAAGTCCATGATCCATAATTAAATCCATCCAATAAATAACACAAAGTAAAATCAAATGCTACAATTACATAAGCACAACTAAATTAATTATTCATCATCTTCCACATCATTAGAAGCTCCATTGGAAGAAGATGGCTCCATTCTTGTGCCACTACCATCCGCTTCATCAAAATCTTCATCTACAAATTACAATTCACAATCCAAGAAAACAATTTAATTGGTAAGTGATAATAATTCAAAATAATATAATAATTGCATTGCTTAGACAATCAAATTAGAAATATTACCATCATTAGTAAAATCATGCAACCAATTGCAAGTACAAATCAATACTTGGACATTTTTTGACAAGAGGCAACTTCTATATTTGCTAAGGACACCAATACTGAATGCAGATTCAAATGCCAAAGTAGTAATGAGAATATTCAACACATCACGAGCCATTATTGATAAATCCAAGAAGTGATTATTAGCATCCCTCCACCATTGTAACACATCAAGATCTTCACAATAATCAAAATCAAGATTTGGCTCATCCAAATAAACATCAAGTTGAGACTTTCCCATCTTAGTTATAAGTCAATGAATGTGCATTTTCAAGTCCTATCATATTTCATAAGTGGAAGACATGAAAAGAAAAGGAAGATTAAGTTTAAAAAATATATGAAAAGAAAAAAATTAATTTATTAATTTAGGGTTTAGGGTTTGATATTGTTCAACTCCTATCATATTGTTCGATCCTTCTTGAGCAATAAGATTTAATATGTGTGCAGAACAACGTACATGAAAAAACTCCCCATCACATAACCAATTTTGAAAACCAAGTAGATTTTACAAAGTTTCTTGCATGTTGTCATTGGTAGATGAATTATCCAAAGTAAGAGAAAAAAATCTTTTTCTCTATTCTCCAATCCTTTAAAAAATCAAATATTTTTGTAGTCAATTCAAATTCAGTGTGAGGAAGAGACATGTGACAAAAGTTGAGAATTTTGCTATTTAACTTTTAATTTTCATCAACATAATGAGCAGTCAAACATATATAAACCTCAGTAGTGCTAGTTGACCATAAATTGGAAGTTGAACATATCCTATTAGGAATGTTAGCTATTGTTAGTTTAAATTTTCCCTTGTCTCTCATGTGAATATTTAATGGCCCCAGTAGCGTTCCTAGAAATAGGAATTGCATCTGGATTCAAATACTTAATCCAACTCCTAATCTTCTTGTATTCAATAAAGTTAAATGGCAAATCATACTAAGTAATAGTAGCAACAAACATCTTATGTGATATCATTTGATCAAACTTTTGAGATTTCAACTTGCCTTTCATGTCCATCATCATTTGACCAACTTTAAATTTAACAAGTTTATACTTTGGGATGTGGCGATTTAAAGAAGATTTATCATATAATTTACCATCAACTTTATACTCTTTCTGTGGAACACAATCATGGAGTTATTGGTGTGCATGGCCAAACGAACTGGCCTGGCTCTGATTTTAAATTTGATGATAAATTAAAATTGTCCTTACCCATGACCCATCCAAAACCCGTGACCACCCTCATACATTAACCCATAAATTAACCCAAACCCAAACCCAACAAGCAAAAAAAAATATATTGAGCTTAAAAGTCAACTTGTTACAACCCACAGATTATGTGGGGTAGGTTAAATAACCCGATCATGAAAAATGGGTTGGGAGATGCAACTCAACTTGCCATTTTAAAGTGACGAGTTAAATGGGTCAAATCGTAGGGTCCAACCCTTTTTGAGACCATTTTTGACAAGTGTGAGACTGATTTTAGATAATAAAGTTACTCTTCTCAACAATTTATTTTGCAAAATCAAACCTATGATATTGCAAAAGCCCTCAATCCAAGGACTATACTTTTCATTGCAATTATTGTTATTTTATTTAGTTATTAAAAAATACTTTAAGAAAAAGAAAATCTCATGACTGTTGCTTAAGGAAAAAGTAATATATACAAAAACTTTGGGCACGGGAATTTCACATGATCAAGATCAATGGCCCAAATTTCTTTAGATGGTAAGTGAAATGATGGAGGAAATAATTTCGGCCACTAACTTAACTTCTGTAAATAGTCTGTACTGCAGTTTATTTGTACAAATAACAAGCTCATTGCTTAATATGCCTATTTTCTTTTCATTTTTCCATCCAAAGGATTGATGGTGGTACTAAAACAAGTGTCATTTTTTTTTTTTGGTAAGGTGGAGAAAAAAAAATGCAAAACAGAATAAATAAAAAAACTAATTTCTAACATAGACTACTCCCATCTTATCCACCAACATAGGAGGTTGAAAACCATTGTGGGGAGCCACCCAAGTCCTGAATGAGTTGCTGCCATGCTTGCCCTTATTTGCCAGAAAACCTGCGCATTGATTTGCCTCCTTGAGAACATGGCTAATTTCGATCTCCCACTCCTGAGACTAGAGCATCTCCCCTTTTTTTTTCTCAAGTTTTTCTTTAAATCACGAATTTTATAATTGAATAACCAAAAAGCTTGTTTATTCTAATGAGGAATGATTTTCTTATTAGAAAACCTACTGAAGTAACAAAACATAAATGGTTACCACACTTCGGACGACTTCTTCAAACAGGCATCAGGTATCCCATTTTAAAGTAATTTTGTATTAGGAAAAAAAAATTGTTACTCAAACCAATTTATTAAAAAAAAACTTATGTCAAACAGTATCTCATTTGGCATCAAACAAAAATTATCAAAACAAAGAAGTACCCAATTTCATCCAAACATGAAACATGAATGAACTTAAAATTTAGATTGATGCAAAAGTTAACACTATTCAGATTTTAAAAAATGCATTCAGTGAGAAGAAATAATTAAATAACTGGACTTCCAAACCAGGAGACCTGGTTATATAAGAGGCCAGTTTGCCCTCCACCTCTGGTCAAAAACCATGATTCAGAAACGTAAGCCAGAAATGATGCATTCTACACGGCATAGTAATTACAAAGAACAAGCATATGATTTTCATTATAAAACCTACTGTCTAAAAAGAATAAGAGGTATAGGTGCATTTGACTCAGCTTCCTCTTCCTAGTTCTTTTTCCAAAAGAGTACCCTAAAATGAATTATTTGGGTTTTCACTTCCCTGTTGCATGGTTGGTTAGCTGCGTACGTCCAATATGAGATAACCTTGATGATGGAATTAGTGGTGCTTCTTCATCAATGTTCATATCAGAGGTAGAACCATTACCACCACCGCTTCCCTCATTGTCACTGATGTTATCTGGCACATAAATATCAGATGACTTCTTCTCGAATTTCCAGTCCTGTATGTCATAAAGAATTTCCTTAGGAGGTCAATGGACATTTTAATGAGACCAGATGAAGAAACTAGACATTGAAATGACCTTGGTGAAATATATGATGACAATTCTCTCCATCCAAATATTATTATTATTATTATCTTACTAAAAAAGGGCACTTGCTTGATGAAAGAATCAAAAGACCTCGCATGCTGTTTATATAATAATTTCTAACTCCTGCTACCTCATATAACTGGTTTACATTGACACAAAAGTATTACATATCTATACTAAGACATGTTAAAGAAGATATAAGGAGATTAGACCTTTGTGATCCGATCTGGAATACTTTCAGCAGGCGATTGAGAGGCTCGGACATCCTTAACCTTTATGTAATTGTACATCACAACTCCACTCAGTGCTGCACTTAAAATATGTAATGATGAGAGGGAGGGAGGGAGGGAGATTGACAATCATCATGATTCAAGCAAAACTTACCAATAGCATAGCCTATTATATTCAACCCAGTTATTGTAGATTCTGGAAATATAACAGTTGAAAGAGCTATTAATATCCAGTCTTTAAGCACACCAGCAACCCGGATGGTTACAGCACCAGTTCTACCAATTACTAAGAAAATGGAGAAATTCAAGGCTAGAGCACATATAGCATTGGAAAAGAAGATCCAAAAATTGAACTGAATCTGCGAAACTTCCATCACAGGCTTCTCCAGTAGGTACCAAGGCACAAAGAGAAACATAAAACTGCATATAACAAAGTGCAAAAGAAGTCAGCAGCTAACATGTCATGAAGGGTGTGCTGAAAAGCATGCATTGGTACTCCCAATAACATCATTATTTTTGACCTAATAACTTTGGGGAATAAATAGACATACGACACAAGTTGCATAGTTAGAAGGAAACAAAAATAAAAGAATGGGCTACCTATTACTCACACGTGTGCATGATGTGCAGTTTACATTGCCCAAAATTGTGAATCATGGTCTTGCCCAAAAATTGTGCAGTACGCATAATTGTGTATTGAATCACAGATAGAGAAAAAATTATTTACACATGAATAGAAGTCATTACCCTAGTCCAGAAGACCATGAATCAATTGGGTGGTTATTAGTAACAGATAAAGCTGTCATATGTTCTGGTTGGGTTCAATATGACCTTTGTACAGAATAAAATGTTTGTATTAGAGAAAACTAGTTGAAAATATCAATAGAAATAAATACCTGCATGGAGCTATGTAGTATAAACTTGTGATAGGATTCAAAGTCAATCCCTTCTTCTGCAGAAGGACTTGTGTTAAGACCAGTCTTAAAGCTTCTGCAAAGATGCCCGTGACCTGGTAAACTGTACCAACTATATTAAAATGAATTTCCCCGTAGGAGGAAACGACAACTCCAACACTGACCAGCACCATGTTCAAGAACACATCACACCTTGCTTTGTCAGTGCCACACAAAACAGCCATGAGGAAAGTTGCCACCGGCACTGAAATATCAAGTTTGAACATTAAGGAAACACTGCTCAGACTGTAAGAGAGACATGTGAAGTTCATAAAAACATACTCAGGGCTTTGAGCATCTGGATAAAAGCCACAGAGATGTGCAAGTAGGCAGTGTTACCAAACCTGTTGCAACCAAAAACATATTGCTCGTATAAATAATTGTTCCTTCAAAACAATTGATATTAGTAGGCTTGTGAAAAGAGAATGTCTAAAATACAAAAATAATAGTGCTTACAACCAAATAATACAAATGAACAACCATAATTTTGTAGAAACATCATACTTTGAACAGGTCCAAATGACAGAAAATGAACAAATCCCAAATAATGGTAGGTGGTAATGGGAAGTAAACTCTAGTTTATGTGCAATCATATTAGCTGAAGGCCAAGAATTATAATAGCCCACATAAAGCTAGCCAATAACCTATTCTAAGGTCTCTGATGACGACCTTTCGCTGGGTACAAAATACATATTAATTCTAGGCACCAAATGATGATCATGATTATACCATATTTTCTGACAGAGAATTGTCTATTGAGAACATTGAACTTCATATTTAGTACTTACAATATCCAACTTCCAGGTTTGCGTAGTCAATGCAGGAGTAACAATTCCAGACTCAAAAACATTAATATGGGCTAATGAGAAAACCTTTTAACAAACTGAGAGTATTAAAACTATCCTCATATGGGGTTTTACACGAGCAAACTTCTAGCAATCAAGCTTGAGCTACTTCATCTATGTTCAATCTAGCACAAAGTCACAAACAAATTGAATGAACCACACTTGACTCAGCAAATTTTTAGATTTTATTAATTCAATAATGAGAGGTTTGAGACTTCACTAAATTTTACTTAAACATGTCTAACCAAGTTCACTTTTCATCTCTCAGAACTAAAGAGCAAGTTTATCCCAAATCAGAAAAAGTTCAGTTTGCCCATTTTACAGTGCTTACCAGAGACTTGATGCAAAGAAGGCACTTATTGGTACCACACAAGTTGCATATCTGCCACAGAAGGAAATGTGTTTTAGAAAGAAGTTTGACAAAGGACAAGTAAAGCTCAAGAAGGATTCAAATCAATGGCACACTCACATTTCAAATGTCATTTTGACAGGAGACACAACCTGCAATTACAGAACGAAGGAATATAAGTTAAGGTACCAACCAAATAATCAGACAATGAAAAGTAATCAAGCAAGGGTGGTAGAAGGGAAAGAGTTGAAGTATAGAGGATAGGTTTTTCATATGGTATGATGAGTATAAAATCCTAGTGAAAGTAAATCAAGTGCGCGCGCAGCACACACACACACATGTAAAAGATATAATCTGAAGGAAGGTCATATGAACTACAAAGCAATTCATAACATTCTCCTCTGTACCATACCATGCATTTGCTTTCTATTAATTGCCAAAAGTTGAGAATAACATCATACAAAACACATTTAAAGCAATAATCCAACACCTATACCAACTTGCACTTCATGTCAAACACTGACAAATCTGTAATATTCCCTTCTGGACCATATATGGGATGTGTTTGCCGAAATAACTTGAGACATCATGCAAGATGCATTTATGGAAATAAAAGATCATCCAAACTAACTTGTATTTAATATGTTATGAATGTTGTTAACTGGAAAAAAGAAGTCAATAGTTTCTCTTTCATGCAGTGAGGCTAAGGAACTTAGTTAACAATATAGCATATATTCTAAGACGCTAACATTTTAACTTTTGATTGCAATAACAATGTTGAAAAACATGAGTAAACTCAACTTCAAGAATGATTACTTATATAATGTTAACTACTTGTATCATTAGATTCTCCATCCTCACATAGCACATCCAAAATGAAAATATTATACATCTATGGTTTGATAGCCAATACAAAACTTGGTGAGATCTTACGAACTGATATTGAGAATCATTATCTCAGTTTGCTTTCCTACTTAAAAACTCAGGTTGCTAATGTAAGTGAGCTTACACTAAATTCTCGACTATAACTACTCATGCTCACAATAAATCTGATAATATATTCAACTCCCTGAAATAAGTCCTTTTAGTTTTCCATAATAAATTGTAGAAGCATGATAGAGTATGACCCATTATTCTCTGTTCCCAGCACACTTGTTTATTTATATGAGCAATTCTAAGCTAACATTAGCAAAGCTTCAAGCCCCTAAAGGCTAAACTAACTTCCTTTAGTTTACCCACTTATATGAATATGAAGTAGTATGCCCAACTGCCTAATAACTTCCGCATGCACTTGTTGACTGATAGAAGAAATTTTTGAACTAGTAACATTGAAGCTTCAATTAACTTTTAATTTTTAAAACTACAATTGATAGTAATGATCTAACACTGAACACAGTCCGATACAAGTGTCCCTGCAGATTGCTTAAGGAGATGCAATCAAGACCAAAGCTTACACTTCAATGAAGAGCACAGTAACATCAACTACACAAACCTAGCATACAATTTGACATCTTTGTTCACAAAATAAACACTTAGCCGGTGCCTACATTGAAGATTAGAGGCAATGACAACAAGATGAGACTAACTAGTTACAACAATAAAATCCACTATGATGAGTATCACTGAAGGAGTCCAATTTATAATGTTAACCCTACAACACAATCATGGCTCTCATCTCATACATGGGAGTAAATAACCAATAATAGTCATGACATGCCAACTTGAAAAGAATCAAGATGCAGGATATGTAATAAGTCTAAGTCAGTCCATGAATCCCTAATAGCAGTCATAAAAGAGAAAAAAGCAGCAAAATATAACAGTATGGCATACCTTAAAGACCCGGATAAGGAAAAATGCCACGGCCCCAGAAAATCCCATATGGATCATGGTGAGTGTTATAGGAAGTGGAAAGTTAAAGTATTTTGGAGATAGGACCCACTGCAAATAAATAAAACACATTCATCCACCATGCTTAGTCATAAACATTGGTATAGAAACACAATTTAGAGAAAACCAAGAACTGGGGTAAGTACCTTGTTGTACAATATGACTCCAGAAGAAAGCAAGATGTAGATAAACAAGTAGAAATAAGTGAGAAAAAGCGTTTTGTTGATCATTTTTTTTCTTCTTTTTTAGCCTTTATTTTGGGTTTCAACAAATGAACCCCACCAAAAGTGGAAAAAGCTTCAGCTTCTGTGGTCTATAACATCTTCCAAACGCAATTTAGTACAAAACCCAGAAGCAGATACACGAAAATCCGAAAGTTGAAGCTCGCTGAAGTGGTTCAGAAGCAGTGTGATTCATGTCCTCAAATAAAGTTGGAACTTTTGCAATGAAGGGAAACACTGAAACCTGATGCAAAAGAGAAAAAAAAAATGGAATCAAAACAAAAGAAAAAAACAAAAAACCCAAACAAGAAGAGGAAGTGAAGAAGAAGAAAGAAAGAAAAGGCAGATGCCGAAAAGAGAGATTGATTGTACAGAGAGGAATGAAGAATGCAGAGTGTTGATCCGATCTATGGCGCGAAAGAGAGAGAAATGGGGTACCCCCGAAGAAGACAAAATCCGAGGAGGTACCCTCGAGATGAACAGCAACTACTACTACGGTTTTCGAATCTGGGAAACAAAGAGGTACAGAGAGAAAGAGAGATCAGCTAGAGAGAGAGAGAGAGAAGTGGGTTGGTGTTATGTTGTATTGTGTTTGTCTGAATTAATAAGAAAAATAATGTTGTTACATATTTTTTTATACACTATTTCTTATATTATTTTACAATAAGTGTGGTTAAGTGAACAGAAAAATTATTAAAAGGTACTATAAACAGTAACGTGAAAAAAAGTAATATAAAAAATCATGGTTGAATTAATAAATGGGATTGTTTAGTGAGGTGTTTGCTGGCAGAGGTAGGTTACGACTTTAGAACAAGTTGATTAATGGGAGCTTCTTTGTAATTGTACCATGTGCCCTCTCTGACTCTCTATTACTATTTCTATATATTTTGTTTTGTTTCTTGTGAAGTGGAAATCATTTTCTATTTTTATTTCAGAAAATGATGGATAGATAGGCAATATAAGAATAAAACAGATAAAAATAGATTAATATATATTATATATGTAAGTAAAAATATAAGTTCTCAAGGTGGATTGGCTGCCTATCCAAATCGAAGAAATAGATTACTCAAAATAATTTTTATCAATATTGACCACTCTACTAATAGGATCTATTCCAAAATAAGTATTAGTTTTCTTTATAAAAATACTGATGGCGTTGGCAAGAATATTCAACCAATAAACAATATTCTGTAGTAAATTTAGAAGGTATTTGAAGTAAGTATGAAGTAAGTATGTATATAATGAACTCCTTTGTTATACAATTGTAATCAAACATGTTAAATTAGAGATTGAGTATTTATAAAAGTATTTCAATGCTCAAGTTAGATTATGTTCAATGAAAATAGTCTGTATATTAAAAGAGATATATACATTTGAGGCCTGACATAACATATATAAGAGTGTCTTAAGATGAATATAATTTGTATTAAATGTAGTTATTTATTATTAGAATTCATTAAGGATTGTGATCCTTTTTAAGTAATTTTCCTATTTATTTAGGATATAATTAGTTTTGATATCCATCAAGGATACTTGAGAGATTTATTCTTAATAAATAGGCTGATATACTCATCAAGATAACGTGTAGTAATATCTGAGTATTATTCAGGTGGGGTCGAGTTGCTCCTGTACTAACAACCCAAAATCCAGGTCCAGAACAGTTGTTCTCAGCTTAGTGCTTAAATGGAACAGCTAAGTGTCAAGGTACCTATGTTTAGTAGGAGCACACGACACGTAGTGAACAAAAGGATCCAAGTCAGAATTAACATCGAATCTCACGATGTTTTCTAAAGGGTCGAGGTTCGTGATATATCATAGTATGCCTCCGGGGTTGATATGTAAGGCCGGGATCCGAGTTAGATCGCTTTGCTTACGTTGTCATTCCGCCGTCTGAGGTGTGTCATATGCTGCCCCTATATGTTCAGGGGGTCTCGACCGTACGTTGAGTGAATTCCTGTCAGGGTGTCTGTAGGATTGACTTGTGGGATAAGATTCCGGATCATGGTCCAAAACAATTGCCCCCATCTTGGCGTTTGACCAGTACAGCAAAGTAGCAAGTCTTAGTGCCCCCGGGCAACAGAATTCGTGCTTTACTTGAAGTCATAATTTGTGCTTCTCTGTTGGGTTATAAGCTCTAATCTGGAGGCGTTTGCGCCGTAGTCCAGACAGGGTCCATGCGTCAATTGGCTATAAGTGGCCGGGTTCTACAAAATAAGTCAAAATTGTTGCCGTGTTTACTTCTTTTTCCATAGTTCGTACTGGGTTCAACGCTCATTGTGTTGCTTTTCACAACCATTTTATGGACTTAGGAAATTGTTTCCTTATGGAAAAACCATGGTCCAGGATCCCACACTCATAATATTAAGTGCATGACATTCCACTTGACTTAGATAGAAATAATGCCTTAGTCCATGGTCCAATGCCTATCATAACCAAGCGTTTTGGAATTTAAGACTTAGGTAAAAATAACCCTAATTCATAATCCAAGGCCCATAATATCAAGCATTCGAAATTTTGGACTTAGGCAAAAATAACACCCTAATCCATAATCCAAGACTCATAATATCGAGCATTCAGAATCTTTAGATTTAGGCAAATATAACACATTAGCTAAGGGTTTAATGTTCAAGAAAACTTGGCACATATGGTCCCTTCCACCTTAGGTATAATTATCAATAAACCTTACCCGGGGTCCTTTACTATCCATAAGGATTTTTTGGGATCCCACCTAGCTTAGGTATAGGGGAGAAACCTTGTCTGGGGTCCATTACCAATCGCTTTGGTATTTAGGATCCCTCGCGACTTTGGTATACAATAGAAACCTTGTCTGGGTTCCGTCACCAACTATTTGGGTGTTCAGAATCCATCTTAGGACTTAGGCATAAAAGAAACAGTGTCCGGGGTCCGTTATCAATTATTTGGGCGTTTAGGATCCCTCTTTGGACTTTGGTTTTAAGTGGTCCTTGCCAGGGTCTTTTGTGCTTATAGTTTAGTGCGAGAATTTTCCCAAGACTTAGGATTTTTCTACTGCACGACCTATCCAGCACAAAGACAACTCGCGGTTAGTACCATGATGGCTTAAACACAAATTTCATTATCCGTGTTGCCAGTAACCACATGATGGTTTTAGCCAAGTATCGAGGTTTTGCAACTCGCGACCAATCCGTTGAGAATGGTTTGGTGGGTTGCCCTCTTAATATGGAATGTAAGGCACTTTCTGATCCCATTGGAAATGGGCTCCTAAGGTTACTCAAGGCGGAGTCCGGCTTGAGGGCCTTTTATCTTCGAAATCTGGCTCCCATCAGGAACGGGCTCAGTGGACACTCTCCTAGCTGTCTATAGCCTTGAGGGTCCTTCAAGACTTTTTTAAGAATACGCTTAACCTCTGTAAACCTTGTTGGTTTTTGGGTTAAGGTCAGGCTCACATAGGCACAAGTTAAGACCCTTGAATTCGTTACTTGCCCCTGGATGGTGGTCAAGTGGACTCCCCTGTTTGGCTGTCATGTATAGCTGATCCTCTTTGGACCTTATACTCCTCGGATCTCGCTAAAGTGTGGCAACCTTACAGGTTGTGTCAGGCCAAAGTGCCCGTGGACTCGAGGTCTTTTGATGGAATAAGTGAACTTACTTTGGGCTTTGTGAGAAGGTCATTCGTATTTGTTGTGTGGGATGATTTGTTGTCTCTTAAGGCCAACTTTTCTTTTCTTCTGGGAGACCGGCCTTGCATCCCGTTTAATAGAAAAATGATAACAGATGAAAGCGGAGTCCAGCCCATACATATCGAAGGACGTCTAGGAAAAGAGGTCTTTATTTTTTTGCAAGAGCTCCATAAGCTAGCGTTTCTCCTAGTCTTCCAAATTTGCGCCTATTTTGTGACTTAATCAGTCTTGTCACCTAGTTCGAGTGGAAGAAGTTCTCCTTCTGGTTGGGGTTTGGTGCCTCGAATTTCTTCTCTGACATCCAACTTGGTCATAAGGATGTTAACTTGATTTACAGCCAGGCTAGACATAAGTGCTCTTACTTTCCTAGGAGTCTTACAGATCTTCAGGATTTTATTATAATACTTGCTCTGATTGCCCTTAACTGTGACCACCTCATTATTCTTATTAAGGAATTTCATGGCCAGGTGAGCAATGGATACTACAGTGGCAATACCGTTCAAGGTAGGACGCCCTAGGATAATGTTGTAAGCAGACGGGCAGTCTATGACCAAAAATCTGATTTTAACAGTTTTGTAGACTTTGTTGTCTCTGAGGGTCAGGAATGTTTCAAAATAGCCCACCGGGGTAATTTTCTCTCCAAAGAATCCAGTGAATTCGCCCTTATAAGGGGTTAAGGCAGACATGGAGAACTCCAACTTTTTAAGAGCGTTCATAAACATTATGTTTGCTGAGCTACCCTAGTCTACAAAATATGTCAGACTTCAACATTAGATATTATTTCAGAGATGACGAGTGATGCGAATTATAAGTTACAAACCTAAGTGCAGGTTGTCTCAAGTAATAAAATCTCGGGAGTCCGAGGTCGATCCACAAGGAATTGATGAAGAAAAATTCTTTGAGATAAGGAAAATATTTTGTCACAACAATAAAGGTGATAAAAATTAGTCACAAAAAAAAAAGATTTACCCGGGTTAGGAAATCCACTCTTGGTAAATAAATTAAGGACAAGATTAATTCTTTTTATAACTCAATTAGAATCCACGTACAACGGTGGTTCTAATAAAAAAATATAACATTCAAAGTTCATTTAAGATTATATATGTAATTATATTATGATTCCTTTAATTATCTATTAATACCACGACTTATAAATGGGTTCAAGCATTTATTGTGTCAATATATTGTCTACAACAAATCAAGATCTCCACTTTACAATAAGGGTTTCTAAAATTATTAGAAACAAAATATAATACATATAATGACTACTTGATAATATATCATTTAAGCACAAGAAAGAAATTAATCTAACATTAATTCATTACCAAAAGCTTCACATTTTCACCTAAGTAAAATGAAAATTAGTTACTCATAGACAACAAGAAAGAAAGAGGGAATAAGAAGAAGAAAAACATAACTTCAATTTAGAATAATAGAAAATTACAACAAGATAAACAAATAACACAATAGCATGATCTTGATATCTAAAACCAAGATTATTAAATGAGCAGTCAATGCTCCCTTTTATAGAGCTTGAGGGAAGCAAAATGACAATGGAGTGGTTTAATGAGTGAGTGGATGAGTGGGTGGATGAGTGGAAAATGCCAAATAGTGATTTGATGAGTGGAAAATTATTAAAATTCTTATCTCTGAAATCATTCAGTGCTGAACTCATAAATTCCAGTAGCAAATGAAAAAGTGGTCTTCATGAAAGTTGTAAGCTTTTGTCTTAGCTTTCCAATGCCACTAGTTTCAGCCCAAAATCATTCCTACAGCCCGAGATATATCCTGATTACTATACATTGTTCAGGCCCAGCTACAACTCCTCTATTCTGACTTGTAAGCCCAATATGACCTCTAAGCCATCCGAATTTCCTCTTATGTTCTTCATAAAAGTTGTAGATTTGGGTCTTAACTTTCAAATACCAAAGTTTCAGCCCCATACAGTTCTTATAGCCCAAGTTATGCCCTGATTACTGCACATTGTTCAGGTTCCAATCACAAAACCTGTGTTCAGAATTCCAAGCCCAATTAGTTCCACTAGATATCCGATTTTGACCTAGAACTCTACATGAAAGTTGTAGAGATGTCTCTTATCTTTCTTACAAGGTAAGATACATAATTATTAGACATCTAAAACTCAAGATATGGTCAAAATACAGAAATAGTGTAAGACCAAAATCATACTGAAAAAAATCAATTAAGTCCAATTTGAGTCCAAACTTACAAAACATAATCAAGCTCAATCAATTAAGTACATGAAGAGTGTAAATGTCTAAAAATGAGGGTTTATTAATGTATAAAACATGTGATTATCAACGAGCGGATCATCGTGATCCCAGACAATATCATTGTAGTCCTTAGTGGTTAAAAAGATCGACAACTCTTCCCTATCATCAACACGAGGCCTGCGCATAGAGCTAGAAAATCTCAATACAGCAGTCCGTAGTGCTTTCTTTTTGGGAATTACTGGATGGACCTCCTCTTACAAATCCTCCATAGATAGTATTGACCAGTCAATCCATCCTATTAGCCCCGTTCTGAGTCTTTGGTTCCGATCCTGCCGATTATCAGTATCACGGCTAGGCAGAGTTTAGGATTTTCGAGTGGGGCTACGGTTTCTTCTCCTCCGACGTAGAGTCGGACCTCGTCACTGGCTGGGACTACATCTTCTCTCTCTCCATCTTCCAAGGCTAGTTACATTCTTCTATTTTGCGGCCGTAACTTTTGTGTCACTTATAATGCTTAGGGTGGTCTTTTGCCTCTTTCAGAGGGGGCAGCTTTTGGATATTCCAGAACTCAGTCTAAAGCACCTCTTTGAGAATTGTTTCCCTTGGGGTGTTCAGAGGAGTGCAGTCAAAGTACTTAGGTTGGTATGCTTCGCCTTTAGAAGAGCTTCGAGGCTGTTTAGAGTTCCAGTTATATTTCTAGTAAGTGGGCTCACATTTTTTCAGAGTCTCTTTATCATTGATGATCTCCTCTAGGTCGATATATTTCCTTAAACGGACGTGGAATTCATTCATAGTCTCTGGCTTCCTTTTTTCTAAAGACCGAAAGAATTTAGAATCAGTTCTGAGACCACTCCGGGTATAATGAAGAGCAATTATGTCATTAAAGTTCTCCATGTTAGTGCATACCACCATAAATTGGCTAACGTAATCACAGAGGGGCTGATCCCACCCGTGGTGCACCTATGCCAGGGATTCGATAGATCTGGGTTGCTCCTTACTAGTGGTGTATTGGAGCAAAAAACATTGTTTAAGATCTGACCAGTCAACCACAAACCTTCGTGGTAAGCCTGAAAACCATTTGAGGGCTCCCTTCTTCAGGGAAATAGGGAAAGCACAACATAACAACTCCATAGATGCTCCGTAAAAACAGATGGATTGCTCATAGTCATTTACATGCTCTAAAGGGTCCGTGGTTCCATCATAAATCTCCAAGTTTGCTAAAAATTTAAAATATCTAGGAATGGGGTATTCTATAAGTTGATCAGAAAATAGATGTTTTTGAAATCAACAGTTCAAATTATTATTCCGGATATTGGTCACTGAAGCATCAGCATGTGCCCTTCTTTGATTGTTTTCCGCACTAAGACTTTCGTCACAACGGTGAAGCCTGGGTCAGTTTTCAAGTATGGCCCGCTGCATGTGTTCCAATCTCTGATATTGTTCGTTTAGCATAGCCATATGCTGTTGCAACATGTCCTAAAATTGGCGTTGGGATGCTTGGGACTGATTCGTGCATTGAGAGCGAGACGAACGATCGCCAATTTCATTATTAGGCATTTATAAACGCTACTGAACTAGGATTCTGCGTTCTTAGGCATTAAGGTTACCTCCTTGTGCTAGAATTCCAAGTCTATCTCTCACTGAAACCCTATGCGATGGGTTAGGGCTTTCATCAGAAACCGAGGTGGGGTGCCCATCTCATTAGTTTTCTACCTTGCGTGCCTGGTTTCTAGCAGTAGAGGTTTCAACAGCAGGTGGTGGGATAGGAAGTGGAGGGCGTTGGGTGGCAGGATCCTGCCTTTGGTTGGTTGAGGTCTGTCCAGTGTCTCTCCTTGAATTTTGTCTCTTGTTCACCATGATTGGAGTGGGATTGTAAGTTTCTGGTTTCCCACAGATGGTGCCAATGTTCTAAAGTAAATTTAGAGGGTACTTGAGGTAGGCACATATGTGATGGACTCCTTTGTTGCATAATTGTAATCAAGCGTGTTGAACCAGAGGGTGGATACCTACAAGGCACTCCGACACTTAAGTTAGACTGTGCTTAATGAAGGCAGTCTGTATATTAGAGGAGATGCATACATTTGAGGCCTGACATAGCATATATAGGAGCGTCTTAGGATGAGTGCAATATGTATTAAATGCAGTTATTTAGGATTAGAATCCGTTAAGGATTGTGATCCCTTTTTAACTAATTTTCCTATTTATGTGGGATATAATTAGTTTTGATATCTATCAAGGATACTTGAAAGATTTATTCCTAATAAATAGGCTGATATACTCATCAAGATAGCGCGTAATAATATCTGAGTATTATTCTGGTCGGGCCGAGTTGCTCCTGTAGTAACAGCCCAAAATCCAGGTTCAGAACAAATGAAGAACAAGTGATGGGTTTTATAGGAGGAGGCTGTGATGAGGGTTGTCACTAGTCAATTTTGTCTAAGATTTTTTTATAAAATTTAGAAGAAAGAATAAAAAATATAGAATAAAAGAAAAAAATACGCATTTATTTTTTTTGTATGTAAAAGTCTTATATTGGTAAATTATTTACTTTACTAAATTTTATATTGGAGAGATCAAGTTCCTTCTCTCTTCCCACCTTTTAGATAAAAATTTTATTCTTAATTATTTGAATCATTCAAAAAGTTACACACTTGAGTTTAATATTAAATATAAAGCCTGAGAATTTTAGTAAAACTATTTTTTTTATTTTTGCTACTATTAAAGATTTGATTTGTAAGAACACATAGGACCCTGTATAACTAGTATATATTTGCACGCCTTGAGGTAAATTTGTTTATTCTTTCTTTCTTTTTCTTCTTTTTTTCCTATATATATATGTTCATTTTAGCCTATTTATTAGTTAATCTGGTTTATTTGTTTATTCATTAGTTCTTATTTTTTTAGATATTTTAAATTTAATTCAATAATAAAGAGGGGTTAGCTAAGTTATAACAACTTGTTAACCATGTAATCTTTTAGAAAGCTAGCTGAGTTGCGACAACTTATTGATTTCAAAGTTAATTAAAACTAACTAACACATATTTATTTTTTAAAGAACTACGTTAGTTTTGAACTCTTCATTGCACTTAAAGGATACGTAGGCCAAAAGTCAAGGCAAAAATTAAATTTTTATAATTTAGTGTCTTTTTTATTTTTTATTTGTAAATATTTTGATTTTGATTTTGATTTATATGTAAATAGTTTTTATTGTAAATTTTTAAATTAATTTTTTATACTTATTTTATTTGTAACTATTTTTCTTGTCATCGATTTCTTTTTTTTAGGTGTAATTCCTTTTTTAATTTTATTTTTATTTTTATTTTCTTATGTAAATATATTTTTTGTCAATGATTATTTATTATATTTTGGGTAAATTAAATATTTTAAGTTATTAAATTCACACAATTGACTTTAGGATAACCGTCTTTGGATGAATGTATAAAGATGTTGTGGGATTAAGTTTTCACAATTCTCTGTGCATAACTGACTCTTGAACCTAATTTGATTTTCGCATACTAGTTTTTCAAATTTTGTTTGGAGGTTTTCTGACTTTTCTTAACTCAATAAAGTTAGTGGTGACTTCCCTATTTTTTATTTTGTTTTTAAATTTTTTTATTGTCTCCTGTCGCGATCCTGGTCGTGACAAGGGCCTTTTGGGTTGAGAAGGGTTGGCTTGATTTTTTGGTAAGAGGAAACTACTAATTTTAATGGTGGGAAACTAGTGAAAGATTTTTTTTTAATGAGGAATTATAAAATTAGTAAAATGATAATAAAAAAATTAACTTGCAGGGTTAAAATTGAAGACATAGTTAGAAATAGAGGATTATAACCAAGGTTTTAAATTGCGGTTGTGATTGCATTGCAGTCATAGTCACATTGCAACTGTCGCGGGCTAATGTGGACCAATGAGGGCCGATGCAAACCAAATTGTGGTGTGATGTAGTTGAGGCAGTCACTATGACCAAGATGTCACGGCTGCAACAAGTGTTACAATCTAAGATTTAAAACCTTGATTATAACACATCACTCTCATGTCAACAAGTCTAATAATGGGCCCAAAATTTTTGGGTAAGTGGGGGCAAAATAAAGATAGTAAAAGAAATAGTGCGGAAATTTATTCATTCATTCATATGATGGGGGCAAATTTTGAAAGATAATGAGGACTAAAATGGCAAATTACCACTATAGTACTAGAAAGTTTTTAGGGTAGATTTGTTTAACATTTTGCATTGGGTCAAATGTAGCATGAAGTTATTTACTTCGTATAAGCATGCCTCAAGAAGTGTTACTTTTTCTTTTTTCAACAAGCAAAATGTAAACCAAACATATACTTAAAATTAAGAGGTAGCATGTATCCCACTATCAACAACATGGATTTTTCACTAAGCAAGTCAAGAAGATTATAAAAAAGTGTCTATTAAGATAAACGATTTAGTTGGATTAAATTGAAAAATTTTATAGTTTATATGATACACTTTTTTTGTTTTCAAAAGTATCCCCCCATCTAATAGGTAAAAGTGTTATTTCTATTTTGGATTAATCTCTCGAGATATGATCAAGCATCAAAGTAGTGATCCCTTCTAATGGTATTATTTCTATTTCTATACATATAAATCTCAAGATCAAACTTAAGACCACATATTTAAGGGGCTCGATCCCCTTCCACTCAGACCATTGTTATGCACTTTTTCCTTTTACTTGTCTATAGTTAAGGCATAAAAAATCCAATCAATAAATGCATGTTTGTTTTAAATTGTATTGGATGTATGTATGCATGCATGCATATATATATCAGGGGCATATCTAGTGAAAGGAATTTTTATTGTGAGAGGGTGAGAGGAGTAAATTTTGACCATACAATCATACATGGATGATCAAGATTAAAAGTTACTTAAAAGTCATGTGACCACTTAAAAGAATAACATGCTTTTATGTTCTAATCTTAATCATTCATGTAAGATCTAATGGTTAAGATTCATTTTTCTCCCCAGATACACTCCATATATATGGTTAGAGTAAAACATTAATCTCGGTGAATATTTAGTGGGATTGCAGATTGCTTACAAATGAGAGATCCTAAAATTTGAATCCAAGTCATGTAATTGTCATGAGTAGAAGATTGGCCAAGTAAGCTAATTCCCATCGGCATTGAATGTAGATGTTTAGGGTCACAAAATTCAAGGAGAGTTTAACGGACGAAAAGAAAAACTTTTTTTCCCTCAACATGGGTTCGCGTTGAAAGGAATCCAAACCAAACAAAGCATAAATAAATGAAAGTATAAATAAAATCAATTTAAGTGTCATTAGAACAATTTAAAGTTAACAAGTTTATCGAGAGACATATGTTTATAACTTATAAATTATATGTTCCAAATTTATTGTGCTTATTGTGTGCAAAGTTTATAAGTGAGTGGAGGAATTTTTGTCACTTTTTTTTGGGTACATTTATGTCAATTTCTTACCATACCTTTTCAACTCTTCATTTTCTTTGCAAATTGTACTAAAGTTTAGCTTGAAGAAGTGAGCTCAAATTCGAGGTAAAAATAGGATGTAACACAATTTTTTACACACTTTTTTTAATATTCTCTAATTATGTCACATTTCACACTCTTTTTAAAGTGTGACTTGTAACCTGATAGCATTTTAAATTATAAAAAATAATTTAGACAAAAAAATAATTATTCCACTGACTTACTCTCTTTTCCTACTCCTCTTCTTTCATCGCAGTAAACTTGCCATCGTCCTAACTCAAACTTGTCAAAATAAAAAGTTGATAGCATAATGGTCCTTTAAGAAATTCATTGCTGCAAAAGAAAATCTAATAACACAAGTGAAGAAATAATCTAAAGACATGTAAATATATCAATTGTCAATCAATGAAAATTCAAATAAAATGTTTTATTTTCATTCTCATAAAGGACATCTCATAGCCCAAACATGTAGTCAATATATTACAGAAGTGACTTTGCAATCCATGGTTATGGCCAGATGGAGGGCTTGCCAATTGAAGCTCAGGTTAATGGATGGAGGCAGGTTGAAAACGGAATCCTAGTTTGAAGTTGAGATTTTGGGCATTGAAAGTGAGAAGAAGAGAAACGATGTGTTAAAAAGTAATGGTAAGGTTGTTGGGAATGATGAGTATGGGTTGTAGCACTACAAGAATTAAGATAAATGGCAACAACTTTTTCCCAGCGGCACAAAAGTCGTTAGCAAAAGTATATATATAGCAATGACATTTGCAAGTTGTTGCGATAGGGAAAACTTTATCACCATAATGACATTTGCACTGACAAATTGTGCTCTATAGCAGCGATAACATATTTTGCTGGAATAGACTACATATATGGTAGCGCCAATAGATCGTTGCTGGGATAAGTATACGTATATGCCAGCGACTTTGGATGTCGTTGGGAATAGTAAAACATTGCAAGCTATACGCTACCGACAATGATCATTACGGGGATAAGCATAACAATATGGCAACAACTACAATTATCATTGGAATAAGTTATATGTGTATCCCAACGACTTTGGATGTCACTGGGAATAGTATAGCAGTGCAAGCAATACACCAGCGACAAATATATAAGCCTAGCAATATGACAACAACTACAACTATCACTGCGATAAGTTATATGCATATGCCAGCAACTTTGGATATCACTGGGAATAGTAGAACATTGCAAGCTTTACGCCAGCAACAAATATTATCACGGGGATAAGTGTAACAATATGGCAACAACTGCAGTTGTCGCTAGGATAAGTATACATCTATGCCAGCGACTTTGGATGTTGCTGGGATAAGTAGTAGAACATTGCAAGCTTTAGACAGCGACAAAGATCATAGCGGGGATAAGTGTAACAATATGGCAACAACTACAAAGTCTCACTGGGATAAGTATACGTCTATGCCAACGACTTTGGATGAGTTGCTGGGAATAGTAGAATAATGCAAGTTATACACCAGCAGCAAAGATTGTTATGGGGATAAGCATAGTAATATGACAGCAACTACAATTGTCGCTGCGAATAGTAGAACAGTGCAAGCTATGCGCCAGCAACAAAGATTATCACCGGGATAAACGTAGCAATATGCTAGCAACTACAATTGTCGCTAGGATTAGTACAAAGTAAATGAAAAGAAAAAGAAAACAATATTTTTTGCTGTTGTAGTATTCGTTGTTTACTTATATGTAAATGATAGTTATTAAAATTGAATTTAATTATACCCAAAAGTTTCAATTAAAATAGGGAATGATAAATATAGGATAATGATTTTGTTTTAATTCAAATTTCTGAATAAGTATATTATGGCCTATCTAATCTATATCTATTTATAAGATTTAAAAGTAATAAGAAAGGATAAAGTGTACATGTCATCAATAATTTAGTTTAAGATTTAAAGATAAATTATTTAATATAAAATCTTTATATTATGAAAAGAATTTAATTTTTTAAATTATAATTATTTAATATGTAAATAAAAATTTTAGAATATGATTTGTGACATTATTGGATAAGACTAAGACCTCTCATCATAATAATATAGGATAAGTCGTATCTAAAAGGTAAGTCATATCTAAGGATAAACCTATCATTCTAGAGGCTTATCTTCATCAATATCATTTCCTACAAGGATTTTAATTCCACATCTATAAATACAAGTAAACATCATCTTCCACTACCTATTAACTTCTTAATTAGTCCATTCTAATTTTATCACATCCTTAGTATCTTCTTCTCAGGTTCTAGAGCGCCCAAGCTATAATTCATCTCAGCCAATAGCAGGTATGTCCAGTTCCTACATCAAGCTAAAGATCTTGCTAATTATTTTTTAATATGCTAATTAGCTCTTTTTAATCAATTAGTTTTGACATTGTTCATGCATATATATATTGTGTGTGTGTGTGTGTGTGTGTGTGTGTAACTGCAAGAAATTTTTTATACCATCTAATAAATCAATTATTTCCTTGTGAACAAATCAAGTCAGATGCATACATTTTTTTTAAGGTTCCTTTGTCTCAAATATTTTCAAAATTACATTTTGCTGGGTTAAGTATATGTATATGCCAGCGACTTTGGATTAGTCACTGGGAATAGTAGAATAGTGCAAGCTATATGCCAACGATAAAGATTATTGTGGGGATAAGCGTAGCAATATGGCAGCAACTACAATGGTCGCTGGGATAAGTTATACGCATATGTCAACGACTTTTGATGTCACTGGGAATAGTAGAATAGTGCAAGTAATACATCAACGACAAAGATTGTTGTGGGGATAAGCGTAGTAATATGTCAACAACTACAATTGTTGCTGGGATAAGTACAAAGTAAATCAAAAGAAGAAGAAAGCAATATTTTTGTTTTGCTGTAGCATTCGTTGTTTACTTATATGTAAATGATAGTTATTAAAATTGAATTTAATAGTACCCAAAAATTTGAATTGAAATAAGGAATGATAAATATAGGATAATGACTTTGGTTTAATTCAAATTTTTGAATAAGTATACTATGGCCTATCTTATCTATATTTATTTATAATATTAAAAGAAATAAAAAAAAGATAAAGTATACATGTCATCAATAATTTAGTTTAAGATTTAAAGATAAAATTATTTAATATAAAATTTTATATTATTAAAAGAATTTAATTTTTTAAATTATAATTATAATATGTAAATAAAAATTTTAGAATATGATTTGTGACATTATTGGATAATATTAAGACCTCTCATCCTAATAATATGGGATAAGTCATATCTAAAAAGTAAGTCATATCTAAACATAAACCTGTCATTCTAGAGGCTTATCTTCATCAACATCATTTCTTACAAGGATTCTAATTCCACATCTATAAATACAAGTAAACATCATCTTCCACTACCTACTAACTTCTTAATTAGTCCATTTTGATTTTATCACATCTTTAGTATCTTCTTCTCAGGTTCTGGAGCACCCAAGCTATAATTCATCTCAGCCAATACCATGTACGCCTAGTTCCTACGTCAAGCTAATATATATATATATATATATAACGTATCTAGTAAGAAGAGTGTTTATTATAAGAGGTGAAAGGAGTGAATCTTAACCATTGGATATTACATGAATAGTCAAGATTAGAACATAAATACATGTGACTTTTTTAAATGGTCACATGACCTTTAAATAACTTTTAATCTTGACCATCTATGTATATATATCGGGGGCATTTCTAGTGAGAGGAATTTTTATTGTGAGATGGTGAGAGGAGTAAATCTTGACCATACAACTATACATGGATGATCAAGATTAAAAGTTCCTTAAAAGTCATGTGACCACTTAAAAAAATCACATGCATTTATGTTCTAATCTTAACCATTCATATAAGATCTAATAGTCAAGATTCACTCCTCTCACCAGATACACTCCATATATAAGGTTACAGTAAACCATTAATCTCGGTGAATATTTAGTGGGATTGCAGATTGCTTGCAAATGAGAGATCCTAAAATTTGAACCCAAGTCATGTAATTGTCATAAGTGGAAGATCGACCAAGTAAGCTAATTCTCATCGGCATTGAATATAGATGTTTAAGGTCACAAAATTCAATGAGAGTTTACCGGACGAAAAGAAAAACTTTCCTTCTCTCAACACGGGTTCACGTTGAAAGGAATCCAAACGAAACAAAGCATAAATAAATGAAAGTATAAATAAAATCAATTTAAGTGTCATTAGAACAATTTAAAGTTAACAAGTTTATCGAGAGACATACGTACATAACTTACAAATTATATGTTTCAAATTTATTTTGCTTATTGTGTGTAAAGTTTATAAGTGACTGGAGGAATTTTTGTCACTTTTTTTTGGGTATATTTATGTCATTTTCTTTTCATATCTTTTCAAATCTTCCTTTTCTTTGCAAATTGTATTAAAGTTCAACGTGAATAAGTCAGCTCAAACTTGAGGTAAAAAGAATAATGATCATCTTACCTCAAATAGTGCTTATACCCATTTTAACACAATATGAAAGTTGGTTAATGAAGTATAAATTGTTGTTGGTTAATGGGTATGTACAAATATATATCCCCTCTAGCATGACCTCGTTAACCAACTTATATATGTCATTAACCACTTTTTTATTCTTCATTAACCAACTTGTTACATACTCATCAACCAACTTCTATACGTCATTAATCACGAATTTGTATTTTATTAACCAACTTTATGTGGTGTGAAACATGGCGTTGATAAAAATGGATAAAATTATCGAGGTTGAGGTAAAAATAGAACGTAACACACTCTTTTTAATATTCTCTAATTCTCTAATTATGTCACATCTCACACTCTTTTTAAAACGTGACTTGTAACCTGTTTGCTTTTCAAATTATAAAAAAATAATTTAGACAAAAACTATTCATTCCACTGGCTCGCTCTCTTTTCCTACTCCTCCTCCTCCTCTTTCTTCCCAGTAAACTTGCCACTGTCCCCACTCAGACTTGTCAAAGTAATAGTTGATAGCATAATGGTCCTTTAGGAAATTCTTTGCTACAAAAGAAAAATAGATAATACAAGTGAAGAAATAATCTAAAGACATGTAAATGTAATCAATTGACAATCGATGGAAATTCAAATAAAATGTTTTGTTGTCATTCTCATAAAGGAAATCTCATAGCCCAAACGTGTAGTCAATATATTATGGATGTGGCTCTGCAATCAATGATTATAGCTGGATGGAGGGCTTGCCAATTGAAGCTCAGGTTAATGGATGGAGGCTGGTTGAAGACAGAATCCTACTTTGAAGTTGAGATTTTGGGCATTGAAAATGAGAAGAAAAGAAAGGATGTGTTAAAGAGTAATGTGGGGTTATTGGGAATGATGAATGTAGGTTGCTGGTTGAGTAAATTGAGAGTGTGTATATTGGCTTTGAGGTGCAATCAGCAAAAGGTTTTCATGGTGCCTAAAGCATAGACATTGGCAGCAATGATAGCCTCGCTGGAGATGGGTTTGGCTACAATGGCAGCATTGCCTTTGGATGACATTTTTTTGGGTGTGAACAAAGATGGTAATAGGCTAAGTAGCAATTCAGTGAAGGATTGATAGTGGAAGGTGTTGGGAAAGAAAAAAGGGTGTGTACATAGCAGAAGCAATAACACACAAATAAGTAATAAAATCTTTCCCACTTGAAAGAACTTATGAGGAGCAAAATATACAGCCAACCAAAAATATCCACCAAAAGATATATTCAAGAATCCACAAAAATAAATAGGCAAAGAGAACTCACACAATTTTAATGTGAAAACTCCCTCAATGTGAGAAGTAAAAACCACGGGACCTAATCCAGAAAAATCTTCACTATAACAAATCAATGAATACAGCAAAGTGTCTCCCAATAAACAAGAATATCACAACAGCCCCTACTCACTACCAACAAAGTAGAAATCAATAAAGTAATAAAATTCAAAACTCACAAAGGGGTACAAACAGTCCAATAAGTAGAGATAGAGAAATAAAATTCTGACCACACAAGTAGAAGCTCACGGTATAAGGAACAACATACTGAAAAAACATCAAGATCGAACTACAAATGATCACTCGATCTGAACATGCGAAATCAGCATTGAAACTTTTTTCTTCTCTTCTCTCTTATGCGGCGCTCCTTCTTTTTAACATAAAAGATGTTGATGCCTTTTTATAAAAGCCCTATCTCTCTCTCTCTCTCTTTCTTTTTAAACATAATGGCATGGGCCCCACTTAGTTGGACCCATCCAATAAGCTCCCCCTCCAACTCAAGTGGAGGCAAATTCTAAACCGGAAACCAAACGATAATCTTCAAACTTCTCCCTTGGTTGAGACTTTGTCAATATGTCTGAATCATTATCATTAGTATGAATCTGCTTAAGTTCCAACAACTTAGAGTCCAAAACATCACGTATCCAATGATACCTCACATCAATATGCTTAGATCTAGCATAGAACATAGGATTCTTGCCAAGATGAATAGCACTCTAACTATCACAAAACAAAATATACCTCTGCTGAGTAAAACCAAGTTCACATAAAGTTCTTCATCCAAAGCAACTCCTTACAAGCCTCAGTAATAGCAATGAACTCAGCCTCAATAATAGACAATGCAACATACTTTGGCAACCTAGATTGTCAAGCCATAGCTCCCCCTGCAAAGGCAATCAAATAGCTAGAAGTAGACTTTCTATAATCAACATCCCCTACCAAGTCTAAATCTATATAACCACAAAGAACAAGTTTCCTAATTCCAAAATAGAGCTTCAAACTAGAAGTGTCCTGAAGATATCTCAAAATTCACTTCACAGTTTTCCTATACTCTCTACTAAGATTAGAAAGAAAATGACTAATCACACCAACTGCATGAGCTATATCAGGCCTTGTGCAAACCATTGCATACATCAAACTTTCTACTGCAGATGTATAAGGAACATGTTGCATATCTTGTTTCTCTTCATCACTAGAAGAAGCTTGTCTAGTGGTAAGCTTAAAATGTAAAGCAAAAGGTGTAGCTTCATCTAAGTAAAACCGTTGAAGCACTTTCTTAATGTACTTCTACTGTGATAGCCACAACTTCTTGGCCATTCTATCACAAGTAATCTGCATGCCAAGAATAAGTCTTGCAGGTCCTAAGTCTTTCATTATAAAAGACTTGTTAAGCTCCTTTTTCAACCTATCAATTTTAGAAGAATTATGACCAATAATCAACATATCATCAACATAGAGCAATAAAATGATGAATTCATTATCAAAAAAATTCTGCACAAACACATAATGATCTGAAGTAGTCTTCTTGAATCTCTGCTAAATCATAACAAACTCAAACTTCTTATACCATTGTCTTGGGGCTTGTTTCAAGCCATACAAACTTTTCTTCAACTTGCAGATATAATTTTCTTTACCCTTCATCACAAAACCCTCAGGTTGCTCCATGTAAATCTCCTCCTCCAAATCACCATGAAGGAAAGCAATTTTCACATTCATTTGCTCAACCTCTAAATCAAAACAGGCTGCTAAACCAAGAACAACTCGGATGGATGACATTTTAATAACCGGCGAGAAGATTTCCTTAAAATTAATCCCCTTTTTCTGATGGTAACCTTTGACAACTAATCTAGCTTTGTATCTTAGAGTGGAAGTATTCTCATCATTCTTCAACCTGTAAATCCACTGATTTTCCAAAGCTTTCCTGTCCTTACGTAACTTGACTAGCTCAAAAGTATAGTTGTCAAGCAAAGATTTTATCTCATCATTCATTGCTGCAACCCATTCTGCCTTTTGTTCACTCTCCATAGCCTCTTCGTAGCACTCAGGTTCTCTCCAGTCAGTGAGGAGCACATATTCATCAGATGAATAACAGGTAGAGGGAATAAGATGTCTGGAAGACCTTCTAAGTGAAACAACAGGTTCATCAACAACTACATGAGCAGGAGCATCTACCTTATCAGCAACATTATCAACAACATCCTTAACTTGATCACCCTGAATATGATTATGCACATAATCATGATTGTCAAAGTTAGTTACATTAGTCATATGAGACTCAGGAACTGGATCAATATCAACCAAACCATAAGTACTCAAAGACTCTGACTTCTTTGCCTTGTCAATATCTTCAATGATCTGATCCTCCATGAAAATAACATCACAGCTTCTAACAAGCTTCCTCTTAACTAGATCATACAACCTATAGCCAAACTCATTATGACCATTGATGTGGATTAAAAGTTGTAAACCCAAGTGCAGGTTGTTTCAAGTAATAAATTCTCGGGAGTCTGAGGTCGATCCACAAGAAATTGATGAATAAAAATTCTTTGACGTAAAGTAAATATTTTGTCATGATAATAAAAGTGATAAAATTTGGTCACAAATAAAAAAGACTTACTTGTGTTAGGAGATCCACTCTTGGTAAATAAAATAAGGATAAAATTAATTCTTTTTATAACTCAATTAGAATCCACACATAATAGAGGTTCCAATCGGAAAATACAATGTTCAAAGTTCATTAAAAATTATATACGTAATTATATTATGATTCCTTTAATCATTTATTAACACCACCACTCATAAATGGGATCAAGTATTTATTGTGCCAAAATCTTGTCTACAAAAAATCAAGATCTCCACTTTACAAGGAGGGTTTCTAAATTGATTGAAAACAAAATACAACACGTATAATGACTACTTGAAAATATATCATTTAAGCACAAGAAAAAACTGAATTTAACCTTATTTTATTACCAAGAGCTTCATCCTTTCACCCAAGTAAAATGAAACTTAGTTACTCATAGACAAGAAGAAATGAAGAGAGAAGAAGAAGAACATAACTTCAATTTAGAACAAAAGAAAATTATAACAAGATAAACAAACAACACAATAGCATGATCTTGGCCTCTAAGACTGATGCACAATTTTTTGTTTCAAACAAGTCTACAAACTTGATGCGGGATTAATTGTTGCTTTGCGAACCCAAGTGCAGGTTGTCTCAAGTAATAAATTTCTCAGGAGTCCGAGATCGATCCACAGGGAATTGTTGAAGATTAATTAAGGTGAAGTAAATATTTTGTTATTATAGTAAAAATTATTTACTTAGGTTAAAAGATCCACTCTTGGTAAATAAAGTAAAGGTAAGATTAATTTCTTTTATAACTCAATTAGAATCCTCGCAACATGGAGGTTCCAATCGGAAAATACAACATTAAAAGTCCATTTAAAATAATATACGTAATTATATTATGTTTCCTAAAAATATTACCACCACTTATAAATGGGTTAAAGCATTCATTGTGCCAATATTTTGTCTACAACAAATCAAGAACTCCTCTTTACAAAGATGGTTTCTAAATTATTAGAAACAAATTATAATACGTATAATGGTTACTAGAAAATATAAATCATTTAAGCACAAGAGAATAATAAATCTAACCTTACTTTATTACTAAGAGCTTCACCCTTTCACCCAAGTAAAATGAAACTTAGTTACTCATAGATAAGAAGAAAGAACGAAAAAAGAAGAAGAAGAAGAATATGACTTTAATTTAGAACAAAGGAAAATTACTACAAGAAAACCTAGTAATAAAATGGCATCATTTTGGTAACTAATACCTAACACCCTCAATGATCTGCCAAGGCCTCCTTTTATAGAGGATTAGAGATACAAAATGACAAGGGGGCTGAGTCATTAGTGGGTGGATGAGTGGAAAATGAGTGGAAAATGCCAAATGACTTTGGGTGAGTGTAAAATTATGGAGATTCCTTGTCTCCGAAATCATGCAGCTTTGAAGTCATTGCATTCGTCATTTTTGAACCAAGTGGTCTTCATAAAAGTTGTAGGCCTAGATCTTAGCTTTCAAATGGCTTTAGTTTGAGTCTAATATCATTTCTATAACTCCAGATACGTTCAAATTACTGCACACTGCCCAGGCCCAGTCACAACTCCTTTGTTCTGACATCCAAGCCTAATATCACCTTCAAGGAGTCCGATTCTGGAAAAGTGTTCAACATGAAAGTTGTAGATATGGGTCTTAACCATTCATCGTCCAAATTTTAGCCTATTTTAAAACCTCTAGCCCGAAAATGGTGATGAACAGTACACGTAGGTTAAGCTGTCAGGAAAAGCACTCTGGTTCTTGTTTCAACCCTAATTTGAGTTATCTACTCGTATGATTGGGCCTTTGAGGTCTTCATGAAAGTTATAGAGCTCTCTCTTATCTTTAAAATGCCATCAGATTCACCTTATTTGACCACCTATATCCCAAGATATAGCCCAAATATAGAAGCAATGTAAGACATAAATTATGCTGAAAAATTCAATTAAGTCCAATTTGAGTTCAAACTTACAAAATATAATCAAAATCAATCAATTAAGTACATGGAGAGTGTAAATGACTAAAAATGAAGGCTTATTAATGTATCAAATATTTGATCATCAAATTTTTCCACATTTAGCTTTTTGCACTCCTGGGCAAAACACAAGACCAAAACTAAAAACAAAATGAAACAGACTCAAAAGCTAAACACTCTAAAAGACTCAATTTCTAATAATATTTAAAAATGAAAAGTAATCAATCATTCAAGTAATCAAAACATTCATGAGGTAACATATCTTCACTTCTCAAATCAACAAGTAAGGATATTTTAATTGAAAAGCACGAGTCAAGAATGATAGATTTTCACAAGATTCACTCTCAATCCCTCAAGTGTTTAAAAGGTAAGTATTTCACTCAATTCATCCCATAAAAATTGTACTACCATAAGCTTGCTTATCTTCTACTTCTCCACTACTCAGAACACATGCACACACAAATCATGAGGACTTTATTCAAGGTTGTAATGGGGTCAAGGTAAAGGAGGAGGTAATATGGATATGACAAGTTAAATACCAGAGAATAAAAGAGCATGAGAGCTGAGTTCAATTAATAAGTATGAAAGTTTATCCCAACTCCACCTAATACAAATTCTCTTTACATATTCTTTTCCTTTCCTTTATTACCTTGTTGACCCTCTTCTCTTTTCATTTTTTTGATTGATTTTTTTTTATTTTTGATTTTTGATTTTTGATTTTTTACAAAAAGAACATCATATATACATTTTTTTAACCATTCTGCACACATACCCCCACACTTGTTCAAGAACTCATCGAATGATAAAACTAATGTTCTCTTATTCCCTAAGGTCAAGTAAGAACATGGTTTTTCATTTAAGGCACTTAATGAGTTTGAAACAAAGAATAGTCAAATAAGCTCAAAGGGGTTAAGTAAGGAGAAATAGGTCATTTCTAATGCTTTATGTTGGTAGGAATCAGAGAATTTCCAAGAAGTTATAAGAGTGTTTGATATCATATTGAGACAACATGCTGCTAAACAAGGCTGGTTATTTGATTAAAATAGCTATTTCAAGAAAAATGCTTCAATCATATTTATGTATGCATATGAAAATGTAGTCTCAAAAAGAATCAAAGTAAGTTCTAGAGTAACAATTCCATGAGTGAAATTCACACAATAAAGAAAAGAATGATACAAATGTTCAATCCATTCATCAATAGGCTCAAAATCTCACAAGGCATAATTCTATCATTCTCAGTCCACCAATTCAACATCCATAACCAAGCATGTGAATTTTAAGAAAGAAGACAATTTACTCAATCATGCAAATTTTCCTGAATTTGAATTGCTACTTCCACACAAATTAGTTACTACCCAAATTACTCCTTACTCTGCCACCAATTTTTGATGCGTCTCAAGAGTAAATAATGTACTCTTTACTCTGTCATCCCTAATTACTTTTGTTGTTAATAAATTGATGACAAACACAACAAACATATTAACAAACACACTCTTATTTTTTTTTAGTTTTTTTTTAATATAAACACAATAAACATATTAACAAACACACTTCCTAATTTTTTTTTTTTTGGATTTTTTTTTACAACTATCCTTCCCCCAACCAGATCACAACATTGTCCTCAATGTCAAAACATAGATAGGTAAAGGATAGAATATATTACCTGTTCTTTGCAATTACTGAAAAGAAAATCTCACACAAATTTAAACAAAACAAAGTATGATAAATAAAACTAAAGCTTGTAATTATTTAAATAGTTAGAGTGTCTTGGCTGGCTTTCTTTTCATTTTGCTTCCCTCACCACTTCCTTCATTGCTTCCTTTGGACCAATCTATCTAAGCTGTTACTGGATCAGGTTCATAAACAAAAGCTTCTAATTTATCAATCAACTCATCAACAGTGGAAGTAGAGATAAGGAGTCGTCTTGTAGAAGGTGTGACAAATTTCTGTTCCACAGCATGGTCAACAAAAGATAACAAATTATCAAAGAAATTATTAACATTCAACAAACCTACAGGTTTATGGTGGATATTCAGTTGGGCCCAAGAGACAATTTGAAAAATTTCTTCCAAAGTACCAAAACCACCAGGTAATGCAATGAATGCATCAGAGTTTTCAAGCATTGCCTTCATTCGTCCATGCATAGATGATACTTGAATTTCCAGTCCAATTGTCTTTCCAACGATGTTTCTTCGAGTTAAAGGTTCAGGAATGACACCTAAAACTTGACCACCTCTTATAAATGTAGAAAGTGATACAGCCCCCATTAACCCAAGGCAACCTCCCCCATATACTACACGAATGTTCCTCGTAGCAAGTGTTCTACCAACAGTGCTTGCTGCGTTTACAAACTCTAAACTCTTCTCATAACTTGTCCCACAAAATACACAGATACTGACAAATTTATGAATAGAAGAAGAAGCTCCCTCCATTTCTACACTCACACTCTCTTTGAATGATTATGAATTGCAGGAAAGTGAAGAAAATGGAGTGTTTAAATAGGGAAGAGAATAGAAAAAATAATAATAGCTCCTATACAGGTAGGTTGACTAGTGTCAGAAAAGTTTGAAATTTTAAAAATAATAATAATAATAATTTTTTTTTTTTTTTTTTTTTTTTTTTTTACTTCAAGAAAACCATCAGGGTAAAAAGTCTAGAAACCCCCGAAGGATCCCATCCAAAGGATCGTCTGTCCAAAACCAAATTCAACAAAATCATACAAAGATAAAATAATAATAACAAATCATTACATACCTTTATGTACAGGTTCATGGCAGATCTTTATACTGTGTGTCATGAGTGCAGTAATACCAAGACGGCTCAGTCAATCTGGGCATTCTTCTCCCTCCCGCTTGTGGGATATTTTGGATTGAGCTACGACGCCACTAATTAAAGTGCGTAAATCGACAGCTACCACCAACGACCACAACCAGTGAGAGGTCGCTGAAGAGCCCATGGCATTAAATCACAAGATCCAGCTCAGAGGCATTGTCACGCGAGAATGCAAACACGGGATGCTTCTTTCTGTCCATCAGCGAGCAGAGCCTTTGGTTAAAACCTGGGAATGCTTGCGCGGCTCTCTATAGGGCATGACACACGAACCTTATTTACCGACCGACGTGCGAAGGTCCACCCGAGTCAATGATGGATCTGCCACTCCACTGGCAGGGGCTCCTAATCTAATTAAAGACCAAGTACAATCGAAGTTTCGCCCTTTTTTATTTTATTTTATTTTTTCATTTTTTTTCATTTTTTTTTTTTTTTTTTTTTTTTTTTTTTTTTTTTTTTTTTTTTTTTTCTTTTTTTTTCTTTTGTCCTTTTTTTTTGAAGATGTACAAGATAATATATACATGTTGTTGTGATTATGTCTCACATTTTCCTCTGGTTTCACGTCCAGAAACGGCTTAAATGCCTTCTATGAGTCGAGGATAAGCTTCCCATCTAATTTTCTTATAAATTGGCAAACAAGGTCTTTTTGAGTCAAATTCCCAAGACTATAACGCTCTTGCTCGTCTCTGAAGAGATTCCACAAACTAAGAAGTTCACGCTGCACAATTTCACAAGAATGCGTTTCAAGAGTCAATAAGATATTATCTAATGACTCCTTATTCAGTCCATTCTTAATGAAGAAAATTTTATCTTCTCTATTTATGAAAACCATCCCCAAAGAGCGACATCGTGTGTTGCAATTCCATCGTGCACACTTATAACAAACTTTCATTCTTTTTCTCTTCTCCTTTTTGAAAATGAACTTTTACCGAGACCAGGCATGTATGGGACAAATGAATCTGAAGATTCACCAGCTAAACGAACCTTTGCTTCGATTATCCAGCATATATCTTTTGGGATGCCCTTATACATTAACAATCTCAGTCTTTCACACCTAGCTTCATAAACTTTTGTTAGAGCATTTAGAGGGAGAGAAGGAAAATGTTTTCTTAGATTTGAGAGAATGACATCCATTTTAAAAGGAGAAGAAATCAGTTATTATGAGAAACTGAAAAACAAACCGACTTGAGAGTCACGGAGTACCGTTATCCGCCATTTAACCGGGAACACAAAGAACTGCAAAAAGAAAGAAATAACATTAAAATAAATTCTACTCATAACAATGATTAGAAAGAGAAATAGATTCTACCTCAACAACTTGATATTCCAGAAATGGTTTGAGTCTTTATCCATTGACCTTAAATACAATACCATTCCTAGGATTTTCAATGTCTATGGCCCCATAAGAATACATATGTTTGAAAATATAAGGACCAATCCACCAAGATCTCAATTTTCCAAGGAATAGGTGAAGACGAGAATTATAAAGCAGAACTTTTTGACCAATTTCAAAAGTTTTTCTCAAAATTGATTTGTCATGAAAAACTTTTGTTCTAACTTTATAAATCTTTGAGTTTTCATATGCATCATTTCTTAATTTCTCAAGTTCATTAATTGCAATTTGCGTAACTTAGAAGCATCATCAAGACTTAAGTTGAAAACTTTAATGACCCAAAATGCTTTATGCTCCAATTCTACAGGTAAATGACAAAGTTTTTCATAAACTAACCGATAGGGAGACATGTCTAAAGATGTTTTAAAAGCAGTACGGTAAGCCCAAAGTGCATCATTTAGTCTTAAAGACCAATCTTTACGATTTGGGTTAACCATTTTTTTCAAAATTTGTTTAATCTCCCTATTTGCCAATTCAACTTGTCCACTTGTCTGAGGATGATAAGGGGTTACAATTTTGTGGGTAATGCAATATTTCTTCATTAAGGATTCAAATGATTTATTGCAAAAATGTGTTCCCCCATCACTGATGATAGCTCGAGGAATTCCAAATCGACTCAAAACATTTTCTTTTAAAAATTTTAGAACAGTTTTATGATCATTGTGCCAACATGGAATCGCCTCAATCCATTTTGAGACATAATCAAGCGCAACCAAAATGTACACAAATCCAAAAGATGATGAAAATGGACCCATGAAATCAATCCCCACAATCAAAAATTTCAATGACAAGGATAGGGTTCAAAGGCATCATATTTCTTTTAGAAATGGACCCCAATTTTGACAACTTTCAAAATTTTTGCAAAAAGTATAAGCGTCCTTGAATAAAGTGGGCCAATAAAATCCACCTTTGTAAGATTTTCAATTGTTTTCTTTGAAGAAAAATGACCTCCACATGCTTGAATGAATGACAAAATTTGATGACACTACTTACCTCATTATCGGGTACACATCTCCGAAAGATTTGATCAGACAATATTTGAACAAATATGGGTTATCCCAAAAGAAAATTTTCACCTCAATCAAAAACTTTTTCTCGTCTTGGTGTGTCCACTGAGGCGACATCTTACCTGTTACAAGAAAATTGACAATGTTAGCAAACCAAGACATGGAATTGACAAAAAATAAAAATTCATCGGGAAAAGAATCATTGATAGGTGTGCTATCAAAAGATGAGCCTGTTGTCAGCCTTGACAAATGATCTGCAACAACATTTTTGACTCATTTCTTGTCTTTTATTGTGATGTTGAATTCTTGAAGCAACAACATCCACCATATCAACCTAGGTTTAGCATCCTGTTTAGACATTAAATATCTAACAACAGCATGATTAGTGAAAATAACAGTGGAAGAACTAATTAAATAAGCTCAAATTTTGTCCAATGCAAAAATTACATTAAGTAGTTCTTTTTCAGTAGTGGTGTAATTCATTTATGCACTATTCAAAGTTCGACTTGCGTAATAAATTACATGAGGCTTACCTTCCTTTCTTTGGCCTAAAATAGCGCCAACAGCAAAATCACTAGCATCACACATCAACTCAAAAGGCAAAGACCGACCAAAGGAGATTGCATGATAGGAGCAGAAGTCAAAAGACCGATTAATTTTTTAAAAGATTTTTGACAATCTTGAGTCTAATCAAATAGTGTATCTTTTGTTAGAAGATTACATAAAGGTCTAGATATGGCACTAAAGTCCTTTACAAATCTTCTGTAAAATCCTGCATGTCCTAAAAAGGAATGAACTTCTTTGACTATTTTTGGGAAAGGCAAATGAGCAATTAATTCAACTTTGGCCTTATCAACTTCAATTCCTTTAGAAGATATCACATGACCTAACACTATTCCTGAGGTAACCATGTAATGACATTTTTTCCAATTTAATACAAATCCTTTTTCTTCGCATCTTTTAAGAACTTTTTCCAAATTATCAAGACAATTTTCAAAAGAATTTCTAAAAACTGTCAAATCATCCATGAAAACCTCTAAATAATGCTCAATCATGTCACTGAAAATACTTAGCATGCATCTTTGAAAAGTTGCCGGAGCATTACAAAGACCAAAAGGCATTCTTCTATATGCAAAAGTATCAAAAGGTCAAGTAAAAGTGGTCTTTTCTTGGTCCTCTAATGCAATTGGTATTTGATTATACCCTGAATAATCATCAAGAAAATAATAGTAGGAATGTCCTGCTAATCTTTCCAAAATCCGATCAAGAAATGGCAATGGAAAATGGTCTTTCCTAGTGGTTGCATTCAATTTTCTCGAAATCAATACACATACGCCAACTAGATGAGACTCGGGTAGGTATTAATTCTCTTTTTCATTTTCAACCACTTTGTTATTCTAGATTTCTTAGGCACAACTTGTGTAGGGCTTACCCACTGGCTATCAGAGATAGGATAGATAATTCCAACATCAAGTAATTTAAGAACTTCAGCTCTAACTACCTCTTTCATGTGTGGATTTAATCTTCTTTGAGGTTGTTGAGATGTTTTAGCATTATCTCTAAATGTATTCTATGTGTACAGATTAATGGATTAATGCCTTTTATATCCTTTAATGTCCATCCAATTGTACTTTTATGCCTTTTAAGTACTTCTATCAACTTACCTTCTTGTTCTTTGGTCAGGGATGAGGAAATTACCACTAGAGAGCTTTGTTCTTCTCCCAAAAATGTGTACTTCAACCCATCAGGTAATGGCTTCAGTTCTAGTATGGGTACTTCTTCATAGGTATCATTATTCATGGATTTTAGCTCTTCGAATCTTGGCTTCCTTCCTTTGTATTCCATTTCCTGTGTACAGTCAAGCAAATAGCATATTTCAGAAACATCATCATCTAATTATGTACCTGAATCAAATGAATTAATGAAACAGATTTCTTATGGGTCAGAAGAACTCCTGATTTGAAGATGATCATCTATAATGGCCTCAATCCCTTCAATCTCTTCCTTTTCATCATAAACTTCATATGGTTGCTTGCACATGTTGAAAACATTAAGCTCCAATGTCATATTTCCAAAAGTTAGCTTCACCACTCCATTTCTGCAATTTATCAAAGCATTAAATGTTACTAAAAATGGGCAACCCAAAATAACAGAAACTGACTTAGAACTATCAATCATAGGTTTAGTTTCCAAGACAATAAAATTCACAGGATATATGAATTTATCAACTTGTACCAACACATCTTCTACTATTTCCTTTGGAATTTTATTTGATCTATCAGCAAGTAGAAGAGTTACTGAAGTTGGTTTTAACTCACCAAGGTTGAGTTCTTTCGATAAACCGAATATGGAAGCAAATTAACACTAGCACCAAGATCAAGTAAAGCTCGTTCAATTTTATGTTCACCAATAATGCATGAAACTCGTAGGACAACCAGGGTCTTTATATTTCAACTCATTATTGTTTTGAATAATGGAGCTTATTTGATCAAAAATGCATTCTTTTTCACATTATGTTTCCTTTTAACGAAGGCACAAGTCTTTCAAAAATTTGGCATAACAAGGAATCTGCTTGATAACATCTAACAGAGGAATATTGACCTTCACTTATTTAAAGATTTCAAAAATGTCACTGTTATGATTCACTTTACTTGAATTGTTTAATGCTCGAGGAAATGGTGGTGAAGACGAGGGTTTGATCTCCTTTTGACTAGGTGGCTTATCAACTCCTTCCTCATCTTTGGGAATTGACTCATCATCTTTCTCAAAAAGTTTAGGAATTTGTTTTTCAATAACCTTTCCACTCCTAAGAGTTATCACTGAGTTGACTTGATCTATTTTTTGACTTTCTGAACTACCCTCATTTAGGCTAAACTAACCATTGGGATTTGGTTGAGGTTGAGAAGGAATTGATGGCTTGAGTGTTATGGTTATTGATGGCTTCTTATTTTTTCATGAATGCATGCAATGTTCCTTCAAGGTTTTTCCTATATGGTGGGACATAGGGTGCATATCCTTGAGGATTTTGAGAATCTTGCTGTGCCTGAGGAGGTGGTGGTTGCATGAATTGTGGCTGGTTACTATTCCTCCAACTGAATTTCGGGTGATTTCTCTATCCCGAATTGTATGTATTTGAAAAAGAAGAAGTGAATGGGTTTTTAAAATTATTAATTGTATTTACTTGCTCATGCACAACTTCTTTAAAAACAGGAATTTTTGGACATTCATTTGTTGAGTGTCCTAATTCATCACAAATGCCATAAATTTCTTCACTTTGCACAGATTTAATTTCTATTACTTTCCTGGATTCCATGGCTTCAACCTTTCTAGCCAAACTAGCAAACCTTGCATTTAGATCTTCTTCTTGACTAAGATGATATTTTCCTTTACTAGCATTTGCAAGGTTAAATATAATTGAATTTTTAGAAGGATTGGTACCATGCCAAGATTGAGAATTTTCAGCCAAATGATCTAAATAGTCTAAAGCTTCTTCAGGTTCTTTATCAAGAAATTCACCATTGCACATTGTTTCCACAAATTGTTTAGTTTTGGGTGTTAATCCTTCATAAAAGAAGCTTATAGTGCGCCATTTTTTAAAACCATGATATGGACAAGAATTCAACAAATCTTTAAAACGTTCTCAACTTTGAAAATATGCTTTATTTGAATTTTGGAAAAAAATTTGGATTTGTCTTTTCAAAGCATTAGTTTTATGTGTTGGAAAAAATTTCTTCAAAAACTCACCTTGCATTTCTTGCCATGTGCCAATTGATCTTGGTTTCAAAGTGTTAAGCCAAGTTTTTGCTTTATCTTTCAAAGAAAAAGGAAACAATTTAAGCTTAACAATCTCTTCAGTGCAAGTTTGATCATGAAAAGCAGTACATACTTCCTCTAATTCTTTTAAATATAAATATGGGCTTTCAGATTCTAAACCATGAAAATTAGAAAGTAAAGAAATCATACCTGGCTTGAATCTAAAATTGTTGGCATTGAGTGGAAAGATAAAACATGATGGATTAGAATTTCGAGATGGTTGCAAATACTCACGCATGGTTCGCAACGGTTGATTTTCATGTTCATCATGCACACTTTCATTTTCAGCCATTGTGCTTAATGTGTGTGATTGTGATTCAAACAAATCAATATGTAAAGTACCTGGATTAACTTTAACCAAACGACCAGAATTTAAATCACGATACCAATTAAGCATAAACAAGTAACTTACAGTAAAAAAATAAAATGTACAAGCTAGCAGTATAAATTGTCCATTAAATATTAACAAAGGTGTGGTATAAACCAACCACCAAATAAGTTAATAAGCATAAAAATTAAAAAGTTAGTATACAGATAAATTAAAATGTTAGAAGCAGAAAAAGTAAAAAGTTAGATAGCTGATAAAGTAAAAAGTTAGATAGTTAGTAAGAGAGTTAGTAAACAAAAAAAAATGAGAAAATAAATAACAAAAAAAATGACAGAAAATAAATACAAAAAATAAAGTACAGAAAAAAAAATAAAAGGGAGAATTACCCCACTAAGTTAATATGTACAAGAAAATAAAATGGAGAATTACCCCACTGCATACGTAAATTAAAATGCAGAAAATAAAGTGTAAAAAGTAAATTTAAAATATGAAAATTGGAGAATCGGCAAACCGATTTTTTGCTCCAGCTAGAGAGGAGAGAAGAAGAAAGATTATTTCATTAATAATTAAAGATTATAGAGAAATTAGGGAGAGTTTCCCCCACACGTTAGTATGCACAGAAATTAAAAAGGGAGAGGTTCCCCCACTAGTTAGTATATATATAAAATTTTTACACCAGAAATTCAGTTTTCAAATCAAGTTCTCCGGCAACGGCGCCAAAAACTTGATGCATAATTTTTTGTTTCAAACAAGTTTACAAATTTGATGCGGGATTAATTGTTACTTTGCGAACCCAAGTGCAGGTTGTCTCAAGTAATAAATTTCTCGGGAGTCCGAGGTCGATCCACAGGGAATTGTTGAAGATTAATTAAGGTGAAGTAAATATTTTGTTACTATGGTAAAAATTATTTACTTGGGTTAAAAGATCCACTCTTGGTAAATAAAGTAAAGGTAAGATTAATTTCTTTTATAACTCAATTAGAATCCTCGCAACATGGAGGTTCCAATCGGAAAATACAACATTAAAAGTCCATTTAAAATAATATACGTAATTATATTATGTTTCCTAAAAATATTACCACCACTTATAAATGGGTTAAAACATTTATTGTGCTAATATTTTGTCTACAACAAATCAAGAACTCTTCTTTACAAAGATGGTTTCTAAATTATAAAAACAAATTATAATACGTATAATGGTTACTAGAAAATATAAATCATTTAAGCACAAGAGAAGAATAAATCTAACCTTACTTTATTACCAAGAGCTTCACCCTTTCACCCAAGTAAAATGAAACTTAGTTACTCATAGATAAGAAGAAAGAACGAAAGAAGAAGAAGAAGAACATGACTTTAATTTAGAACAAAGGAAAATTACTACAAGAAAACCTAGTAACAAAATGGCATCATTTTGGTAACTAACACCTAATACCCTCAATGATCTGCCAAGGCCTCCTTTTATAAAGGATTAGAGATACAAAATGACAAGGGGACTGAGTCATTAGTGGATGAATGAGTGGAAAATGAGTGGAAAATGCCAAATGACTTTTGGTGAGTGAAAAATTATGGAGATTCCTTGTCTCTGAAATCATGCAGCTCTGAAGTCATTGCATTCGTCATTTTTGAACTAAGTGGTCTTCATGAAAGTTGTAGGCCTGGATCTTAGCTTTCAAATGGCTTTAGTTTGAGTCTAATATCATTTCTATAACTCCAGATACGTTCAAATTACTATACACTGCCCAGGCCCAGTCACAGCTCCTCTGTTCTGACTTCCAAGCCCAATATTACCTTCAAGGAGTCCGATTCTGGAGAAGTGTTCAATATGAAAGTTGTAGATATGGGTCTTAACCATTCAACATCCAAATTTCAGCCCATTTGACAACCTCTAGCCCAAAAACTGTGATGAACAGTACACATAGGTTAAGCTGTCAGGAAAAGCACTCTGGTTCTTGCTTCAACCCTAATTTGAGTTATCTACTCGTGTGATTGGGCCTTTGAGGTCTTCATGAAAGTTATAGAGCTCTCTCTTATCTTTAAAATGCCATCAGATTCACCATATTTGACCACCTACATCCCAAGATATAGCCCAAATACAGAAGTAATGTAAGACATAAATTATTCTGAAAAATTCAATTAAGTCCAATTTGAGTCCAAACTTACAAAACATAATCAAAATCAATCAATGAAGTACATGGAAAGTGTAAATGACTAAAAATGAAGGCTTATTAATGTATCAAATATGTTATCATCAAAGACCAAGACTCCCAAATGATCTGCTAACGGTGCCTTTTATAGAGGATTAGGGATACAAAATGACAGGGGGGTTGAGTCATGAGTGAGTGGATGAGTGAAAAATGAGTGAAAAATGTCAAATGACTTTTGATGAATGAAAAATTATGGAGATTCTTTGTCTTCAAAATCATTTAGCTCTAAAGTCATTGAATACATCAGAATTGAGAAATATGATCTTCAGGAAAGTTGTAGGCCTAGATCTTAGATTTCAAATGCCGCTAGAATCACCTCAATTGACCACTTATAGCCCGAGATATGGCCCACTTACTACACAGTGTTCAGGCCCAGTTACAGCTCCTCTATTCTGACTTCCAAGTCCAATATGACCCATTATACCTCAGAAGTTGTAGATTTGAGTCTTAACTATTAACCATCAAAATTTCAGCCCATTTAACATTCTATAGCCCGAGCTATGACATGAACAGTACACATAGGTCAAGCTGTCAGGATCAGCACTCTAGTTCTTGTTTCAACTCCAATTTGAGTTATCCAATCGTGTGATTAGGCCTTTGAGGTCTTCATGAAAGTTGTAGGGAATTGTCTTAGCTTTCCTACAAGATCAGAATTACATCAACCAGATATTTAAAACTCAAATTATAGCCAATTTATTGAACACCATCAAAGAGATAAATTAAGGCTAATTCATGCAATAATTCCTTCAATGATCCAATAAGGTCCAATATCATAAAATTTGTCAAAACTAACTTAATTAAACCTAATTGAACCTTAAGAAGTCCAGTGAGAGGATTATAAAATGTATAAAATATATTGTTATTAAATTCCTCCACACTTAGCTTTTGCACTCTTGGGTAAAACACATAAGACAAAAATCAGGGAACAAAGAAAAAAATAATACGGACTCAAAAGCTAAAAACTTTAAAGGATTCAATGAATCAAGAAGAGCAGCCAGACATTCAATGGATCAAAACATTCGTAAGGTAACATTTCTTCGCATCTCAAACCAACAAGTAAGGAAACTTTAGTTGAAAAGAATGAATAAAAAATGATAGATCCTCACAGAATTCACTCTCAATCTCTCAAGTGTTTAAAAGATAAGTATTTCACTCTATTCAACTCATGAATAATTGCACTACCATAAGCTTGCTTATCTTCTACTTCTCCACTACTCAAAAATAACATGCACACAAAAATCAAGAGGATTTTATTTAAGGTTGTAATGGGGCTATGGTAAAGGAGAATGATAATATGGATATGACGAGTTAAATGTCAAAGAGAATAGAAGAGCATTATGATACAGTTAGAGTGGAGAAGATGTTTGAGAACATTCAGTTTAAATTTTCTAAGGGTTTCTTAGTTCTTTCTCTATTTGCTTCCTTCTCATAAAGGACAATGAACAATATTTGACTAATGTTTTGTTGAAGATCAATGCCAAATTAGTAGATTAAATTCATTATTAGGCCTAAATATTCTCCTTCTCTTCCTGTTGTTTCCAATCATCCACTCTCATTCTAGGTATGAATATGTCACAAGGTGCATTCTTTGATTGCAGCGGTGGTCAGCTCTTTTTTTCTTCTTTTTTTTTTCTTTTTTTAGGAACATTTTACACACACACCCCCACACTTATTAAAAAAACCCAACCAATAACAAAGTCGATGCTCTCTTATTCCCTAAGGTTAGGTAAGAATATGATTTTTTTAAGACACGTTATGAGCTAAAAATAAGAAATGGTCAAATAAGCTCAAAGGGGGTACACAAGGAAAAATATGCAAGGTTGGCTATTTAGTCAAAGTAGCTATTTCAAGAAAAATGTCTCAATCATGTTTATGTATGCATGTGAAAATATAGCCTCAAAAAGAATCAAAGCAAGTTCTAGAGTAACAATTCTATGAGTGAAAAAAATCACACAAGAAAGAAGAGAATGGTATAGATGTTCTATCCATTCATTGATAGGCTCAAAATCTCACAAGGCATATATCCATCATTCTTAATCTATCAATTCAACTTCCATAACTAAGCATGTGAAATTTAAGAAAGAAGACAATTTACTCAATCATGCAAATTTCTCTGAATTTGAATTGCTACTTTCACACCACAATAGTTATTTACCCCAACTAAAATGCGTCTCAAGAGTAAAATTACCTCTAGAGCAAAATTTACTCATTACTCTGTCATTCTTAATTGGTTTAGCTATTAGTAAATTGCTGACAAACATATAAACACGACAAACATATTAATAAACACACTTTCTAATTTTTTTTTTGGTTTTTTTTTTGGTTTTTTTTTACACAACTATTCACACAACTGTCCTTCCCCCCAACCAGATCACGACATTGTCCTCAATGTCAAAACATAGATAGGTAAATGATAGAAGATATTACATGTTGCTGCAATTACTGAAAAGAAAAACCTTACACAAATTTAAACAGAAACAAAGTACGATAAATAAAATCAAAGATAAAAGAAAGTTATAGATGAAGTATCATATCACACTCTTGTTCCTTGCTGCTTCCCTTGCTGCTTCCTTCTGATCAATCAATCTGAGTTATAACTGGTTCAGGTTCATAAACAAAAGTTTATAATTTATCAATTAATTCATCAACAGTTGAAGCAGATATAAGGAGTCGTCTTGCTGAATGTGTGATAAATTTCTATTCCACAACATGGTCAAGAAAAAATAATAAAAGGTTAAAGAAATTATTAACATTCAACAAACCTATGGGTTTATGGTGGATGTTCAGTTGGGCCCAAGAGACAATTTGAAAGACTTCTTCCAAAGTACCAAAACCACTCGGTAAGGCAATGAATGCATCAGAGTTTTCAAGTATTGCCCTTATTCGTCCATGCATAGATGATACTTGAAGTTCCTGCCCAATTGTCTTTCCAGTGATGTTCTTTTGAGTTAAAGGTTCAGGAATGATACCTAAAACTTGATCATCTCTTAGATGTGCAGCAAGTGATACATCCCTCATTAACCCAATGCTACCTCCCCCATATACTACACGAATGTTTCTCACAACAAGTGTTCTACCAAGAATGATTGCTGCATTTACAAACTCTAAACTCTTCCCATAACTTAACCCACAAAATACACAGATACTGGTAAATCTACCAACCGAAGAAGAAGCTCTCTCCATTTCTACATTCACACTCCCTTTGAATGATTTTGAGTTGGAGGAAAGTGAAAAAAATGGAGTGTTTAAAAATAGATGAGAATAGAAAAGGGTAATGATAGCACCTATATGGGTAGGTTGGCTAGTGTCAGAAAAGTTTGAAATTAAAAAACTTTTTTTTTTTTTTTTTTTGACTTCAAGAAAACCATCAGGGTAAAGAAGTCTAGAAACTCCTAAAGGACCCCGCCCAAAGGATCGTCTATACAAAACTAAAATACAACAAAATCATACAAAAATAAAATTATAATAACAAATAATGACATACCTTTATGTACAGGTTTCATGGCGTATCTTTATACTGCACGTCATGAGTGCAGTAATACCAAGACAGCTCAGCCAATCTGAGAATTCTTCTCCCCCCCTCCCGCTTGTGGGATATCCCAGCCTATGCATCGTCCCTCTAGTTAAAGAGAGAAAATCTAAATACGACGACCAATGACCACAGCTAGGGAGAGGTCGCTGGAGAGCCCATAGCATTAAATCACAGGATCCAGCTCAGAGGCATTGTCACGCGAGAATGTAAATATAGGACGCTTCTATCTATCCATTAGCAAGCAGAGCCTACGGTTAAAACCTGAGAATGCTTGCGCGGCTCTCTACAGAGTATGGCACACGAACCTTATTTACCGACTGGCGTGCAAAGGTCCTCCCGAGTCAATGACGGGTCTGATACTGGTAGGGGCTCATAATCTAATTAAAAACTAAGTACAACCAAAGTTTCGCCCTTTTTTTTTTTTTTTTTTTTTCTTCTTTTTTTTCTTTTTTTTTCTTTTTTTTTTCTTTTTGAAGATGTACAAGATAATATATACATGTTGTTGTCATTGTGGCTCACATCTTCCTCTGATTTTACGTCCATTAATGACTTAAACGCCTTCTATGAGTCGAGGATAAGCTTTCCATCCAATTTTCTTATAAATTGACAAACAGGATCTTTTTAAGTCAGATTTCCAAGACTGTAACACTCTTACTCGTCCTTGAAAAGATTCCACAAATTAATAAGTTCACGATGCACAACTCCACAAGAATGCATCTCAAGAGTCAATAATATATTATCTAATGACTCCTTACTCAGTCCATTCTTAATGAAGAGTATTTTATCTTCTCGGTTTATGGAAACCATTCCCAAAGAATAACATCGCTTGTTACAAGAAAATTGACAATATTAGCAAACCAAGGCATGAAATTGACAGAAATTAAAAATTTATCTGGAAAAGAATCATTGATAGGTGTGCTATCAAAAGATGAGCCCGTTGTAAGTATGGACAAATGATATGCAACAATATTTTTGGCTTCTTTTTTATCTTTTATTGTGATGTTGAATTCTTGAAGCAACAAAATTCACTGTATCAACCTACGTTTGCAAAAACTTTTTGAGAAAATCGACAAGTTCACCGAATTGTCAAAGTAATAAAGTTGACGATTAAGAGAAAAAAAATCTAAACACATGAAATTAAGAGGGAAAAGAGAGAACAAAGCACATGAATGCAAAATACATTAAGGATATAAACACATGAAATTAAAACATTAGGGATCTGATTTCACTTAATTCAATAATCTATCATAAACAATAGAGTAGCTTTGGGACCTTCATTATAATTAATTTATAATCATTCAATTGATGGGGAGAATCCAGTAATTAATTAAAACTTAATTCCTTGGTCTAAACCTTAACTCTTAAAGGCATGACTTTTACTCTATGGATTCTCATGAAAAATATCGTAATTCTCCAACACAACCTATAACCTCCATTCCTAAATGATTATAAATCATGATACTTATTGTTTATGGTCTAGATTATATGCAAATCTTCTGATTCTATATACACCTCACTAGATCAATTTATGAGTGACTAATTCATAAAAGCATTAAGAATCATAATAAGCACTCAAATTGAATAAAGAAGAAATTGATTAAAAATCTAATCTTAATACATATCGATTGAATCAAGTTATGTTTTTACCCTAGAAACACACAAATTTAACTACACATGACAAAAGAGAAGAAGAAATAAGAAGAATAAAATAAAAATATATACAGAGCTCAACCTTCCATAAAAATAATATTAACAAGTAGGCGGTAAACCTGTCATGGTACAAAAAAAATAGTATTAACAAGTAGGCGGTATAAACTGTCATGGTAAAAATAATAATAATAATAATAATAATAATAATAATAATAATAATAATAATAATAATAATAATAATAATAATATTATTATTATTATTATTATTATTATTATTATTATTATTAACAAGTAGGCGGTAAACCTACCATTAAATATGAACAAGGATGTGGCATAAACCAGCCACTAAATAAATATTAATAAGGATGTGATATAAATCGACCACCAAATAAAAATTAACAAGGGTGTGGTATAATCCAGTCACCAAATAAAAATTAACACGTAGTAAATGAAAATTAACAAGGGTGTGGTATAAATCAGCCACCAAATAAGTTAGTAAGTAGATAAATTAACATGTTAATAAGTAGGTAAAGTAAAAAGTTAGATAACTGATAAAGTAAAAAGTTAGATAGTTAGTAAGAGAGTTAGATAGTTAGTAAGTTAGTAAATAATAAAATTAAAAGGTTAGTAGGTTAGTAAGTTAGTAAGTTAGAAAGTTAGAAATAAAGTACAAAAAGTAAAATACAGAAAGTAAAGTGCAGAAAATAAATTTAAAATATAAAAACTATAGAATCGACAGAGCTGATTTTTTGCTCAGGTGAGAAAGAATAGAAGAAGAAAGATTATTTCATTAATGATTTCAGATTATAGAAGTTAAGGGAGAGTTTCTCCCACTAAGTTAGTACGTTAGTAAGTACAAAGAAAAAAAAAAAAAAGAGTAGAAAATATATATATGTATATATATATATATACACACACACACAAGATCCACGGGGAAAAAATATATAAATATATATACAAAATATTTACACCATAAATTTATTCTTCAAATTAAGTTCCCGGCAACGGCGCCAAAAACTTGATGCGAATTAAAAGTTACAAACCCAAATGCAGGTTGTTTCAAGTAATAAATTCTCAAGAGTCCGATGTCGATCCACAGGGAATTGATGAAGAAAATTTCTTTGATGTAAAGTAAATATTTTATCACAATAATAAAAGTGATAAAACTTAGTCACAAATAAAAAAGACTTACTTGGGTTAGAAGATCCACTCTTGGTAAATAAAATAAGGACAAGATTAATTCTTTTTATAACTCAATTAGAATCTACACATAATGGAGGTTCTAATCGGAAAATACAACGTTCAAAGTTCATTAAAAATTATATACGTAATTATATTATGATTCATTTAATCATCTATTAACACCACCACTCATAAATGAGATCAAGCATTCATTGTGCCAAAATCTTGTCTACAACAAATCAAGATCTCCACTTTACAAGGAGGATTTCTAAATTGATTGAAAACAAAATACAACACGTATAATGACCACTTGAGAATATATCATTTAAGCACAAGAAAGAAATGAATCTAACTTTATTTTATTACCAAGAGCTTCACCCTTTCACCCAAGTAAAATGAAACTTAGTTACTCATAGACAAGAAGAAATGAAGAGAGAAGAAGAAGAAGAAGAACATAACTTCAATTTAGAACAAAAGAAAATTACAATAAGATAAACAAACAACACAATAGCATGATCTTAGCCTCTAAGACCAAGACCCCTAAATGATCTACTAATAGTACCTTTTATAGAGGATTAGGGATACAAAATGACAAGGGAGCTGAGTCATGAGTGAGTGGATGAGTGGAAATGAGTGGAAAATGCCAAATGACTTTTGATGAGTGAAAATTATGGAGATTCTTTGTCTCCAAAATCATTTAGCTCTGAAGTCATTGAATACATCAAAATTGAGAAATACGGTCTTCATGAAAGTTGTAAGCCTAGATCTTAGATTTCAAATGCCACTAGAATCACCTTAATTGACCACTTATAGCCCAAGATATGGCCCAATTACTGCACAGTATTCAGGCCTAGTTACAGCTCATTTGTTCTGACTTCCAAGCCCAATATGACCTATTATACCTTAGAATATCAAAAGTGTTCTTCATGAAAGTTGTAGATTTGGGTCTTAACTATCAACCGTCAAAAGTTTAGCCCATTTAACATTCTATAGCCTGAGTTATGGTATGAACAGTACACATAGGTCAAGCTATCAGGATTAGCACTCTAGTTCTTATTTTAACTCCAATTTGAGTTATCCAATCGTGTGATTAGGCCTTTGAGGTCTTCATGAAAGTTGTAGGTAATTGTCTTATATTTCCTACAAGATAAGAATGATATCAACCAGATATTTGAAACTCAAATTATAGCTAATATAATGAACACTGTCAAATAGATAAATTAAGGCTAATTCATGCAATAATTCCTTCAATGATCCAATAAGGTCCAATATCATAAAATGTGTCAAAACCAACTTAATTAAACCTAATTGAACCTTAAGAAGCCCAGTGAGAGAATTATAAAATATATTGTTATCAACCATTGCCAATGAAGATGCACTGCCTAGTCTTGACATCCAACTTGGACTTCTCATTTTTGGGCAAATGCACAAATGCTCTACACCCAAAGACACGTAAATGGTCATAGGAAACATCCTTTCCATACCACACCCTGTCAGGGACATCAGCCTGTAAAGCAACAGTAGGAGATAAATTAATAACATGTGCAGCAGTATATAAAGCCTCACCGCAAAAAGATCCAAGTAACTTTGCTTCAGAAAGCAAACATCTAACTCTCTCCATCAATACCCAGTTCATCCTTTCTGCCAAGCAATTAAGCTAAGGAGTCTTAGGAGGCATCTTCTGGTGTCTAATACCCTACTATCTGCAGTACTCATCAAATGGTTCACAATATTCACCATTATTATCGATATGAACATATTTCAGTTTCTTCCCAGTTCCTCTCTCAACAGAAGCTTGAAACTGTTTAAAACACCTAGCACCTAGTCTTAGTCTTCAAGGCATAAATGGCAACTGTCGAGATTACCAAATTTAAATTAATTTATAACCGATTTACTAAAACTACTTGTAGCATAAGGTAACACCGGGTCGAGCCCGTAGATCATTCTAATTATGAAGTCAGATTAAGAGGTTAATAAACAGGGGGGAAAAGTTTTGGAAAATTAAACAAAAAAGAGCAATTAAAAAGAGTAAACAAGATTAGGAAAACAACCAATCCAAGAGAATTAACCAATCTTGATTTTAATCCATCCTTGATCTTTATAGATCCGTTCAACTATCAACCAAATCCTTGATCTTAGATCACATCAAGACGCCTCTCAATGATCCATGGATCTTCTACTAGAAATGCTTCTAGAATTTAATTAATTAAGGTTAGACAAATTAAGCATCCATCCAAAACCCAAATTAACTTAAAAACCAAGATCCAACTAAGCTAAACATTCATCAAACACCTTTGATGCATTATTTAACCTCTGAATTCATCTCTTGGCACATGATAATTATGCAATTAACATATGCAAATCCCAATCAAATTAAGCATTAAATCAGAATTTAAACAAGAGAAGAAGAGAAAGAGAAACTTGATTAATAGATGAATGTATAGCAATTAAAACAAGATCTCAAGATTAATCATCAAGCTTGTCAATCTCTTGGATTGATTAAAGAAGTTTAGCTCTCCATAGCCATCACCATTGGAGAACCTTCAAGAACCATACAAAAATGAAAATAACAAAGAGAGAGGAGGAGAGGAAGAGAAGAGCAGAAGTCTCCAAATCCCAAAAACTAAACTACAAGAACCAACTACAAATCACACCCTCGTAGAAGCTCTCCCCTCTTTCTTTACAAATCTGATTGCTCTCCTCTTAATCATTCACAAAGAGTCAAAAGTAGTTCACCCACTCTTGTTAATTATTCATCCATTATCAAAGTATGTCTCCCACCTTCCATTGAATTATTTTCTCATTATGAAAGTGTGTCTCCCACCTTCCAATGATTCCTCCACTTTTTCCACGTTGCTATCTTTTCAATTTCTGTCATAATCTCAAATTCAAATCAAGTCCATCAGATAGCCTTTGAAGTAAGCTTTCCAAGGAGTACTCATATGCTTAATTTGGGCTTGAAATGAGTGAGATATGCCCAAAATAGTGAAGGTGTGTCCAGAATTTGTAACAGTACCGCTGGTCCAACTTCAAGGTTGTATTTGACCATATAAACATCCGAATCTTCCAATTTGACATTTCACAAAACTTGTAGATCTTTTTCTCATCTTTCCTAACATATAAAGAACATCAAAATCAGAGATCTACAACTCAAGTTATGGTTAAAATACTGAACCACTGTTAATATGCATTAAAATCCAAAAATTTTGCTTTAAAGCCCAATTCAACCCAATGATCTAAATGAGTGCTGAGATCACTTAATTACAATCTGGACATCATTAATAAGGTAATTGTGTGGATAATTAATATGTTAAAAATCATAATTATCAATAAACCCAAACTTTCCTTGAATAATCATCAATAAAAGTCACAAAGTATAGTGCACCACCAAATGTTTTAGTCCTCATTGGACCACAAAGATCTGAATGTACCATCTCAAGTACCTCTGATTTTCTAGAAGGAGGGTGACTCTTGAAAGAGACTTTATTCTACTTCCCAGCCAAACAATGAGTATAATTTTCCAAACTTGCACCCTTCAAACCTGAAAGTAGATTCCTTTTGACCAAAGTATCAAGTCATTTCTCACTAATGTGGCTAAGTCTCTTATGTCATAACTCTGACTGATTATCACACTCAGCTATATTAACAACATCAACAAAAACTGAAGCATTGGTCCAGTACAAACCTGAACACTTCTTTCCCTGTGCCACAACCAAAGAACCCTTGGAGAGTTTCCACTGTCCACCACCAAAGGTATTAAAATAGCCATCATCATCAAGAACACTATCAGAAATTCGATGCAAATGAATGTTTGGTGTGTGTCTAACATTCTTCAAAGTCAATTTTGTTCCATTACTAGTTACCAAACAAACATTGCCAATGTCAATCACCTTTGACATGCCATCATTACCCATCTTCAAAACCTCATAATCACTAGGAGTATAAGATGTGAAGAAATCCTTCCTATATGTCACATGAAAACAAGCACCACTGTTAGCAACCTACCTGGTCTCATCACAAGCAACATTAATCAAATTTTTATTATAAATAATCATAAGATCTCCTCCAGTAATGGTGGTAACACGATCATCATTATCATTATCCTTCTTTTGTTGCATGCCCTTGTTACCCTTGTTCTCTTTTTTCCATTGGTAGCAAAACTTTTGAACATACCCTTTTTTACCACAATAGTGACACTTAAGGTTTTTGTATTTAGACCTTGATTTGCTTCTACTCTTGCTTATACCTCTACTGCCTTGTCCCTAATCCCTTTCGCTGCTTCTCCCTCTGTTTCAGTAACCAAAACCTCTGACTGCGAAGAAGATGTCTGCTGAGTTCGTCGTCTAACTTCTTCATTCAAAAAGTAATCTTTACATAATCTATGGTCACAACACCTCCAGGAGCAGAACTAGTTACGGTGACTCTGAGATTTTCCCAAGAATCAGGTAAAGTATTAAGTAACCAAAGTCCAAAATTTCATCTTCAAATTTCACACCCATGCTGAACAACTGGTCAAAGCATCCTTGAAAATCACTCAAGTGATCAGAGATAGAACTACCATCCTTGTAACTCAAGTTCATAGCTTGCTTCAACAAAAATAATTTATTATTCCCAGATTTAGAGGCATACAAGGTCTCAAGTTTATCCCACAAAGTTCTGGCATGTGAATCATTAGCAATATGATTCAAAACATTGTTATCTACCCATTGCCGAATAAAGCCACAAACCATCATGCTTAAAAGCCCAGTCTTCATCAGATTTAGCCTCAGGCTTTTCATTAGCAAACACCAGTAAATGTAATTTTTTCACAAATAATAAATCTTTCATCTTTCATTTCCACTTATGGTGATTTGTGTCATGCAAACTAATCATCCTACTGTAATTTGGCTCCATCATTCAATCAAGTAAACAAATAAATAAATTTCTCTAATGCCAATTGTTAGGAAAGAAAAAGAGGTGTGTATACAGCGGAAGCAATAACACACAAATAGGCAATAAAATCTTTCCCACTTGAAAGAACCTGTGAGGAACAAAATATACAGCTAACCAAAAATATCCACCAAAAGATATATTCAAGAATCCACAAAAATAAATAGGCAAAGAGAACACACACAATTTTAATGTGAAAAACTCCATCAATGTGAGAAGTAAAAACCACGGGACCTAATCTAGAAAAATCTCCACTATAACAAATCAATGAGTACAGCAAAGTGTCTCCCAATAAATAAGGATATCACAATGGCTCCTACTCACTACTAACAAAATGGAAATCAATAAAGTAACAAACCTCAAAACCCATAAAGGGATACAAACAGCCTAACAAGTAGAGATGGAGAAATAAAATTATGACCATAAAAGTAGAAACTCACGGTGCAAGGAACAAAATACTGAAAAATCATCAAAATCGGACCCCAAATGATCACCTGATTTGAACACGTAAAATCAACATTGAAACTTTTTTCTTCTCCTCTCTCTCACGCGGTGCTCCTTCTTTTTAACATAAAAGATGTTGATGCCTATTTATAAAAGCCCTGTCTCTTTTTTTTTAACATAATGACATAGGCCCCACTTAGTTGGACCCATCCAACAGAAGGAAGAGAATGAGGTTACAACATCATGTTTAGCCCTGTAGTGAAGGATGATGTGATGGATTGGATTGGAAATGAGGTAAACATGGAAAGGCCAAAAAGTGAATGAGTAGGTGCAACATGAAGCAGTGGAACAATGATTGGAAAGTCGAAGAAAGTGAAGAGCAGGAAGAAATTAGAATGGTGGGAAAAAATCTATTAATAAACTAACTAAAAAAATCTTTAAAAAAAGAGAGAAAAAGAGCTTAAAGAACCTATAAACAGGTCACACTTTAAAAGAGAGTGTAAGGTGTGGCCCAATAATAAAAAATGTATTAAAAAGAATGTGTACTAAAAAAATATGTTATTAACATTTCTCAAATAAGACTCTTATCATTAGAAACCCATGCCCATATTACAAAGGTGGAATGCTAGTAAAAAAAAAGGATTATTTATCTAATCGATATTTTTTTATACTAATTGATTTATTATTATTATTATTATTATTAACAATGAAAATACATTCTAGCTTAATAAGAGAAGCAATGACAGGGGGACACTCCTCTATCCAAGTTGTATTTAAATTAGGAATATAAGTAAGCTGAGCTATTTGTGAATTATTATAGTTCGACTCATTAAACACTCGATCAAGTTCGTTTGTTTAACTAAACAAACAAGCTCAAACTTTTATTTAAGATCAATTATGGAAACGAGTTAAAGTCAAGTTTTATGGGCTTGACATTAAAAGCTCACGAATAGTTTGATTATATATAGTGTAGCCAAAAATTACCATAGTTAATAAGAAAAAAGTTAACAAGATGTATGTACAATTGTCAACGGACTCTATCTCCTTACACAAAAGACGAAGATCATTTCATTGTGAAAATATGTTGAATTTTTTTAAGTGTTAAAGCTTATTTTAAAATTTTCTTTTGTAATGGTGGAATACTATGAATTTTTTTTAATCATTTTATATAATGAATTATGAAAAAAAGTCTTTATTTCTATTTTTTAATTCATCTTTTTACTATAAAAAGATATTTATTAATTATTACATTAATAACCTTAAAAAAATAAAAAATATTTAAAGGAGAAATTTGATAAAAAGAAAGAAAATAATCAAGTCATAAACGAGTTAAACGAGCCGAGTCGAAATTTTTATATTTTAAAACAAGTTAAACTAAAACTTTAAATTTGACTCATTTAAATAAATAAATTAACTTTTAACAATTTACTTTTTTACAAGTCGAACTTGAGCTTCAAGTATTGAGTTTAACTCGGCTCATTTATACTCACAATCTAGACTATTACAAGCATGCTTAGCTAGAGTGTGTGCCAATCTATTGCCATCTCTCTTAGTGTGGCAAAAACTACAAGAAACAACAAACTGACCTAGATTTTTGCAATCCTCAACATCTAATCCAAAGTAGGAGTTGTTCAGTTTCTAGGAATGGAGGGCCTGGACAAGTTCTAGACAGTCGGATTTGGCCTCAACAATCATGAAACAGAGCTCCATAGCAAGGGATAAGCCAAGTCTCATCCCACTACCCTCAGGCAACCTTACCTCAGGTCTACTATCTTCAGCCAGAGTTGCGTCCACATTAAGCATAAACCTGTCCTGTGGTGGAGGTCTCCATTTAGTTGGGCCATCCTGCGGAAGAACATACGCTTCTTCTTGTGGAAATGCGTTTTGCCATTGGCTTTTTGGTAACTGTGCAGTAATGATAGAGCCTTTGAGATCACTAGAATTGCATCCTGGCTCTTTATTCTCAAACACAGCTTGTTTCTTGCAAGCCAAATACCATGGGCAACACCAACACTAATCGATTTTATTTCGATTCACGCTTTTTGTAATTGTTTTTATATACTATAATTTAATCTTATGTTAAAATATCATTATAAATTTTTTATGATAATAACTATTTGAAAGATAAATCAATCAATCATCAACATAATAATTATATAAAAAGAGAGTCTTAGTTTATAGAATTATGCTAAGTGTTAATTTTAGGTTGTGACACTAATATTATTTAAATTTAAATTTTAGTATTATTTTAATAAAAATTAAAAAAATATATAAATGATTTCATAATTATTTTTACAAATGTTATTTTTAAGTTGTGTTATCGATAATTCATTATAAATTTAAATTTAAATTTTATTATTATTATCTTATTAATTTAATAATAATGTTTATATATATATATATATATATATATATATATTAAATTTTATTTGAGATATTTCTTTATTGAACAAAAATAATTTTATTTTAGTGTTAAATTATACTATAATATATAGAGATAAAGTTAAAAGAGTTACTAATGATCACAACTCACTCGAAACACTCTTTTAATAGTTTTTAAATTTTTAAAATATTCTCAAAATTTTATATATAAACTTTTTTTATAGGCAATAAAGAAAATAAAATAAATATTTAAATCTCAAAATAAAATTTCGGCATAAAATTTCTTTTAGGAAAGAGAGGCCATGGCCTCTAAAATATTTGACAGTTGACACCATAAAAATAATAAAATATTATATATAACCTCTAAACAATACTAAAATGTTGTTTGTTTGTTCAAGATTTATTCCAACCATTTATGTTCCTTTCATGTGTCCCAGCAATATTTTGCCAACGCCCATACGGTGTTGATAAAAGAAGTAAAACTCTTGTACCCAAAAAAAGAAAAATGTAAAATCTATCCAAAGCTTTCTTCTAAATAAATAAATAAAAAAGAAAAATACTATCCAAAGCAAAAATAGTAGAAAATGAGAAAAAAAGGCATGGAATATACGTATATATAACTAGTGAATATTCCATTTATATTTCGTTGATTGCATGATTTTTTTTTTAAAAAAAAATTCAGCTGAAATCTAAAAAGGTATATACTTAAAAATTTGTTTAAAATCGAAAAGCAAGTTATGCATAATTAAATTAATTAAAAGAGATTTTATATTTAAAATTAAAAATGACATGTATTATTTTTGAGAAATAATAAATTGAAAAATTAAGTTACTCTTAAAAATAATATACTCTAATTGATTTAATAAATAGGCGTGAATAATATTCATTTTGAAAAGCTTTCTTCTAAATAAAAAAAGGAAAAATAATATCCAAAGCGAAAATAGTAGAAAATGAGAAAAAGGCATGGAATATACGTATATAATAACTAGTGAATATTCCATTTATATTTCGTTGATTATGCGTGATTTTTTTTTTTTTAAATTCGGCTGAAATTTAAAAAATTATATACTTAAAAATTTGTTTAAAATCGAAAAACAAGTTATACAGAATTAAATTAATAAAAAGAGATTTTATATTTAAAATTAAAAATGACATGTATTATTTTTGAGAAATAATAAATTAAAAAATTAAGTTACTCTTAAAAATAATATACTCTAATTGTTTTAATAAATAGGCGTGAATAATATTCATTTTGAAAAAATCGTAATGAACCTTTATCAGCACCTGTTTGCTTCTCAAGGTTTACAAATTGATATTAGAGCCCTTTTTTTTTGGGGGTCTGAGAGCCCAATTATCTAGTTAACTTAAGAGGCTATTGGGCATACAAGGCTAACCAAAACTAAGTTATGGCCATCGAGTGAGAGTTATTATATTTGTATTGAATTGATCCAGCCCATTTATCTTGTCTACTTAAGAGCATAAGTGATTGACTCAGCCCAAATATTGGATCAACAGATTACTAGACTTGTTTGACATACAATATTTAGTTTGATAAGATAAGTTAATATAATACGAGCTCATTTGATATAAATGATAGGGTAAAGCCTAATACATAAAAGTTGAAGATATCAGGGTATTTAAAATTGTAATAAAATTTTTTTATAAGAACTTATATATCAAAATCCTATCAAGCCTAATCCATTCTCCAAGACTTTATTAAGTTATTAATTATTTTAATATATAAGAGGAATTTGATGAAAAAATTTATATAATATAGTGTTTACACCAAATAACTAATAATTTCATAATATATTATATTAGCTTATCCTATCAAGCTTAATACGACATGTCAAACAAGTCCTAATCGAAGTTGAGTGTGTCTTTAATGTGACATGACGTGACCCAATAGAAAGAAGTGGGTTGAAAAAAATGTGTTAAAAAGTGTGTTCTTGACTTTCTTTTATATATATATATATATATATATATATATATATATATATATATATATATATATATATATATATATTATATTATTATACGATTTAATCAAGGACTCATCAATTAAATTAAGGTTCATTTGGTACAAAATATATGATAAGATATAAGGGTCCGTTTGGTACGAATGATAGGATAAGACCTGATAGTATAAAGCCTAATACGTAAAGATTGAGGATATCGATGTATTTAGAATTGTAATGAAAAAGTCTTTATAAGAGTTTATACATCAAAATCCTATCAAGTATAATCATTTCCTTCAAAGTTTGATTAAGTTATCTATCATTTTAATGTATAAGAGGTGTTTGATGGATAAACTTATACGATACAGTGTTTACACTAAATAACTTATAAGGTCATAATGTATTATATTAGCTTATCTTATCATACTTAATACGACATGTCAAACAAGCCCTTAGCATGTAATCAACTCAATTAGTGTGTAATCAAGTTTAAGTGTATATTTTAGTGTGTGACGTGACCCAATAAAAAAAAGTGTGTTAAAAGAAATATATTAGAGAGTGTATTCTTAACACTCTTCTTAATATAAATAAAAACTTACGTTCAAAAAAAACTTACATTAAAATTAAACTGAAGCAATAATATTTAAGCTTATAATTAAAAAAAACCAATAATCTTTTAGCCCAAACTTTTTCTTAATAAACTTAGGAAAAAGTTAATTATATACTCTTAAAAAAGATGTATGTATAATATACATTTTTATTTAAGAATGTATGATTTATAAAAAGTGAAAGTAAAAAAATAATAAAAAAAATATGTATAATAAATAGTATTAGAATAAATATAAAAAGTGATGTAAAAAAATAAATAAAAAAATCAGAGTTGATAAACTTAACCCAATTACATTTTATAAAACCTTCTGTCATGGTAAAAATTGAGTCGACTAAAAAATTTAATGATTCTGCAGCTATTATGAAAAAATTAAAAAAAGAAAGAAGGAAGGAAAAACTATCCCAATTTGCACGTTGTCCCACACCCGCATCATATTTTTTAGTTTTCAATTTTCAAAGCAACCTGCCACGACATCAACCAATCACCTATCACACTACAATGGCCATTAAACAAAGAATCTGAGGAGTCTGGAATTCAAAATGTGAAGAAAACCACACCCACCATTTCCATCTACAAAACAGAGATTGGAACGCGAAGGGTGCCGGAGTGCGGCGGCCGGAGGGGGTGCGGCTGAGCAGTGGTTTCTTTCCTCTGTGGTCTTTTCCACTTGCAGTTGCAGATCAACCATGGAGGATTTCTCCTTTTCCTTTTTTTTTCTCCACGTGGCTTCAAACTGAACTGAGTTGTTTTATTGGACCGAACCACCAGTTTTGAGAAACTTGGCCGAGTCAGATTGGTTTTCACCGAGTCAATTACATAATCGATTGAAATCAACTTTGATATTTAGGATTTAGAGTTTAGGATATATATCTTTTTTATATTTAATTTAATATTATTTATTATATTTATTTATTTATTTTTAATCACACACCTTTAAAAAAATATTTATAATATTTATATTTTAAAAAAAATGTAAAATAATCATTTTCCGATTGAAATAGTCACTCAGACCAGTGCCGATCCAGTCCAAGTTTTATAACTCTGCTTAAGAGGATATGTGCTCATGGTCATGGATTTATTTAATAAGAAAAAAAAAGACTTGAAGTTAGAAGACCAATACTTTATTTTATATAATAGTTCTAATATTCTTATTATTAATAGTATATATATATTTTTTATATTTTTTTAATATTATTTATTATATTTTTTTTTTATCATTTTCTCTCACTTAATTAAAATCATCCAAAAAAATGTCAAAATTTTCATACTAATTTTCTTTCATCATACTTCTTTCATCATAATTACTAATTTTCTTACTCAATTTTCAAAAAAAAAAAAAAATCTTACTCATGTATTGCACAAATTTGTTTTAAATATGATATTTTTAACTATGAGATGAGCTTTTTGTTTAATAGACAAATATTTGATACATATTTTAATTTACTTATTTTACCTTAAAATTACTTATAATCAAAATATTTTATAGAGAATATTCAGCCAAAAAGTTTTTTGGTGCAAAATAAATTAATTCAAATGTACTTTTAATCTTCTATAGTATAATAAAGAGGTTCATATATCAACGTGTGTTAGTCTGAATGAAAATGATTCAAACTCTTTAAATATGTGATCTTAAATTTGATTTTAAGATTTATGTGTATAAAAATAATATTATTAGAATGAGTCTCCACTTAAACTCCTAATTATATTTTATGAAATTAGTCTATTATATATCAAGTTGAAATACTCTGAGAAATTAAAAAAAAATAAAGAGGTTCATATTTTTAATTTAATAATTATACGACCCATTCGATGTAGTTTATTTATTACAATACTTTCCTGCACTTTTTAAGTATATGTGCATAATTTATAAGGTCTCCTATTAACCATTTTAGATTAATAAATTGAAACTTTTATATTGTGTTTAATTTTCTTTTACTTTTGAATATAAAAACTAATAATTGATACTTAGGTTACGTTTATTATGAAGAAATAGAATAATATTTCATATTTAATCTTGAAATTATAGCATTCTAAATTTTATTGATGAAAAAAATATAGAATAATATTCTTATTCCAAATCTTATTCCACAAATTCATAAAATCATATTACCTAAAAAAGGGTAGGATTGTAATTTCATGATTTTATAGAATAAGATTTCATATATTATTCTTAATATATTCTTAACTAATTTATAAAATGATATAACTAAATTCTTTTATAATTTATAAAATACTCATATATTATAAATTTTTCAATTATAAAACAAAGACATATGTTATCTTTGTGTTATAAATTTTTAGTAAACTTGGATCCCACGCACAGCACCTACAGCGTTTTACCATTATGTGTGTGTTTGAAATAGTTGTAAAAAATAAATTATTTTAATAATTAATTATTATATAAATTTTTTTGTTATAATTAATTATAATATAATATTTAGATATGATAGTTAAAAAATAATTTTAAGTTAATTTGTTTTGTTTTGATGGTATAAAAAATTATTTTTATATATTAAATTATTAAAATAATATAAAATAATTAAAAAATTATTTTATTGATTAAAAAATTTTAATTGATGACAAAAATATATTTATATCTCAAATATAAAGAATAATAAAAAATTTAAGCAAAATGCCTAACGTATAGTTTTGAAAAAAATATTGATGATAAAAAAATTTAATTAATAACTTTTAATTATAGTTGTCAAATATAATAGAATATACAAAAAAAAAATTGTTAATTCGGTAAAATAAGTTCAACTAAACAAGCTCGGATGCAAGATTCCTTTACTTATTATAACCACATCTTAAATTATATACTGACATTGTGTTTCGTGGGCTTTTATTGAAATAGCCCAAACAAAACTTCCCTTACTTTTAAACAATTATTTTTTATATCTAGTTAAAAAAAGGACAAATTTTGATATATATTATTTATTTATACCTTTTGAGTTTTGTCAAATATATATTTAATATTTGTTAACATGTATAAGTTAAGTAAATTGCATTCAATTAATTTAAGTGATTATGTTTTAAACTTTTTTATTTATGTTATTTTTGTAATGAATTAGCATACTATTATATTATATTTTTAACAACAATGTGAACAAAATATTTTATTTCTTGTGATTGTATGTGATAAATTAATTTAATTATATTAAAATATATTCTAACATTTTTCTACGATTTTATTTATACATTTTTATATATATATATATATATTACATATTGTTATACATTTATATAATAATATATATGTATACATAAAACTTTAGTTTCACATTAGTTTAACTACAATTGAACCTCAAAACCTTAAACATTTCTCTTTTTTGGTTCAATGATTGGTTCGGTTCTAAAAACATTGGCCACAAGAGAGCACATCCCGCTTTGGGATCTTAGCTCATTTTAGGCCGAGAGCGAAACGAAATAGTCATCCCTTCACAAAGTTTATCTAGGGACCAAACATACATCCTCATTCTAAGAAATGTAAGACTTAATTTGATTTGGCATATATGGTCATAGAACACTGAATACAATATACTTGTGTAAATTGCATTCCTTGCATGGTCATGATTAGGTTGGATGATCAATGTTAGGTCTTCCCTTTCAGCCTCCAAATTGAGATGCAGCTCTCAATAGAAAAGCTTCATGGTTAGGAGCAGAGAGAGGACTCAAATTGTATTTATAATGATGTCAACCTTAGTCATCCCTCCCATCACGGGCCACTAAGGAATTGACCTACACTAGTAGCCGCCTGACATATTAGGCCAATAAGGTGTAATAGGCCTAAAATAAATAGATCACCATTGGCCTATTCCTTCTCCCATATAGATCAATTATTAACCTGTTTTAATAAAATTCAAAGCATCAATTAGTGGAAGCCCATATTAAAAATATTATAACATTCTCCCACTTGAGTAATACTAATTGAAGGATAATATTTTGAAAAACATTTTGTTTTGAAAACAACTCTCGGGTTAACAAATAATTTTTCACAATGAACGTGACCATGATTTCAAAAAATAACGATTCATGGGATAAGACCTTTAAATTGACCCAACTCATACCATTGACAATACCGAATCATAGCGACAATTACACCATTTATTGATGTAACACCTTCCATGGTCACATGCATTACCAATAGCATAGACCAAATCTTGATATAGTAGTGTAACATGAAAATAACACCAAACCCATGATCTAATAATGTTATTTTCAATGTCAGTCCTCTAATGATTTCTCTTCAACACCTTCGCTCTTTCCCGAGTATGAGAAATCATTGTCATGCTTATTATGAGTAAGAAAACTAACATGCTCCAACAACAAGAAAACTAACATGCTCCAACAAGCATGAATAACTAGCATGCTCATCAGAGCATGTACAACTAGCATGCTACTCCAAGCATAAAAAATACTTTTTGGTATAAGACCATATGCCAGTATATCTCATAAGGTACACAATATAAAATATTAACCATATGCGCATATAATAATAATAGTAACCAAGTGTATCAAATAGGGTAAGCTAATGCACAATACAAAATAATTAACGTGCAAATAAATCATAATATCTATCATGCCCTAAAACAGGAATCTCAGAGGAGACAAACAAGTGCAGTAAATATATGTAAAACACTTCCACTAACCAAGCACATCAAAAGAGCTCAAAACTCCTATTTTTTCAATGTGTTCTTTGAAAATTATAGGTCTAAGTCCCTTAGTTAATGGATCTGTTAGCATAGACTTTGTATTTATGTGCTGAACAACTTTGTCCTCTTTCTTTACAAAGTCTTTAACTATCAGGTACTTCAGCTCCAAATGTTTGCATCAAGTAGAAAGTTTACTCTTCATTTTAAAATATAGAGATGCACATTATCACATTAAACCTTTAGTGATCTAGAGATAGAAAAACAACTTGAAGACCCAAGATAAAATTCTTAAGCCATGTCATTTGAGAAACAGCATCAAAACAGGTATCGAACTCAGCCTGCATAGTCGAAGGAATCATCATGGTCTGCTTAACACTCTTCCAAGATATGGTATCACCAACTAGCATCAAGATGTAACTAGAAGTGGATTTCATGTCATCGGGGTATCCTCCAAAATCGAAATCTATATATCCAACAACTTCTAAGTTATATACCCTCCTGTATACAAGCATGTAGGCTTTTGCTTTCTGCAAATATCTCTTCACTTTCTCAGCAACAACCTAGTAATCAGGCCATAGATTATAGAGATATCTCCAAGAACACTGGTAGGAAAAGCCAAGTCAAGTTTAATGCAAACCTGAATATTCATCAAACTCCCTACAACACTCATATACGATATTGACTGCATTGACTCCTTTTCAATTTCACTTTATGGGCACTGAATCTTGCTAAACTTGTCACCTTTAGTATCAGAAATATCCTCAGGCTTGCAATCTTTCATATTTAACTCCTCAATGACTCTTTCAATGTAAAATTTCTATGAAAAACTTAACAAATCATGAGTTCTATCCTTATTAATTTGAATACCCAAGACAAACGATGTCTCTCCAAGACAATGAAAAAATCATTAATGTAAAGAACCAAAACAATGAGCTTACTCCCATTGACTTTGAGACATATGCAATCATCTACTTTATTCTCCACCAAGCCTAGGTTGCCCACTTCTTGATCAAATTCAAATACAACTAGCGAAGAAGCTTGTTTAAACCCTTAGATGGACCTTTTCAACTTGCATACTAGATGCTCTCTCTCACTCTCCTCAAAACCCTCAGGCTGTTTCACCATTGAGGAAAACAATTTTCACATTCATCCAATGAAGTACTAGAACCAAGAGTGCTACTAGGGCCATAATAATTCTAAACGAATCCTTGAAGGAAACTGGAGAAAAAACCTGAACGTAATCGACTCTTTTTCTCTAAAAGAACTCACCTTAGCCAACAAACTAGCTTTTGGAATCTTTCTTGGTCTTGTAGATCCATTTGCAGCTAATAGGTTTACACCTATTAAGAAGTTCAACAAGCTTCCACACTCCATTTTAACCATGAATTGCATTTCTTCTTTCATTGTGTCTATTCACATATTAGATTTGAAACACGTTAAAACTTCAACGCATCTCACAGAATCAATGACATGTCCTATGTTAAAAACATACTCTCCAAAAATATTGTTTGATGACTATTAGGAATAGCAGACATTCTTTCACATTTACCTTCTCAAAAGCTCTTGTGCAATAGGCACAACTAGTTGAGGAACTTCAGTAGGAGTAGTAGGCTCTGCATCAGGATGCTTATTAATATGAGGTTCAATAACTATCTGATCATCTGTCTCAACCAGTGTCGAAGGTCTTAAACTCCTAGATGCAGGAAAAGGAATGGGGACAACTTCTATTTGACTATCTTGTAACCTGTCTATTCTCACTATTAGCAACATCAAATTCAAGAAATTTCACAATCATGGACTCCGCAATCTTGGTACCTCTCTCAAGGTGATAGAACCTATACCCTTTCGCATGGTTTAGATACCCAATGAAGTAACACCTAACGGATCTAGGATCAATCTTCTTCTCTAAGGATTATATATCCTCACCTTAGCCGGATAATCCCAAACTTTGAAGTAGTTCAAACTAGGTTTTCTACCTGTCAACAACTTAAAAGGTGTTTACGAAACAAATTTGCAAGAAAATCTTTTAAGAATATACATGGTCATTTTAATGACTTCTCCCTAAAGATAATTCGATAAGTTAGTCCTACTCATCATGCTCTTCATTGTATATTTAAGGGCTCGGTTTCGCCTTTTGGCTACTCTATTTTTTTTCAAAACTACCTAGCATAGAGTATTGGGAACAATCCCACAATCTTACAAATACTCTGCGAACGGCTCCATGCGTTGGCCAGACATGTCACGTCTGCCATGATACTCACCACCCTAGTTAGATCTCACAATCTTGATGACGTTTTCCCAATTATTTTTCAACTTCAGTTTAAAACTAAAATTTTAAGATATTCAAATCTTTCCATTATCAAATGAAAGGTAGCCATAAATAAAAAAAGTCATCAATGAATATGACAAAGAACTTTGTACCACAAATTGTTGGAGAATAAAGGCCACTAATGTCTATGTGCACAATCTCCAGTAAGCTAGAGCTAAGGGTTAAACTTTTCTTCTTAGTATTGGTCAGCTTTCTCCTTATGTAAAACATACAAGTTCCCATGTCACTAAAAACTAAAGAAAGAAGAATATCATCGTTAACCATTTCTCTAGAAATAAATCCCAAACATTTTGTGTCATAACATTGAAGCTTGTTTCATTGATTCTTAACCTCTATGGTACTTTATTTTCAACGACATTCTTGACTCTTAGATTATATATCTCTCTTACTTGGTATAATGGTCTTTTAACGTTGATAACTATCTATTGTATATGTTATGGGAAGCTTAAAACGTAGAGGCGATACTCTTTCATAAGCTTAACTAGAAAACATGCTAAGGGTTTTGATATTATTTTGACCAAACTTTTAAGGTATAAGACCCATGGATCTTTCCAATTGTATAGTTTTAATTTAGTGCATTTACTATCAGTTCTAGACCTTTATATTCACACTTGAATTCCAAGCATTCTCCCTCTCAAGTGTGAGCCCTTACATGTGTACCGCCCCCTTAAGCGAAAATCTTCTAAATATTTGTCATTCTTAATAGCACATTCTACCAAGAATTAGGATATTAACAAAAGGATCCAAAAAGCAAATAAATGCCAAGGACCTTAAACCTATGACAATTCATCTTCTTGTAACCCTTCTACTTGCAAAAAAGACATTCTACAATCTTCAGATACGACATTTTAGCCACTCTTGCATTTTGAGTCTGACTAGCAAACTTGTTACCACCATGCTTCTTGGTGTTTCAAGTTTCTTAGGTGTATAAGAACTGGCCTTATTAGGCATAGCAACAAATATGAATCATTTTAACAATGAAGTCTTGATCCCTTCAACAATATCATATTTCACGCTTGTGAGTCCACTCATCAAGTATCCAACCATAACATTTTTAGACATTTGGTGCATATCCCCAATGAGTTTGATTTTCTACATCATGGCTCTTAGTTTGAGGTGAACCACTCAACACATGTTTAGGAAATTGCTCGCTCAACAACTAAAATTTGAAACTTGTTAGACCTTTCCCATTTAACATAAAGATCCCACTGCTCTAGACTACTCTCAGTGGTTGTCTTATCGGTCTCATTCTCTTACAATGCCATATCAAGGTCAGCTATTTCCAAGCAAAAATTCAACGTCTTAATTCCACCTCTTATGGTTTTAAACTAGTCAACTCCTCAACAATGACAGTGTTGTTGTTCAAACTAAAACCAATTGATACTAAAGAACAAATGTAATATGTAAAGAAAGAAAAACAAGACAATTACAAATAGCTCCCGACATCCTTTGTTATTATCTGGAATTCCAAAACATATCACCACACCTCTCATTTGGGCAGAGTATACAGAACATGCAAGGTATCCATAGTACATGAAGCCTTCTAGGAACGTCTCAGCCTCAAAAGCCATCCCTTTTGGGCAGATAAACTTCCTTAACTAGAACATTCCCAAATCCACAGATGCACTCATGCCATTCCAAATTAACACACGTAATAACCCTTTTTGGGCAGGTGATTGCATGCAATAATTAGGAACTATTTTGAAAACAGATGTTATGAACTAGTATAAATAAAATCACTTTGGTGAGTATTTATTCATACTAATTCATAAACCCATAAGCAAAATCTTTAATTGCCTCAATCACCACAGTATACATTTAGCATACACGAAATTAATATAAAACTGAGAGCTTCATATGCGTGGATCTCAACTGATTTAAACCATCACATAGTGCATCCTATTCAAGTTTAAACATATAAGCAGAGGCGAGAGCATAAATAAAATTATTCTAATTAGGGAAAGTGAATAATATTACTAACTCTAGAGCATTCCAAAATATTTTTTTTATAATTTTTTTAGTAAAATTGCAATATATATATATATATATATCACATATTATTTTTCCTAGCAAATTATCTCATAATAATAACAATAATAGCCACAAGAAAAATAATAGGATATTAAAAAAATATTTTTAAAAAATTACTCCAATCAAAGAGAAAATAAATTTCTCAAAATAAATTTAAACACATGCTCTATAGTATCAATTTAGCCATGCAACAGACAGTCTATAAAGTCCCAAATAAACATTTGGAAGGGTATATAGTCACACAATATGGGTTTAATAATATTTTCACAATAAAAAATTTAAAATTATTCAAAATCACTTTAAGATTATATAAATTATAGAAGCAAGTTTACACACTGTAGCAGAGTTGGTCAAATTGGTTCATGCGTAGGACCGTGAACCACAATAACTGGGTTCAAGACACTATAGTGCTAAAAATAGGAGGTTTTGATTTGTTTCATTATCAAAAATCACTCATACATGTTGAGACAACATCATATTATTCAATCAAGAATAAAAAAAAACCAAGAAACTGAGATTTGAAATTTGAGATTTTGCAAACCTTAAGTTTAAAATCAAAATTTTGAACATGAAATTCTCTCTTCATAGGACATGGTTTAAAACAATTCTTGTGTGAATAAACTCTGAAAATTGAACTCTATGAAACTCCTAACATAATTCATTCCAATTTCAAAGAAATCATGTGATTTAGAAAAACACCCAAATTTGAAGCAAAATAGAGTTTTGAAAATTTAAATCATAGCTTGCAACTCAATAAATTGGATTCTAAAATCATATATGGAGTCTCTGAATACCACATGTAAGATTTAATTTGATTTTCTATATATGATCATAGAACACCGAATACAATATAATTGTGTAAATTGTGTATCTTGCTTGGTCATAATTAGATTGGATGACCAATGTTAGGTCTTCTCTTTTGGTCTCCAAATCGAGATACGGCTCTCAATAGGAAAAGCTTGACAATTAGGAGCGGAGAGACAACTTAGTTTGTATTTATAATGATGTTAACCTTAGTAAGCTCTGCTATCACAAGCCACTAAGGAATTAACTTACACTAGTAGTCGTCTGATACATCAGCCCAACAAGGTATAATAGACCTAAAATAAATGGATCACCATTGACCTATTCATTCTTTCATATGAATCGATTGTTAACCCGTTTTAATAAAGGACAAAACTTAGGTCAAGTTCCTTATATTCTTTATATTCAGTTCTTAAATTAACATGTGAATTTTTTTTCAACTCAACAATATACACTTAACATTATTAAACTTAAATGAGTTGGAAAAAAATCTACATGTCATTGCTTGATTTGAAAACTAGATAGAAAAAGTATAAGAAACTTGACCTAAATTTTTCCTTTAATAAAATCCAAAACATTAATTAATGATAACTAATATTAAAAATATTCTAACAAGAAATACATCTCACTTCTATTGCGTGCGGATAATTATATTGACCCTTTATCAACACCCTTTTGTTTCTTAAGGTTGGAAAATTGATAAGAGCCCATTTACCCACAAGGAAACTGAGGCATGGGGCTTTCATGTTGAGTAAGTGTTGTTATTTGAATTGAATTGGCATGGCCCAGCCCATTTGTCTGGTCGACTTATGATGATATATGCGCCCATGGATTTTTTTCAGTAAAAAACAATAATAATAAAAACTGAATCGAAGGTAGAAAACCAATACTCGTTTCCATGTTATTATTATTAGCAATGCTTGCAGAGATGATCTGATGAGTCATCATAATAGAGGTTTACTTTCAAAAATATGCATTTTTTTTTGGGGCTATGAAATACATGTTAGATAATAGTATTAGCATATTGAGTTTGTAAACAACGGAACATGAAGTTGAAAGTATGCAGATGAAGGATAACTTTAAGTTGGTTATTGAAGGATATTCAAATCCAAGTTTGCAGATTCCCTACAAAGAAAAGTGCTGGTAATCATTTTTTTTTCCTTGTTGGATTTGTGTTTGGTATTTTTTCTCTATTCCCACCCAAATAGAAAATAAAGAGGGAAAAAAAAGCACAAAACATGAGAAATTTTTTCTTCGGATTTCAAAAGTCTAATCAATAGAAGAAACAACTAAATTGAAGACAATCTCAGTTACAAAAAAACAAAAAAAAAAAGAGAACCAAATTGAAGACAACTAGCTAGACATCTGGAATTATTATTGAAGTTCTAAGACATTTCGAATCTGCACAAGCTCAGACTTGTAGACTACCTATAAAACATTGGAAATGGATCCTCTCCTATAACAAGAGAGGTTGTGTTCGTTTGTAAAACAAAAATATTATTTAATGCGATATTTTTTATAAATATTACATATGTGATATATGTTAAAAATATATGTATTTTTAATTAATAAGATCTTTTCTTATTTTATGAGAATAGGAGAAATTTTGATCTTAAAATATTTTAATATTTATTTTTTAATTGTTATTATTATTATTATTATTATTATTATTATTATTATTATTATTTATACTAGTATAACCTAGTATTATCCTAGTATAACCTACCGACAAGTTTCCTGTTTAATATTATTTATACTTTGACAAAAAGAGCAGTCTTTTTTTTTTCTGGTACAAAAAATAGTCATTTTAATAAATGTTTTAAAAGACTAAAACGTGCCTTGACATGTCCTTTTTTTTGTTTATTTTTTTTATTTTATTGACTTTGAAGTTTGAAGCTTTTCACTTTTACCAATGGAAGCAACTAGTAGGCTAAAGACAATTAGACATCTAGTATTTTTATTGAACTTCTAAGATACCTCCAATCTGCACAAACTCACCTTTAGGTAGGAGATTTTGGTCAACATCATAACAAATACCTACTACCTTTACAATCGGAAAAAAAAAAGAAAGATAAAAATTAGAAAAAATTACATTCTCTTCACTTAGTAATTAAGGTACATATATAAAAATTAAAATTATAAATAAACCTGAACCAGAGGCAACCTCTGGATAACTATTAAACAAATGCATTTGAACTTTTAGGGATCTTATAATTATGCACACAGAAACATACAAATTTATAATGCCAATTACATATAAAATGGATAAATGAAACTACCTTGATGCTACCAGCTAACTACCCTATATAAGTATAAGCTCAAGGGACAAAGCAGTTTCAACAACTAGCAGCACAAACGCACAATCCGTTGTTGCGTGTGTGGTCACAGAAGCTAACATTCAACAACAATGATACACATACATCTTTACACATATCATTTTATGAAAATAAAAATTTTAAAGTGATATTATCTCTGAAATTAACAAAGATATATTTATCATTGATTTAATTATTTAATCTAAAATATATCTTAATCATAAATCATTAAAATTTAATAATAGATATATTTTTAATTTTTTACTTTAAAAATAATTTCACTTTAAAAAAAGTTTGTTCATCATTTTATATATTTACAATTTTTACGATTTAAGTAAAATTGGATCAATATTATTTTTTACATACTTACACTATAATTTTATTATATGCAATTAGTATTTTTCAATAACCAAATGTGCAAATGTCTCAAAGGCGCCGCCACATTCAGATTTTGACATCTCAACAGCCAGAAATTCCAGCCTAATGGTTCAGATGATTGGAGAATCGCTTGTGAATAGTCCTGAGATCAGGGCACGCCAGCTGAGCTATTTCTAGGAAAGCTTCCCTTGGGCCTCTCTTCAAACACCATAAGATTCTTGTTCATGGACTAGGAACAAATCTTTTGCATGAGTCCCATTATGGGCACTTTTTAATTAAAAGCAAATCTATGCTAGTAGACAATATAATCCAATTATGGTTGTTCTTTCAGCAATATTTTGGTCTCATTTTGAGTTTTGTTCTGTTTGATTTGATTAAGGGATTTGCTTGGAATGTTTATGACTAGGTCTAATCTTATGTTGGAGACTTTCCCTTTTATTTATTTATTTTTTAGGCATGTATTGTGTTGGTGTACAACTTTGTTAACCATTATTAAGCATATTCAACTTTAGTATGGGTCCCAACAGCAGTTGTGCAATGGAAATTTAGGACATAGAGGACCCTTTAAGAGGGTGAAGACAAGCTAAGGGATATAAATTTAAGTGTGTACTTTTCATATTTCTTTGGGTAAAAATGATTTTGAATTGTATTAAAGAAGTGAACGAATCGTGTACACCTCTTATTTATTTCTTAGCTTATCAAAGTACAAAGCTCACTTCTTTTTGAATCTAAGTCCTCATGAAATCTAACCATAGAAAGCAAATGTGTTTGACAGGTTGACTCTCATTTTACTTTCTTGTAAAAATCTACCTGAAAATTGTCGGCAGAAGACCAAGGCTCTGCATTTGTTTATCTTATCTGTGCGAATATGCTGTGACCTATGCCCCCTGCTTGGTTACCCAAGATACGGTATAGAAAATAACAAAAGAGAAAAGCTAATATTCTGCTATTAGAATTTCTTTTAAGGCTTTTAAGTTTTAATTTTGTTGCTTTGCTAATTATTATTATTATTATTATTATTATTATTATTATTATTATTATTATTATTATTATTATATATCAACTCTATGATTGTATTTGAAAACGTGAAATTTATTATTTTTAAGGATGAGTGACTTTAGTGTTTGGTTATTAGAACAAGGTAATGGATTATTGTGTTAAAAAAATTAGTGTTATAACTTTGTTTTAAATAAATAACTTTTTTTGAACTGAATAACTTTCTTCTAAATGATCAATATAATTTTCCCTTTAGTATAGCAGTCACTTTTTTACACACTGATATATTTTGCGTTTTGAACTTGACACTGATTTTTCTATATCCATTTCATATATATATATATATAAATTTATACAATGTTAGCTTAATTTTTTTTTTTTGCTTATATTCATATGTAATTTAACAACTCTCCCCACGTATAAAACGTTAAAACACATGGTTTTTTTTTAATTTTTTTGGTACAGTAAAACACATGCTTTTATGTGAATGCATTATACTTCAATAAAGTATAATTTTGCAGGTTTATATGTGAAGAGCCAACTATTCGTAACACATATATGAGATTCGTTTTCACATGGAGAAAAAAGAACATTGTGAGAGACAAGGCAGACATAGAATAATAATGAAACTAACTATCATTTTGCCACTTGATCATAGTTTAACGTAGAGTAAACTACTCCTTCGATCGTTGTAAGAAACACATTTTCTTAATTACTTCTAACCTTTTATAATTAATTTTTGATGACATATATAATTTTATTTTAACTTCGTCACACTTTACACTCTTAATATTTTTGTTTTGAAAGTAAGGGCTTAATCCCAAGAAATATAGATAAAAAGACCCAGACTGAAATATTACTTAAGGACCTAAATTTTTATGATAAATTAATTAAAGGACTTAACTTTTATTATTATTAATTAAAGACTTCAATTTTATTACTATATATTTTTACTAATACAAAATGTTGAAAAGATAAAAGTATCTAATTTGATAAATGAAAATTATTTATAATAGAAACAAAACATATAATATATATGTCTTAAAAATTTGTTTCCAATTAATAAATGGACTGTATCTGGCTCCAAGATTAAAGTCCAAATATGCCATTCAAACCCCTTAGAAGGTCTCCAAAGTGGCTTAACAAAACATCCAAAACTATCGTCATGGGAGTTTATTACAAGAAAGAGAAAAATATGACACTTGACATACTCCTTAACAACTTATGCATCATGAGGTGAGATCATTCGTAAAAGGACAAACATCAGTTATTGTAGAGGACTTTTACACACATTACCATGACTATTACCAAAATTGAGGCCTTTAATTAATAAACAAAATAAAGTTTAGATCCTTAATCGATAATAAAGTTAAGGTTTTTTTACAATTTTTTTTCTCAAAAGATCCCAAAGGTTTAATACAATCCAGATGTACGAAAGAACTAAATTAAAATAAAATTATTCAAACATTCATCTTAAAAAAACTAGAGAAAAATAATTGATTAAGAATTATTATATCTTTCAAGCACAAAAAGAATAGTTTAACTACAACTCTTTTCAAGAAACAAAACTAGCTACAACCCATTATAAAAAAGGTGTATGCACTTGGTGACCATGTATACACAGAATAGAATACATAATACATTTTCTAGAATTTTGAGTTTGCAAAATAATTTACTGTGCTGCCTTTCATTTGATTGTATAATTACAATACCCAAAGGATGAGGGCACATTAAAGTCAATAAATATTGCATGCAGCCGAGTAACACAAATAATTAAGTACACTACTAAAAATGTTGTGAATAGCGACCAAGTTCAGCGACGGAAAAAATTCTGTGACTATTAGTAACAGAAATTGTGACAGATTTCGTTTGTTGAATTTAGCGACGGAATCTAGAGAAGGAAATATTTCATTTTTAAAAATATCTGTGACATATTCCGTCGCTAAATTTTTTATATAAAAACATAAATTTTCATTATTAAAATGGAATATATAGCGACGGAACATTTCCGTCGCTAACATTTTTAATATTAGAAAAAAGACAAAGACAGGAATCGAAACCTCAACCATGTGTTAAAACAAACAAACCAATTACCACTATGTCATGTTTGGTGGTCATGCTTTTATTTACATATTTTATTTATATTATATTAAAGTAATACTTTTATATTTTTCTCTCTTATTTTTTCTTTCCCTCTCATTTCTATTCCCTATCTGTCCTAAACACACTGCTTCATTCTCCATTTCCTCTCTTTCTCTTTTGTGCCTTCTCTTTCTGTCCTTCATCTTCTCTTGCTACGTTGTTGTTGCTGTTCTGTTGCTCCATTGCTGCATTCTGTTGCTCTGTTTCCAATTTTAATTTTATCTCACTTCAAAAATATAGGTATCTCTCTTTGATTTTATTTTAAAATCACTTATTGTTTCTTTGTGCATTTTGTGGGTTTGCAATATAGAATGGCATTTCAAATGAACCTGTCATGTTTTTCATATAGACGTTGCAAAACCAGATAATAAAAAGGATATATGGGATTTAGGTGACAGAGGTCACTTATTGAATATTTAAGAGATAGATAACTTTTTCTTATTATTTTTTTATTGAATATTAAAAAACATGCTTTCAAATACATATATCTTTTTGTTTTATGATTCTGGTTTCTGCAAAGGAAAGAATATGAAGACAAGTTAGTACTTGAGCACGTTTTTTAATATTCAATAAAAAACAATAAGAAAAAGTTATCTATTTCTTAAATATTGAAGATATTTTGAAGGCCCATTATTTCAAAGATTTTACTGTTCTGGGTTAAACAAAGGACCTATTAAATTCAAACAACTTTGCGTTGACCTTATTGCTCTTCAAGCAAGCAAGGAAGTAGCCATATGGTATTCTTTTGCAATTTGGATTCAGAGCTCAACATGCCCTTCACTACCCCATTTTCCAAGTTTTTTTTGAATTTTTTTATATAAAAAAAGTGCTTCTCATATATAATTTGTGATAAAAAAAATACATATAAGAGTGTAGTGGTTGGAGACATAATTTATGAAGGATGAGTTTTGTCTTTTATAAGGTTGCCATTTCATCAAGATGGATGTGAGGCACCACTGCACTTGTTAACCGTACTAGATATCTTATGATTTTCTCTTCCACACTAGTAATGTGAATTAAGCCTTTGGAATTCGGAGAAGTCGTGGTAGCTTGCATCTAGATCTACTAACAACTTTAATTATAAGAATGAATTTATTCTTGATATATCTAACATAACTTGGCTTGTTGCTAATCCTCGTACATTTTGGAAGAAAGCAATAAGGTTCTCTGTTAGTTTACTACCTTGTGATATTTCTTTGGCATTTGCATGACTTTGAATTGTGTGTTAGTTGAAGAACGTATACTTCACTTGCAAACTTACCCATTTGGTTGGCTGTAATTTTGATAAAGATGCATTTTTATTAGTCATGTACAAATGTCAATATTAGATACTGGATAAATAAAATGTCCAATTCTATTCTCTATTTTATGTGCTGAGCTTGATGAAAGTGAAATGGTCAAACAAGGCATACAAGAAGCTCTTTGCTGTTGGATTGTGGGAGGATAGCAAAAAGGCATTTATAGTGGCACAACTCACGAAATTTGAGGTGATTAACTGAAGGCTTTCAATATGTACATAGATGTCATATGTTCTAAGTATAAGATAAACGATTCTTTCTACTTGTCAACTTTTGACCATCAAATATAAAATTCTACTCTAATGCATTATTTAAATTTTTATTTCCGTGGATTATATAAAATTCTGAACTTTTTTTGTCTGTATCTGTCCTGCTCTTGCTTGCTTTTTAAAGTATAAAGGGATAGATAATTTAGAATTATTGTAAAAAGAATATTAATAAAGGGAAAATCACATATTCCTAATTTCAATTTTATTTTCCCTTAAAATTTTTCCGCAATTATGATCATATGTTATTTAAAGTTGCCCATTACATGATATGTGACAAGGAATTACAATTTCAAGCATAACATACGTGTATTGTTCATATGTAGTCATTTTCGTGCTAACTTTGTAATCTTTTGTGATATGTCCATGTCATTTTCTTCACATAATTGTCATAGAGTAGGTAATTTAACAATTAGAAAATAACTATAAGCATCATCAAGTAGCCGAATAAGAAAGAATCCAGATAGCATTATTAGTATGTCAGTTATTGCAACTAGCTCTTCTTCAGATCCCCATGCATCATCCTTTGTTTTGCCACAAGTTCCATGCCCAGGGACCATAGATCCATATGGCCTTATGTGGATTAGGCCTAGACCAGGAATGACGTAAGTACTTGTGACTTGTGCATTTTAATTTCCTATATTTTGATTTGTTATACACACACACACACACATACCCACACACACACTTTATGACTCTTTTTGTTATAGGTTTGAACCTGAAGTTGGACCACCTCATGCAATCTCAAACATTATGAAATCTAAGTTTAAAGGGGCTTGGAAATCTTATCGTGAGGTTGATGACAGAGTTAAAGAGATGTGGTTTATTGAGTTTGGGGTAATGTATTTCCAATTGTAGTTATCGCTATGTTAATAAGACTGAAATTTTAAATTATTGTGATAGAATAATTATTGCTTTTCAATAATGCAGAAAAAATATAAGTGGCTTCCTGAGGATCATAAACATATCAAAAAATCCTTCGACCATAAAGGATCTGAATTGCTTAAGAATGCATTATGCAAGGTTCGTCATAATCAGGATAAAGGCAATTGGATTCCAACTCATGTACGGGAAGAGAGACAATGGCAGCAAGATCCAAAATGGTTGGAGAAGAAAAGTAAGAACACTTAGAATAGAAAATCTGAGGAGGGATTGTCAAAACATACTGGAGGCTCAATTCCTGCAATAGCGCATAAGAAGAGATTGGTGAGTAACTTCCATCAAATTTGTGATTCGAGCTAATTAGGTTTGTCTTCACATAATATTATTTTTCCTTACATATTTATAGAAACAACAATTAAAGAGAGATCCACGGCATTGGGAGCTATTCACACGGCTTCACACACGCAAGGGAAAGTGGATATCCACCAAAGCAAAAAATATTGCTGTAAGTATAAATGCAACAATTAAATTTTAATATATGGTTAAGTTAATTTGCAAGCATAAATATTTATTAACAACTGCATTTATCAGGATGAGTACCAGAAACGTATCAGTGAGAGGGACTCACAGCGGCCATCGGGGGAGGAGACTATTGACATCAACTTTGACAACAGCATCTACTTGGATGTTGTTGGAGGCATTAACAGCAAGAAACGCATCTTTGGCTTGGGATCTGATGCTGCTTCTCATGCATCATCTTCCTCTGCATCTGCTGAAGGTTGCTCACAGTCGGAGATAGAAGCAATGAGGAGTCTGGTTGCAAGTCTCAGTACACAGGTGGTGGAACAGGGAAACTTAATCAACACAATCCTACAGCGCTTGAACGCATCTACTAGTGGCTCACAAGCTACAGGCAGTGGTCATGAGGATGGGGTTGGTGATGGGGATGAGGATGATATGGATGAGGATGACTATGATATTTTTCCTCCTGATGTTTGATACATTAACTTCATGCTTGTTTTGATAAGAAACTTGTATAACTTAATTTATTTTTATCTTGATCTTTTGAATTATATTTTTATTTTGATATTTTGAAATGCTTTGTGACATGATATGATAATGATATTTTTAAATTTTAGAAATTTGTTGCTGTATTTTGGATTGGACTGTTGTAATGTTGTGTTGTATACAGGTTCAAATTATATAAATGGAGTATTTTAAAATTAAAAAAAATTAAAAAAATTTAGGTCATCAGCGACGAAAATATTTTCGTCACTAACAAGCATATATTCACACTATATTATTAGAGACGAAATATTTTTCGTCGCTAAAACAGTGACTAAAATAATAATTTTATAATAATTAAGCAACTTTTGGTTACGGATGTTAGCGACGGAATTGTATTAATTAGTAACAAAAACATCTGTCGCTTTTTAGAGACGAAATTATATTTACGTCGCTAAGAAATTAGCCATCAACGATTACGCGACAGAAATTTTTTCGTGACAAATTCTGTGAATCATTATAGCGACGGAATTTAATGAATCAGTGACGAAATTTTTCCGTTGCTGATTAAGAAATTTTTAATAGTGGTAGTGTTCCATCAACGTTTGGCAATGCAATTATATGCAAGCATATGCTAATTAATTAGTGATAGTTCTTAATTCATTAATCTTTATCCTGCTGAGCTACCTTTATGGAATGTGTCTGGTCAAAGAAGACTCTTGATTTATTATTTATCATTTACTAAAGAAGAAATATTTCCCATCTGAATAAAAAATTTCAAAAATGTTTCACATATTAATTAGGCATAAAGTTTATGCTTTTTTTTTCTTTTGTGACACTTTGGTTTCCTCTTTTGGTTATTTATCTAAAGAAGCTGCGATTTTTCACCTTTCACGACACCACTCTTACTTTTTTCTTTTTTTTATCGTAATTTCTTCAATAAATTTATCCAAATATTTTAAATCTGTTATATCTCAGTTAATATTGAAAATTTGATTCTGAGTGTTTCGGGCTTAATACTTCACATTATAGTATATCTAAACTTTTTAGCTTTGATTTTCTTAAATTGTTTTTGATAAGAATAAAAATAATTTAGTTCCATGATTATAAGACTTAGCTTTAGGTAGATTTGTTTTTTGTTTCCAATATGTTTTATCTTATTTTATCATTATTTTGTGTAACCTCTTTACTTATATAATAAACATTTTGACTTGACTCTTATTAAGTTCAACCAGCCTTTATCCAAACGTTTACATAGTCTTTTAATGACTAACAACATGCATGTCACGTAACAAGAAGTTTAATTACTCTCACCATTAAAGCATATCTAATCTCACCATTAAAGCATATCTAATCATCTTGTTCAAGTATGGCTTACAAATGGTCTTATTGAAAACCCACTCAGTTTAGCTATAGATGTGAAAATCTCATATAAGATTTGATTGACACTTTAAGATGCCTTATATGATTGTATTTGGTATTTGATCAAGACCATTAGAGGACAGTTTTGCTAACCCATTACAAGTGTTACGATCCAAACGTGGCATTTTTGAGCAACGACATCCAATTTGAAGGGGCTAATAAGGATAAAAATAATTTAGTTCTATGATTATAAAACTTAGCTTTGGGTAGCTTTATTTTATATTTCTAATATGTTTTATTTTATCTTATCATTATCTTGTGCATTCTCTTTACTTATACAATAAACATTTTGACTTTTCACTGAGTTCAACTAATCTCTATTTAAAACATCTTCAATTCTCATGTCTTGGCCATGCATATCAATAATCTCGAGAGATAAAAAATGTGATGCATTCTATAAACAGTAACATTTTATATGTTGATCTTCATAATAAAATATATGTCTTCATTGATAGTCTTTAGATAAAAAACAAAGCAATCATGAGTTAGTCTTGAATAAAGTGTGTAATTATTGTTTTTTTAATAAATCTTTTGCTGTTGAGTAGAATTGTAAGTGTTGCTGAACTATTATTTAAATGAAATTATGGTCATGGTAAACAAAAATGTATTTGCTTTCTTTTCTTTGATATATAGAGAAGCAAAGAGACGAGAAGCATAAACCTGTAGAAAAGACGAGAAAAAGTAAAAAAAATTACTTACTTGCTTGTTTCGTGGATTTATAGTACTTTAGTTTCTAATTAAACAGAAGATCATTGTTTTATCTGATAATTAAACAATAGATTAATTGTATTAGTGGACAATGATATATGGAAGAAACAAAAACTACTTGCAAATAGAACCATTTGCAAATTTTCTCTAATTATCCTGGGATTCTTCAAGTTAAACCACACTTATGTATCGCTAACCTCCCACTTTTTTGTTTATCAGAATAAAATTTGTGTTATGACAGGATATTTACCACCCATTATTTTTTGTATCCTCTAGTTTTTTTTTATGGCCCCCATTTAAATTGATTGTAAAAAGCAACGCATTACTAACAGAGTATAAATCACAATTAAAAAAAAAATAGAATGAAAGATAAATAAGATTATTAGTGTTCAAAGATGCTTGGACCGCGAGATCTGGTTTGAAACTAGCTCATAATTATCCTCCACAAGTCTTTCATGTTATATCTCTTTATAAATGAATAAATCAAAGGGACACGTGTTTTTCTTCAAAGCACAATAGAAAAGATGAAAATTTTAATTCACTCATAAAAAAGTAGAATTTGATTTATAAAGTAAAAGAAAACTAAGAAATGTTGCTTTAAATCATTTGTAAAGTAAAATGCTAATATTACTTGGTTAACTAAACTGATTGCAGATATGTTCTATGAAATAATACTCTTATATGTAAGACACCGAATTGGAGCCAGAGTCATAAATAGATGGTACTAAAAAGTCATCTGAAAACATTATTATATATTTGCAAATGAAAAAAGTCATTCTCCTTAAATATAATTATAACTTTATAATCTATAAATCCAAAGAAGAATGCCCTCAATGTAGCTGAAACGTGAAGCAATAGGTGTCCTTTGATGCCTTTGAAACAATTGCAATCGAGACTGCTAGGTACCCATCTTGCTGAATCACATAGGTGTCCTTGTTTAAGTGTATGTGGCAGTGAAAACTGAAAACGGTTCATTTAAGCACAGTTTGTTGATAAGAATATTTAGAATATATTTTAAAATTAAATTAGATTTAATTTTATATTATTTTAAAAATTTAATTTATATATAATTAAAAATATTATTTTAATTATATTTTTATATAGTTTTTTTATAAATAAGAAATTATTTTATACATATTAATTAATTTAAAAATATGTATAAATTTATTAATATTTATCTTTTTATTTTTATTTCAAAAATAATATCAAAGTCATGATATTTATTTTGAGAATAATTTTTAACTTGGTATTAAAAAGTCTAAGCTCTCAGTCTAATGTTAGATTCTAAATTCTAAACTATAGACTTTAGATTATGTTCTGATGTCAGACTCCGTTTCAAATTTCGTCTAAATTTTAAATTCTATTTTAAATTTCATCTTAAATTCTAAACTTCATTCTGAAACTAGAATCTATTTTCAAATTTTGTTCCCCATTGTAAATTTTTCAAAATGCATATAATTTCATCCAAAATACAATTTAAACTTGTTGATTTTTTCATAATCTGACGTTATATTTTTAAATTATTTTTAATTTATTTTTTATATATTTAATTATAACAAACTAAAATTTAGTAATTTAACTTAAAGAAAAATGTTAGAATATAAAAATATATCTTAAAATTAAATTAAACTTAAATTTATATTATCTTAAAATTTAATTTATATATAATTAAATATATTATTTTAATTATATTTTTTATATAATTTTTTTTTTTATAAATATTAATTAATTTATAAATATATATAAATTTATTAATATTTATTCTATTTATTTATATTTCTGACATGACATCAAAATCATAATATCCAGTAAGAGAATTTCTAACTCTTCAAAATGCACTTAACCTGGACCAGAACTTTCCATAGAGAAGTAACATGGGACCACACAAGACCTGGCTTGTGTCATATATATGTATGCAAGCTGGGGCCTTTCAAACCAATCATTGCTCTACACAGTATGCAGTGCAGCCTTCTGTTAAAAATGTCAAAGGATGACACACATTTATTTGACTGCAAATGTGGAACCTGCTTTCCCTTTCACTCATTCACATGTTGCTCCTCCTCCACAACAGAGTGATTCCTCTACACAATAGTTTAATGACATCATATTGTAGAGGGCCTTCGTCATCGCTTATTGGGTATGTAATTAGCCTTCAGCAACAATGTTACTGGTTTGAGTGTTTCCTTGCCATTTTTTTCCTCCTCTTTGGATGAGGAAGTTTAAAAAATTGAATCTAGAAGTGAATGTCAAGACACAGTTGGAGGAGTCTATCATGAACTCAATTTAAATGGATTCATTTTTTTATCTAATAATATTTATATACAAATTTAAATATATATAAAAATTATTAATTAAAATTTATAAATATATATATATAATTATTTATAAAAGAAAAAGTGATTTAATTAAATTTTTATAAAAATTTAAATATTATTAATTAAAATTTATAAAAATTTAATTTTTTAATTTCAATTATTAATTTATTTTAATAATAAATTAAAATAAATTAATGACAAAAAATCATAACTTATTTTAATAATAACTTAATAATAAAAAAATCATGATTTATCTATCTATTTCCCGACACAGTTTCGTAGTCGTCATCAATGTCCTTAGGTAACAGTACATTTTCCCCACTAAGGACATAATTGAATAATCAAAACAGAATAGGGGTATAATAGGCTGTGAGAAAATTGATATGGTGTCCAGTCTGTTTCTCTGACTATCCAGCCTACTGGATAGGATAACTAAGTCTCATTAAATAAATAGATAAAAATCAAATTTAGTAATTTACGCAATTCAATGATATGGAAATTTGCAAAAATGATTACTTTGTGTTTGGGCTTATTTGTTGTGCAGTCCGTTCATGAACATGTCCTTCTTTTAATACTTCATAACTTGTTTTCTTATCTATCTTTTAAAATAATTATATAAGAATTAAGAAAATTTTTAAATAAATTTAATTATAAATCAAAATAATTATATTTAATTGAATTATTTTTATTAAAATATTATTATTATTCTATTAATTTTTTAAAGGAACAAATAAAAAGAATAGAAAAGTACATATAAAAAAATTCACTTATTTTTATATTATCACTATACCTATTTTTAAATTTATTATCGTATTTTTAGTATACATTTAAGTATAATTTAATAACTTTTTGCATATTTATTTTTTCTTATTTTAAATATTCACATTATCATTTATTCAATATCATACTGATTACTTGTCTCCTGTAGTAATAATCATCTCAAGTTACATTTCTTGTTTTTGGGGTTACAAAGTTACATATTTTGTTTACAATATTAGTTATGTTGTTTATATATACAATATTTATATTCTTACATTAAATAATATTATATTATTTTTTATATTTTATTTAATATAATTTATTATACATATTTTTTTTATTATTTTTTTTTACTCAATCACATCTCCTTAAAATGATACAAACATTATTTATACTCTTTTTTAAGAATATAAAATGATTATTTTTGTTACACATATTGATGTTTGATTATAAAATGTTTTTTCGGAACATTATTTTCTTTTTGCATACTTTTTTTTGGTACAAATCTTTTTTCCATACTTTGATTTAATGTCAAATGCCTAAGCTTTCCTGACTATCTGTCACGCTCTGAACAGACAAATCTCAGAAATAGTAAAAACAATTAAAAAAAGGAAGAAGAAGAAGGGAAATTGAAATTATAAAAGTTAAGGCATGAAGAGGAAGAAAGAGATTGAAGACTTCTCTTTTATAAAATAGGAGGGTGTGGGTCTAAAGAAATTTGAAGAAACAGGAAAGAAAGTTTCCATTTTTTATGCCTTCTCTTTTACTGTATGTAATGTGAGTCATGTCACTTGCCATCACCTACCACTGATAATTCCATGCCTTCTTCTTATTAACACCAGCATTTAGCCTCTTCTCAGAATTTCATGTGCCTCTTGTGTTCTCCAATTCCCTCCAACTGCACAACACTCCTTCTTCTGTTGTTTGGTGAAGAGGGGTGAAGGGAAGGGTGGTGTTGGTGGTGATCTCAGAAGGTCCATTTCAGGTTGAAAACTGACACCCTTTTGATCATTTGAGAAAATCCAGAAAGCAAAACCTCACATTGGTAAGATTTTGACAATGGGCCTGAACTTGGGGTGCTCCAATGGCTTCAAACCCAATAGGGTTTTGGGAGCATAAGAGATCTAGTGTTTCAGTTGCTTCAGGGTCTGAAAAGGAGCTGGGGAGAAATCTGTGAGGGATTTTGAGTTGTAGACAGGTATTCATTGAACCTTCTCTGTTCCAAAGAGTTGTGCCACTTTTTAGATTTTATATATATATATATATATATATATATATAATATCTGTTATGTTGCTGGAAAAAAACCAGGGAGATGTTAATAAATGAAGGTTCTTTTTTTCTTTTCATTGGTTGTGTAACAACTTGGTTCAATTATTTTTTTAGCTAAATTTGAAATTTTATAGGCCTTATTTTTCCTCTGTACAAAAATAATAAAGTTCGAGTCTTTCTCGCTTATTTGGTTTTCTAGTGTTATATCAAAACCTTTTTTTTTTAATACTTTTTTGGCCTCTTACGATTTTGAATTTTCCAGTAAGTTTGGAGTCAAATTGTTACGGTTTTCTTTTCACGAGTCTGGATCCTATGTGCTTGATTTGTTGGATGTGAAATGCTGGACCAAAATGAAGTTTTTTTTTTTAAAAAATTTTTTCCCCATTTTGTTGGGGAGGTGAACTTCTGTCGGTATGTAACCAGCCTTTATACATTTTTTTTAATGAGTCTTTTTTCATTCACTTCTGTACGAAAAGGGTAGGAAACATAATCTAGTTTCTTACTGGAATTTTGGATGGTTGGATGTGTGATTAACCTTCTCAAACCTGGCGTATGATGTGAGGAATCTAATGGAAGAGTTTGGTGTCATAAGTTCATAACCATAGTTAGTCTAGTCAAATGCTTTATTTTGCAACTTGATTTGTTGTATGCATGAAAGTGCCTTCTTATATTTTAACACTGACTTCTGCAGATTTATTTGGCAGCAGCAAGATGGCATCTGATCTGAATTCGGGGTTGTCCAAGAAAACATTTGTTTTTGGATTGAAAGTGTGGGTATTAATGGGAATAATAGTTGGCTTGTTCATTCTAATCATTCTTGTGGTGCTATCAATATGTCTCACTTTAAGAAAGAAATCCAGAAGAGTCAAAGGCAAGCTTCCCCTTAGCCATGTGTTATCCGTTTCAGAAGATATCAAAGAAATTAGAGTTGATCAAGTTTCAGCTAATAATAATCATCCGCAGAAAGGTGCTTTTATGAGTCTGAATGACAAATTTAGTGACAGGGAATTTGAAAAGGTTCTGATTCAAACAAAGAATGGGGATAATAGTAGTCAATCAGGCTCATTTAATCATTTGGAGAAAGATGCTAATGGCTCTCAATCAGGTGAAGAAAGCGGTGTTAAGAACGTTTCTGCTTACAGGTCTTCTTCGCATCCTATAACTGCACCATCCCCTTTGTCTGGTCTGCCTGAATTCTCTCACCTTGGCTGGGGGCACTGGTTTACATTAAGGGACCTAGAACTTGCAACAAACAGGTTTTCAAAAGACAATGTTATTGGTGAAGGTGGATATGGAGTTGTTTATCGAGGTCAGCTAATCAATGGGAGTCCTGTGGCCATTAAGAAGCTCCTCAATAATTTGTAAGTTTTGTCATTAGCTTGTTTAGTTGCATTGCTGCCTTTATTTTTATTTTAAATTTTGAACTAGGTTTTATAATGTCCTGTTACATGTTTTATTAGGATATCTGCAGATGCAGCTAGTTTATCTTATAACTGTTGATGCCCATCATGCAGAGGACAAGCTGAAAAGGAATTTAGGGTGGAAGTTGAGGCTATCGGTCATGTGCGGCATAAGAACTTGGTTCGACTCTTGGGTTATTGCATTGAAGGCACTCACAGGTAACAAATTGTTTTGTGTTTGCACTTTGTGTTTTTGACTGTTTGTGTATCTACTTTCATATTGATTTGACCATTTGACTGACAGCTTAAAGGTTTACAATATGGTTAATGTCTTCATTATTATTGTCTTACAAATCTATTAACTGCTTGCAAAATTATGTCCAGAAGTTCCTTTTAGCATGGAATTTCTTGGTGAATGACATCCATGGCTTTATATTACAGTTGCATTTGCTTACAAATCTTAAAGTACTGGTTTGTATCATTTGCAGTTTTCATTCTTAATTTCTTATTGAACCCGTTATTAATTTCAGGTTGCTGGTTTATGAGTATGTTAACAATGGCAATTTAGAGCAATGGCTTCACGGAGCCATGCGGCAGCATGGCTTTCTTACTTGGGATGCTCGGATGAAAATTCTCCTTGGAACAGCCAAAGCGTATGCTCATTTATTCCTGAAAAAACTAATTTACTAAATGTCCTGAGTTTTTTTTTTTGGGGGTGATTTTCCTTTTACTGATCTATGATTATTATATCTTGTAGGCTGGCTTACTTGCACGAGGCAATTGAGCCAAAAGTTGTGCATCGAGATATTAAGTCAAGCAATATTCTAATTGATGATGACTTTAATGCCAAGATATCTGACTTTGGGCTGGCTAAGTTACTGGGCGCTGGAAAAAGTCATATTACAACTAGAGTAATGGGTACTTTTGGGTAAGCTTCTTGTCACCTCTAAATTTATTATAATTGTCACTTCTAAATTTCAATTTGACCATAACATAGCAGACATCCAGTCGCACTCTAAAGTTGACAGTGTTGGCCTTTTTGTTCTTTAGATCCTTATTAAGTATAGAAATTGAAACTGCCTCTAGTTTGCTCATTTTTTCTTGCTTGCATTGCATTTTTCAGATACGTAGCTCCAGAATATGCCAATTCTGGCTTGCTAAACGAGAAGAGTGATGTTTATAGCTTTGGGGTATTGCTTCTTGAAGCAATTACAGGAAGAGACCCAGTGGATTATAGCCGACCAGCAGCTGAGGTGTGTCATTGGTATTCTGTAATGATCATAAAAATGTGCATGTATTTATTTATATTCATTCTCTTTACTAATATATGTCTTAACTTGAATTTTGAATTTGAAGAATGGAATACATAGAAAATCTCACTGGGAGTACTTGACAACTTTATTTATTTCATAATTTTCTTTCTCTTCCTACATTTTGACTCATTAGACTTTCCTTAATACTATCGACCATCGAGTGGTTCTTGTAGGTAAATTTGGTTGACTGGCTCAAGATGATGGTAGGGAGTAGACGCTCAGAAGAGGTTGTGGACCCCAACATTGAGACTAGGCCATCAACAAGTGCCCTTAAACGAGCCCTTTTGACTGCTTTGAGGTGTGTTGATCCAGATGCTGAAAAAAGACCAAAGATGAGTCAAGTTGGCCGCATGCTTGAATCGGAGGAATATCCCATATCTCGAGAGGTTGGACTTCTGATTATTTTCTCTAAAATTCTAATGTGTTTCCAACATGATATGGCAGTTTGTGTTTTATGAATTACATTTGGTTCATAGCAACAACATTTAAAAAGGTAAAACAAAACACAACAAAAGTGGGATGGGGCAGGGAAGACAAGGGGAATGAGAAAACTACATCTGCAACATTCATTTTATCTGAGAGACATCTATTTTGAGACCACTTCAAAGCAACTTATTCCATTTTAAAATTTACATTTGGTGGTGTGTTTGTGTTAGTGATAAAAATAAAAGTTATTCATGTGCCTTCAGTTAACAACTTAAGCTTTTGGGAGAGTTGGTTCATGATAGTTTGCAATGTGATGTTTCTAAAGTATTGTAGGTGACATTTCAGGATCGAAGACGCAGAAAGAGTCAGGCAGGAAACATAGAGCTGGAGGCCCAGAGAGAGACTTCTGATACAGAAAAGAGTGACAATCCAGATTATAAGCCCAATGGCAGAAGGAACCAACGGAAGTAGAGCCGGGGATCTCAAAGTATTTCCAGGATAAGGAACACAAGTGAACTGGCAATTTTTGCATTCTTTTGAGCTTCTGTAAGTGCTGATACCTGCCACATTTGACATCAAAGACATGGAGCAGGAACCAGTTACTTTGGGATGGTTTATATACCTATTTGTTGTTATAGCCTAGATGTAGATGTTAGATTGTAGATTATTGTTATATGGGATTGAACATCTCCCTTGCACTAGTGGTGGTGTGTACAGTTGATTGCTATTCTTACCTTGTCTTTTCATTTGTTTCACCGTCAAGATGGAACTGCTTTTGCTTTCTGGAAGATCAGAAAATTTAATCAGGCGTGAAGGACGAAAATAGATGTGCATATTGTCTATAATTGCAGTGAAGAATTTCTTTTCTTTTATTTTCTTTCTTTCTTTGGAAGGGAGGTTTGTGATTTTCTATTTTGCAATATAAGCATAGTAGGCCCTCACCACTAATTGCTTTGTTATGGCAATCACTTTTTAGAGAAATTCTTACTTAAACTCTAGATACCCAAGTTAAGTGTATCAAACTAATTAAGACTTAATATTTTTATAAATTTTTGTGAAATTAATTATGTAATACAAAGATTTATAAAAATATTAAGTCTTGATTGGTCTAGTGCACTAATTTGGGTGTCCAGGATTTAAGTAAGAATTTCTCACCACTTTTAATACCAAATTAAGAAGCAGATCTAGACCCAAATCCCAGGGGAAAAAAATGTCAAAGCTTTTTACACGTGATATATCAGTTTAGAAGTTCAAGATTCGGTGCTACAATGGCAAGATGATTTAACAAGTAGCAATGCAAGTTGCCCAAAGAAATATCCTTGGCAAAGTGTAAACAAGCAGAGAGGCCACAATATTTACCAACAGGGTTGTTATAACACAATAATACTACTAAGTTTAAATTAATAACTTCAAATTTATGTAAGTTTGTTTAAAATCAATAATAGAGATTTTTCTTAAATCGTGCATTTATTATATGTTATAATTTTTCGTAGTAGTAAAGCTCTCGTGGAAAGAAGCCCTTTGTTTCGGTTTGTTTTCCACTTTTCCTCCACATTGGCAACAGGTGTGATGTACACAATTTTATAAATTTAGAAGATTAATTATTTCAATTAGAAATATAGAAAGTAAAATAAACATTACGCTAAGTTAAAGGTGTTGTATGGTTTAGCCTATGATTTTCCCAAAGAAAAGAGAAAGAAAGAAAATGAAAAACTTTGAAGCATCACATGTGACAACGACGAACCCATAAATTTTTAATAGTGGGGCAAAGTTAAAGATAATATATACACAATTTTTTTTAAAATATTTATATTTACACATAAAAATAATTAGATTAAAAGATTTTTTTTGTATATTTTCATATTTTGAGGATAAAAACCAACTTTCTTATTATAAATATTATCAAATATAAACGATAATGAGTACAAACATGTATCTCTACATATATAATTAAACAAAAGTATCAAATCAACTATTTGTTATAAGTGATAATGGGTGCAAATATATATTTGTAACTCATAAAACTATAGAAACACTAATAATAAAGATTATATAATAATAAATCATTTAAAACGTAAAGGAGGCATGTATCCCCATATTCCTTAACCTAGGTCCGTCCCTGCGAGTGTGTTTGGAATGTAAAAAAATAAGAAATGATTTAATTTGTAAATCAAATTTAATTAAATTTTATATTTGAAATATTAAAAAATAGGAAATGATTTGATTTCTAAAATCTTATGGATTTCAATCCTTTTGTTTTAGAAATTCCATCAAATTTGATAGAATTTGGTAGGATTTGATTTGATTTAAAATGAATAGACTAATTTACCCTTAATAATTACCTCTAACCATCTCTCATGAGAGTTAAAATGTAAAATAATAAAACCAAATCAAATCAATTCTCATTTTGATGAATTCTAAATACAAAATTTGATTTTTAAATCAATTCAATTCTTATTTTTTTTTAAAATTTAAATATAAAATTTGATTTCTAAATTAAATCAATTTAATTTAAATCAAATCAAATCATTTCTTATTTTAATTCATTCCAAACACAACCTGCATGTGGAGCATTGTGAGAAGCATAGTCTGTTGCATATAATTCATATTTTGAATGATGAACATCAGCAATCTTTGGAGTCATCCAACTACCCCGACAGCAACTTTCACTCTCTTTTCATGACAAAACTGGACCAAGACGTGCTCTCATGACCTTCGCGTCATATTGTTTCTGTTAAACTCGTGGGCCTAGTGAGCGTTTCAAGCTTAGAATGTTTTGCATGTGTTTTTTTGCTCAGACTTAAATCTTTTATTGCTTAAAATAAACTCTTGAGCAGTGTTTATATTGTTGGAATTTTGGTTCAATACCAAAATACAATAATCCAAAATTTCCTACTCAATTCAATCCTAAAGATGACAATATAGGTTGGGTTATCAAGTTACCTAGAAAAGAAGAATTTGAGGCATCCATGATTGATTACTTGATTGCGACCTCAAACTATTCGAAGGAGAGAAACTATTCATATATTATTACTATCTCATGGTAGTATGCTCTCACGTCAATATTGATGGGGCGATTACACGCATTAAGGTAGTTAACAATACGAGTCTCTCCCTTGTGTATAAATAGTAAAATGAGTTAAACCTACTCATCGTGGTAAGCTCATACATAAGACTCAATAACATACCCACCAATGAGTAGTGCTTAATAACAATAGACCCAATAACAATATTGATCACTATCCTTAGGCTAAATCAATATGCTCTAATTATTTTGACATTTAATTAATCTGAGTTTTATAAAATATGATGTCGACTTATGCTAGTTTACATAAAATAATTTAATATTCTCCCACTTGGACGATATAAGTCAAATCATTTTACTTTTAATAATAAAATAGTTCTCCAGATTAATTAAATAATATGTGGTTACAAAAAATGTCAAAATCGAACTAGCACTCTCAACCAATGATTCAAGATGGGAATACAAACACCTTATCAACGCAAACAATCATACTTGATAGGAGTTCTGATATCATACATGTAAGATATTCATATCCCGTTCACCCAATAAATGTGGTAAATGGGTAAATGGGAAAGTACAACGAAATTGTATGATAATATGTGATCAAAGTGAAATTCACAACAAAAATGGCTCTAGCATCCACCTAGGATGCCTACAAAGATTCAACAAAATATCTTAGTATAACAAAATGAGACTGAGTACTAAAGTGCCTAACAATATGTCATATCAAGTGTGCACAATAATTAACAACATATGGTAATAAAGTTTCCATTAGTACTGAGACAATATAATTATATTATAGTGTACACTCTCACACTAATTCAACATACCAAAATAATGCAAACATGATAGTGAGACTATCAACTTTGTGGTAGAGTACTTAATATGAGTTTGAAATTCACCATCTCTCTTTAACAACACAAGTACCAAAATAGAGATAAATACAATATTACATACTTATCCAAAATCGTGGTCATAACAACATAAATTGTATTAAGCCAAAGGTATTCAAAATTTGTCAACCCCAAAGTCTCATTTAATTACTTTATTATCAATTACATACTCTACTTTCACAAATGAGGAGATCACAAGTGTCCATACGACACTCTACAACAGGTCAACTCCTCTGCTGGAACCGAGTTGAATCAAGTCGAACCTGGTTCAGTTCGACTCGACTTGATAATAAATATTTTAGCTTGAAACTCGACTAGAGTTCAAGATGAACCGTTTTTTGTAACTCAAACTCGATTCGAACCAAGATCACAAATTGTTCGACTTGGCTCATGAGCTCGAATTACATGAATCAAACATCAAAAGAAGGCAATATGAATCAAACAAACCAGAGTAACTCGTGAACCTAGTTCATTAGCTTGGTTCATAACTCAGTTCAACTAATCAATTTTCTCATAATTATTTTATTATTAGATTATACTATTGAACATATATATATATATATATATATATATATATATATATATATAGAGAGAGAGAGAGAGAGAGAGAGAGAGCTAATTCATGAACCAAATGAGTCAAGCAACACTTAACTTTTAGCTCATTTATTTAGCAAGCTCAATTTTGAGCTTAAGTTCAGCTCTATATATTGAGTCAATTCATGAACTAAACGAGTCGAGCAACATTTAACTCAAATTTAGTTCATTTATTTAACGAGCTCAATGTTGAGCTCAAGTTCAACTCATTTGGTTCATGAACCAAGTTCATCGAGCTAATTTACAAATTTTTGAAGAACAATGTCTAATAGCCCGCATCAAGCCATATAAAACAACTTAACTTGCACTTAATCATTTGCTTGTCTCAAATATTGAGTTTTGCACATATGACAGACTTTATATGTTTACAATAAATACTGCAAGAGAACAACAATTACAAAATCATTTTTCTCTATCACACAAATGATTATATCAAATAATATTATATCGAAGAGTATATCCATTACTCACATAATCTAATAACAATTACAATCCATTTAATAAATATTGAGAAAACAAATTTCATTTGATAAAAAAAAATCACACGTTCGCAGAACAATATTGGATTGCTACAGAATGTCTAATTATCTCATTTTTTCAAGTTTCACAAGGCAATACATACATTAAATTGTGTGTAAACAAAATCATCAGTTCGACCAAAATACTTGATAATGAGCAATAATTGAGTTGCTACACCATTGTAATCCCGCATAAGGGTCTTAGACTATAATAAACAAGCAAAATCTCACAAAACATTAAACATTATGTCCCTAAAACTAGTGTCAAGAAGATACTGAAAAATCTAAGGATGCATTTGATGCATTCAACAAAACATAAAAAATTATATTAAAAAAGACAAACCGATAAGATAAGTACATTTTTAACATAACTCCCAATGCTAACACAACAACATTATTGACAATATAACACTTTACCATAATTGGTTCCATGAAAGCGAGCTCACAACTACACAAAGTGGCCAAAAATAGATATAATTCTAAACATCCTATAATAAAACTTTCAAAATAAGTATTCAACCACAACATACAAATCACAATTCACAAGGATTATTTAACTAAAGTTTCCATTGTCTTAAAGATTGCCCATTGATAAAATATTTAAATAAGATTTTCACAAATGGACATATTAAAAAAATTATTGACATTGAAATAATATATTTATCATACAATGCTCCTTATCACATAAAATTTATCTAAAACAACATAATTATTCATAAAATGCATTTAGTTATAATTCTCACATGTGCATTTAATTAGTATACAAAACGCACCAAGATACAAAACACTATAATATGCAGCATATAATCCAGTATTATGACCACGACGACAAAAATTATATTTTTAAAAAAACTCTCAAAATAGATTGCACAATATTTTACAAGGGCACAAATAATTGTCAACACATATACATCAATTCTCAACATTTTACATAATATTATAACCACAAAATAACATTGAAGTTTATTTCAATGACCAAGCAACAACAAGACTGAGAGTATACAAAATATAACATGACCAATAATATCATAATCATGTACTTAAAAACTCAGAGGAAAATTTGGAGAGTATCATTTGTTTTTAACAATTTAAAACTTTAGAAAAAATTAAACAATTAATTACAAGCTACCAACAAATAAATAAAATTCACCAAAATATAGAACTAGGTGCGTGGAGTACAACGCGAAAAACAAAAATAAAAAATCAAATTTGTGGAGAGCACACTCACACTTTCCTTGAGTAAGAGTGGGTATTAACATAGAAAGTTATCTTCCTTGCCCAATTGTCATGATTCAGATTGTACGACTGGGTTCATGGTAGAATGGGTTACGATGTGTTTTTCCCTTATTTCTCCATGGTTTTAAGTGATTTTGGTGTCTATGGAATAAATAAAAAAAGGATCTACAAAACTCTTAAGATGATTTTCGAAATAGTTCAACGTATTTTCTAAGTCATTCAAATGAAACAAAAGCACTCTCGCAAGGTTTTTTAAGATTCATTATTGATTTCTCAGTATTGTTTTTCGATATTGATCTAGACTTGAGTTTGGGCCTAATAAGGCCAAGCCCAACAACCTTCTTGGATGTGATACCTACTCATTAAGTTATATTACCATCCTTATCCAACAAAGGGAATATTCCCCCTAAATGCCGATCATTGGCCAATATACCAAAAGAGGAAGTTCTTAGGAAACTTCCCTCAAGATATTTATAGGGCACCTAGGTGGACCAACATGTCCCTAAGCCCTACTTGGTCTCTAAGACATTCTCCTCTATAAATAGCTACAGTAACCTCAAGGGTAAAGATCTTTTCCCTCATTCTCTACCTCATTCCACCATTATTTACTTGAACGTTAGAGTGTCTTCTAGGTACCCAACCCCCTCTCTTCAACGCCCTAGGAGGCTACTAGAGTGAATTGGATATATTTTAGCAAGTTTTAGCACCCCCTAACCTTGGTATAAATCATTGTCGCTGCCTTCCCACATTCT